>JARVJO010000111.1:11788658-11800779 GCA_031762555.1 Cynodonichthys magdalenae | reverse complement strand
TGAGGCAGTTCTGAAGGCAAAAGGGGGTCCAACCCATTACTAGCATGGTGTACCTAATAAAGTGGCCGGTGAGTGTAGTTCTCAAGGTAAAACAGTCAAGAAGTGATATTAGCTTAATCCCACTTTCTATTAAAAAAACATTAAACCATGTGTGCGTGTAGTCTGTAATGGCATAAATAGTGGTAAAAAAAAGGCAGTTAAGATGTAGGTGGGTGCCTTCCTCTTTTTGTAGCACGTGATCAAACGGGGGTGCATCATTATGAACTGTTCAGTGGATGAGAGAACAGACTTTATGACTGAAGGCGGTTTTTAAAAAAAAAAAGACATCAACTTCTCTCACAGCATCGTTGTGTGCAGAGGAAACAATAATAAGATATGCAAATTTACCAGAGTAAAAATAAAGGGAGCATGCACATCCAAACTACGGTGATTACTTTTCTTTCGTCCGCAGTGGATACTTGTATGTATGTTTTGTTTGTCAGGCAAACTTATCAAGAAGAGTGCTGCAGAGAGAGAGAGCGATGACGGCAGCGTTTAAAAGCTCTCTGAAAAACGTCCCCCACAGAGTTGTTTGTTAACTTACCTAACTTGTTTGCATTAGTTAAACAATGTCGCCACTAAACTGAGTGCGCGTAGCTAGCATTTCGTACGACAGCCAAAAACACGGCCATTCTTGGCAGCGAAGTGGTCAGCTCACAAGAATAGCTGGCTGGTTCCTTCATGTTAGCAGGCTAGCTAGCTTGGGTTCTCCGAAACACAACGGGCCCTGAAATTTCGCCACGGCGTTTAAGCGCACGTAATTCACATGACACCTTGTTGTTGTCCGTGCACGAGCTCAAAGCATTCGCTATTGTTCTAATAATTCGTGGAGGGGATCTTTGTTAGTGGCCCCGCGACATAAAAGGCAAGCAAAGGGGCTAAAAATGGGAAGTCAACACTTACCTAGCTTTACTTTCTACGCCATCTTGGATCCACTTGTCAGACCAACGCAAAGCATAGTGGGATGTACTGAGCTGAAGGTTGAGAGGACTTGTGTGTGCGTGCGTGTGCGCGTGTCTCTTTGTTTACGTGCTCGCAAAAGAGGACAACAATTATGCATGTCAGAAAGTGTTACAGAAGACACGGTGGATTTTGTCACATTGCTTGGTGGGAGACGTATTCTGATTTTGTGTTGTAAAAAAGTACAATGTTGTTGTTGCGAGTAAAAGCAAAAGTTCTTCATGGAAATGAGAACAGTTGCAAAAAGTGCTTCAAGAATTACATTTATGTTGTTTTATATGCCCACCTCCCACCAGTATTTTTCATCATGTAGTTTATTTCATTAATAACCCATGTCAATCTATCAACCTGTATTTTAAGGTTTAGGTTTACATATTTTCATTTTAAACACTAACATACACTATCTGAGATTAATGGGAAGATATAAAGGGGGAAAGTTAATTTACTACTCCTACAGTTAGGATTGTGTACACACAGAAAAATCAAATACAATAAAAAAAATAAATACTTTTTTGATAAAAAAAACTGAATGGTCACTCACAACCTTTGAAAATAAATAAATGTGAAAATTATCCAGGCAAAATATCTAAAATCGACTCCACTACATGCATTGTTTTTGTTTAACACAACAAACTGGTTAAATCCTCCTCATTTCAAAAATCTCAGAAGCCGTGATACTTTAGTGGAGTACAAAGTGCAGAACATTCCAAATAAATTGGAAATAAATAAGTATGTCATAAATACTAAACTACATACAGTATATGCCAAAACTGGGTGGCCCATTTTCATGTTTTAGTGCTAACCATATAATAAAACCGTAAATTATCACTGGGTGATAGTGAGAGGTTGTCAGTCTCATTTGTCTTTTTGTGGCCCATGTGATGGACTGGTGAACCGTCCAAATGTACACGGCCTCTCGCATGGTGATCACTGCACCCATGACCCTAAAAAAATGGATAAAGACAACTTCAGATGCCATAGAAGACCAAGTACTTTGATAAACCTAGAGTAATAGTTCATGGTAAGTTGTTATTTGAGAAGTTAATCCAACATTAAACAAAAGTGATAATGGTGGCTCGTTTGTTTTTCTGTTTTAAACTGGGACACAGTTTTTTATTAGTTTAACATTTTCTCTACTGTGTAAAATTCATGTACTATTTATGAGGAATTCCAACATTTGTTGTTAGAACATTTGTCACAGAGAGTCTATAGTCTAAAAGACCCTTTAAATCTGAATAAAACTTGATACTGAGTTTTTACTGGGTTTCTTGTGTATGTGTATATAATAATAAAGTTGAGTTGAATTCCAACTATAAACCATTTTATACATATTCAAGCTTGCAAAACACAGCTGCTAGTGCTTAGCAGATCTGTGAAGACATGCAGTCAGTAATGAAAAGTGATTAAAATGCATGTCTATTTTTCATGTATGAATACAACTTTGTTTCATAGCTCCAGTTAGATTAAAAAACAAAGATTTCAAGCGTCAAAAAATACTGCGTTTCACTTTATTGGGACTAAATTTTCTATTTATAATCAGAGCACTTCTTCCAATCACGTGAACTTGACTATTAATTATTCATAATAAAAATATTTTTTGTGTGAAAGAGGGGGCATAGGGACTCTGGCCAGATACCAATGCTGTTTGGGGGGCCATGGCATGGAAAAGTTTGGAAACCTCTGTATTAGATTATTAATCTTGTTAGCCTGGAATATTTTCTTTATTTCAAGTCTTACCAAGTGCAACTGTTTTACGGCACTGTCGTCAGATTATTCCTCTTAATTCGAAAAAAGATTCAGACTTTTATCTAGTATTTTAACTTGTTTTAAATGGCTGTTTGCAGTGCAACAGTAACATTTTGTGAAAATGAACTTGCATCAAACAGAGAGAAATACAAACAAAGGAGGTGCTCGCATGTTTATTGTTAATGTTTTACTGAACAATAAAAAAGGAACAATCTAGTAGGGGCATGAATGTTTTGGATATTTGATTTCTCATTATGACATTTCAACTGGGCCACAGCAATATTTTGCTAACAAACCATATATTCAAAAACAGTCGCCCACCCTCCCCCCCGTTCACAAAAACAAAAGTGAGTATGAAACAAAATATAAAATAATATACTATTCTTATGTCACTGCAAGTTGTGGATCATCTCCTCCTTGGCAATAAGGTGTGTGGTCTTGTTCACCAGAGACATGAGAGAGTTGAGTTTGTGTGACCAGTCATTGAGCAGGTCGTTGGGGTCTTTGGGCCGCTGAAAGTTGATGATGCCGGCGAGTCGGTCAACCTTGGCATAAATGGTTTTGTTCACAACCAGGCTGGAAAGAAACTCTTCAGATTCCTGCCAAGACATTTAGGTAGACAAATTATATATTTATTATATATTTCAGGGCTTCTTGTGAGCTCAAATACAACTTTTGTGTGTGTGCATGTACACTTGTTTTTACTACAGTGTGAGGACCATTTGTGCCATAGTTACGATCAAAGTGAAGTCTTTAATGTTAAGGCCCTGTCACACTATGACGTTTTAGACAACTTGTGCCAACTTATGAACATTTTAAAGACATCTATGTTGAAGATGAAATTTAAAAAAATCAACTGGAAGCTCCTTTTAGGCGTGTTCTTACTGTAAATCTAACATACTGATCAAATATACAACTTTTATTAGCAATTTAGACATAAAAAATGTTTCATAAGTTGTCTAGAGAGAGTGACAGGGCGTTAAGCTGGGTTCACACTGAACGTGTTTTGAGCAGCAGGACGCGCATCTAGGGGTCTCCCGGCCGTCTGCAGTTGGTGTTCTGGCTGGAGATATCAGCACCGATGCATGTCAGCGGCTCATTAAACTGACCGCAGTGTTAATCGAGCTCGGGACAAAAATAGTTCATCAAATCGCAGCTCCTGGAGTGGTGAAACTCACCGAACAGACCGCCTCTAAATAATCTGGTGAATTGATTATCTGGTGAGCACAACGTTCGCTTGCTCTCACTAAATAAAGCAAAGCCATGTTCTTCATTTCATCCACCAAAGACGGCCCGAAAAAAAAAACAAGAAGCTCCTCCCATAAAACCGTCTTCAGATGCTAGTCTAGTCTTGTTTCGGTCTGAATGTAGCGTGTCCAACTTGAGGCGCCGGGTGCGTTTTAGATGCCCAAAACGTGTTTGGTGTGTCCTCACTTTATTTGCAGCTCTACTGTGCTTTACTAGTTAGGTTTAGAGGTATGTTGTGAATTAGGTTTTGGTTCAGGTTAGTTAGGAATAAAACAGTAATGGTTAATTTTAGGGGAAATATCTGGGTTAGGCATAAATACAGTTACACAAATGAATGGAAGACAATACAATGTCCCCAGTTTGATGCAAGTACAAGGATGTGTGTGTGTGTATAATGTCCAATGTACAATTTATACAAACTGGTAAAATGTTTGCTTACATCAACAGAGAGGTCAAGAAGTTGAGCCATCCTTTTCATTGTGATTCTGGTGTAATACTTGGCCATTATTCTGATGTTCTGGAGAACAAATAACCTCATTAATATTAATGTAAACATATAAGTATATTTAAACAGTTTTGTAGACAGAACAGGAAGTTTTTAATACCAGTACTTAATGCCAGAACTAAAAAAAAAAACTAACAGTACTTTTTGTGCTCTTTCATGGGACTTACATGCTCCACCACTCTATTTTTGAGGTCTTTCCATCTGTTCTCTCCCTCCTCTGGATAAGAGAAGACATCTGTTGCTGGGCTGTCAGGTGAGCCCTCTCTCAGCTCCTTCCCATAATCCTCCACTAAGGAGGCCCAACGCATCAACTCCATAGTAGTGAACTGCTTTAGAAGGTCCCTAAAGACAAAATGACAGAAGAAAGTGCTTTCATACTGAACAAAAACACCCACTAAAGTGCACCAAAATGAACAGAGATTTTATAGTTTGGGATGACTCTTATGATCAGGGGTCTTCAATGCTTTCCAGTCTGGGACTGCCAAACTGATGGAAAGAAGGAGTAGGGGCCCCATATGTTGAGTTACATTGTGTTGTAGAAATGTTGCAAAAATGCAATGTTGTGTGCAGGATTCATGGAAGGTAAAGCTGCAAGTGAAGGTAATTCAGCTGGTGTTCTCACTGAATGTGTGCTTTTCTGACTGAAATACATTATCTGATGCCTCCCCTTATCAACTTTCTACATGTTGGATTCATGGAAATGTGTGTTTAATGACATAACTTTAAAAGGAAAAAAAAGTATTTTTATTTTTTTTCGTGACCCCCATCGTTGAAGACCTCTGCTTTAGATACATGATCTAAAAATGTATTACATTTTTTCCATTAAAACAAATTTGTATATACTTGATTTACTGTATTAAAGGTAGAATCAAATTGTAAAAATGCAAAAAGTTTATTTTACTTGTATTTAGGGATTTCTTCCAGTTTCTTGTCAGCACTGATTCTGTGCACGAGGTCTGACTGCTCGTTGTCGTAAGGAGACAAAATCACATACAGCACCACACTCTTCAGGGCCTAAAACAAAAACAACCAACAAAATAAGTTTGCTTCACCAAATACTCAGAAAGACTACAACTGTTTAATGTAACTGCTTTCAGAAAAGTGCTGTTTTAGTCAAAAATTAAAAAGACTCCTGCACTATGATCAAGATTTTACAATTGGTTTATAAAAGAACCACTCCCCCCAAAAAAGTAAGGTTGATAAAATTGTACAAATCCTTTTATATGGAAAAAGAATTTGAAACAAAAATAAGTAAATTTTTATTTTAGATATAAACTTTTTAAGACTTTCCAAAAACACCTAAAATTTATGCTTGATTGAGCAGTAAAAAGCTACAATAGCTATATATAAACTAAACATTTTATTGTCAAAACAAACTGTGTTCAAACCTGCTGCCACTTGCTGCTGTCCTCCAAGATGCAAGGGGTGTCATAGATTGCCCTGTAGTGCTTGCATATGGACAGGTAGGAGCCCTCATGTTGGTCCACATGAATCATGAGGTTGTAATACTTCAACTTCAACTCCTGTGTCAACGAAAACAATTACTAGTACTCGATTTCATGCAATAACTTTCAAATAGTTTTAGGGAAAGATGAAATGTATAGGATAGCTAACTAATACTTTTAAATGCAAAAGAACATTTGACCTCCAGAAATTTATTGTAATTTTTTTTAATTTATGGCTAGTTCCTGCTTACCTCAGTGCCCTCTTCTTGGAAGAATTTGGTGTTTATCTTCTTGCTGATGATCTGAGTGCGAATGTAATCCTTGACAGCGATGCAAAGCCTCATCTGTTCCAAGATAAACTCCACCTTCTCCTTTTTCTCCATGGAGCCATATGTCTCCACCTGACCAAAACAATGGGGGGGTGGGGAGGAAAGGCTAAACGCCAGAGACTTTCCCTGGAAATTCTTTTATATGTAGATCTCTGATTTGTGCCATCCAGCCATTTCACATATTTTGTTTATACTTGGAGAGATAAAAGCCCATCAGTATCTCACCTGTAGCTCTTGCAGAATGGCAGCAGCCTCTTTGACGTCTCCATCCTGCTCTTTGATATTTGCCAACGTCTTTGTTAGCCTGGCACGCTCAATCTCCACATAGATCTGTGAAGCAAACACATTTTCAATATTATTAACATTGTCATATTTCAATATGGCCCACTTACAATAGGCATCAAAGAGATACAAACAAATAAATAAATAGTATCATTGTCTCACAAGGTGTAGTTATTACATGAATAAATTTCAGACCTTGCCAGCAGTCACAGTGCGAAGTGTGTCAATAAGTCTCAGCTTGATGTTCAGATCAGTCACAGCGTCAACATATTTGTAACATTCTTGCACCATTTTGGCAACAGCCTAAAACAAGGAAAACAGCACAGAATTTATTTAGTTCTTATTAACAGAATGACAAAGAATGGCTGTGGGATATTAAATTGAAGTTTATTCACACATTGCAGTGCAAATGTGACTGCAATTATTGAGAAAAGATTATATAAAAAATTAATTAAAAGTGTATTTAGTCCAATGGGGACACAGTTGATTTTTGTATAAAATTACTTTTAAAAAATAATAAATTTTTTCAACATATGTAAGATGATCGGAGTGCATATGGATATTCTGAAACAAACATGGTAGAAAATAGCAATCTGTGTAAAAGACATTTTCACCTGTTTGAGCTGACTTCTCCTTTTAGAGAGTAACATGATGTTTTCATTCAGAGCATCCCAGTCCTTAGCTTCATAACACATTTGGACCACAGCTACAAGGATTCTGGATGTGGACACCATATCGGATGCCTGAGAAACAGATTGAAATGAACACACTACATGACAATGCCTTATGCAGGATGAAAATAAAACAGCTCTATAGCCTCTCCAGTTATTGTCATATTTCAATAGCATATCAATGTTTAGAGACCCATTGAACACTGATAACAACAGAACAGGGCTAAAGTTTAGGACTTTGCTGTACTTTTTAGTGCCTGTTTGCTATCCCACTTTACTATAAAAAATCAGAAACAAAAAAATGAAATCAAATCAAATCTGATTTATTTGTATAGTCAATGCAAAAACAATTGTTGGCCGCACACAAAACAAACAGCAAAAAGACAAAATATCAAAAGTAAAAATATGACAAGACATAAAACAAGACCATTGAAATTATGCAAATGAATGTCAATTCATGCTGTATCTGTATTTTAGAGACAAAAACTAAATCATCTTCATTCTGGTATTTTTGGTGAAACGGGTTTTTATAGGTATAATGATAAGAAGCCTCACAACTAAACATATTTCGTGGTGTATTAAAAGCAAAGCTTGCTGCCAAGAAAACGTCAACTATTGGTTTGACTTACTGTTCTTGTTTGCTTCTCCAGCGACAACAAGCTTTCGACGGCCTCCTGCAGTTTCCCTTCCTGAGGCAGAAACAAACGTTTAAATGCTTCTAATATATTAAAGCGAATCAGAATATGAAACATTTCTATCTCTAAATCAACTAAGTAAGGGCTAAATTTAAAGCTAAAGCCTAAATGCTAAATAAGCTAGCATGATCATGTTCAACAAAAACGAATTTGTATACATGTAAATAAAGAGTAATTATATATGTAACAGTTATTAACCACATTAACAGATGTGAATAATCATCCTGAGTGTATATTTACTCGCAGCATTGTTGGTGTTGATAAAGCTTGTAATGCTAAATGCTAACGCACCGAGCCCGATGTACCATGACTCAGCCAGCGCTGCTGGCCTCTTAAACTTACTTTAGCCAGTTTTTCACATTCCGGGAGACGCTGGTCCACAGTTGAGCTGTAGTCTATCTCCATTTTAACAATTTTGCCATCAGATCTTTCAGATCGTTCCTCAGACATTGTTGAGGTGAGAGAAAAGATAAAATTACAAAACCTCTATACGACAAGGCAGAGCGGAACGCTATTTTGCTTGTCCGAACGAAGAATCGAGGCGACCAATCACAGAACAGTCAGATAGTTGTCCGAGGTGCCCGAAGGACCCACATTGGACCCCAGAATATTTTAGGCAGGCGAATGATTTTCCACCACGGACGACTGTAAATATTAGTAAAACGTTTATGATTTTCACGTAAACAAAGCCAAGGTAATATTGTAGGCCATTTTTTTACTGCAGTCTTTGGTGTAAACCAGCAAACATACACAATTCTGACAGTCCATTTATCAGTTTATTAATCATTAAAAAAATAAAAAAATAAAAATAGTGGATGTGACAACACCCTAAGCTGAAAGCAGGATGAAGTGTGATATTAAAAAAATATGTAGATAATTTGTTAAACATACTGCAATGAAAACTGGAGGAGATTTAAAATTTATACACAGTTTGATGTTTTCTCAACGTCATCACAGTCCAACTTCATAATGCACAACACATTTTCGTAATTTATTTTATTTAATTGAAAATACACACTTATTTGTTTAATAATTTGTTTTCTTTTATCTATTTTATGTGAGTGAACATCAAGTACATCAAAGTCATAAAATTGTTTTACTTTCTACATGTCATCAATCAGATGATCGTGACTGACAAAAACTTTGTGAATGAACTCAAACAACACGTAATGACCACAAGCCACCAGTAGGTGTCCTAATGGCTACACTGTGCTTTTCTATCTGTGTTGAACTGTACAGTTCACTAATGTGGGTCAGGGATTTTCCTACTTGTTGCAGAATAAACAATGCAGGCTCAATTTTACTGAACATGACTCAGATTAATCAAGACAAGTTCAAATGTGGAACAGATATTTTAATTGCAAAAGGGAAAAAGGTCCTAAATTTTTTATCCCAACTGAGCTCAAATATTTCTGCCTACAGTAAATATGCCAATACCAAGCCGAAGATTTAAATTAAATGTATCAAATATCTGATGAAAAAAATAGTTTTGTTTGTAAAGATTATTATATAATATCAGCACACTCACTATAAAACCATTACAATGCAATGGCTGCAGTGCTAATTATTTAGCGTATGTATTCAAATAAAGATTTTATAATGCATTGGAATGCTGTTTTTCTTTGAATATAGTTTGATGGGTGAAGATGTAACAGTGTAGGATTATTTAAGAATTTAATAGATGTTTACATGTTATTATTGTTACTGTTTTTGTGCCATAAGTCTAAAAGTTTTACGTTTTACTTTTATTTAATTTCTTTGTAATGGCAGCCATAGTTTGGATCAAATTCAGTAAATTATACTGAGTGCATCAATATATAAACTCAGCTGAAAACAGACTGTAGGTCAAGTGGGAAATTTATTACCTGCCAACAATATTGTAATAAATAAATCGTAGCATAAAGCAAGAGCTAGAAGACTTATCATGTACTGAGAAATGTGAAAAGTGAGCAGCACTGGGACAATCAGACACAGAGGCAGATTTACAAAAGGTAGGTGAGGTTAAATTACAGGGGGATGGGGGAGAACTGGAGCCAGGATCTGAAAAGTTGGGAATAGACTGGTGAGCTGGAGCAGAATGTTCACAGTGATTTTGAATGTTCCTTGTTTTACAGATTTCCAGAGGAGGATCAGCACAGAGGAGCCGAGCAACCCAACAGGTGAATACAAGTAGTTTCCAGACCGAGTGGCAGGTAGCAAGGATCCAGGTGAGGAACAAGCACAGGTAAGGCAGCAGGTGAGTTTCTCTCCTCAGGATGAGCACTGTCAGAAATTGTCAGGAACAAAACCCTGAACCCTGGCAAAGGCTATAGAAAAACTCATGTAAGTATCTCTCTGAGCAGCTGCACGAATACTACCATGAAGGTATAATGCTTCAGTGAAGACCAGATCACAGAGGAGACTTTATAAAGGCCCAGGAGCTCTTTGGGAGAGTTGCAAGTAGCTAGTGCTCTGGAACCAATCAGGAAGCAGAGAGGGAGGAAAACCACCAACTGCCACAACTTTATCTTTTATTAAAGTTGATGAACTAAGTCTCTGATCAAATTTAACTGAAATGTCATTAAAACAAACATTAAAACAAACACTTTCAATGTGTATTTTAACAAAGATGTAAACTATTTTCTTTAAACCTGTGATACATATATAAACCTCACGCTGAGGCTGCACTGCATAGAGGCGTGTCCCACAAGTGGTGGATCGGGGTGACAAGGTCGGCAGCGAGGTGGACCCAGAAGCAGGCAGGCGAAGGCTCAAAGTAAATAAAAAATAATTTATTAAATCTAAAATCCAAAACGTGGTGGAAAAAAGCAAAAAGTAAATCCAAGCATGAACGGGGAAACATGAGGCGAACAGCAAACAAACATCTAACAACTGACAATGACTAACAATGAACGGACGCTGGGGTGTGGCAAGAGAAGAGATTTAATACAAGCTGGGCTGAGTGGAAATTAGGAACAGCTGGGATGATCAGAAGTGGCAGCAGGTGTGGGAGAAAGGACCAGAGAAGAGCTGATGACTGAGGAGTATAGGTGAGTGTAAGACACAAAGCAGACACCAGAGGAAGATAAAAACACAGAATGACCAGAGACACAAACATAAGACAAAACCCCACATTACATAAAGACATGACAAGACAAAGAATCAAAACAAGACAGAACCACAAGCACAAAACACAGAACTATCACAGTACCCCCTCCCAAAGATCGTCTCCTGATGATAAACGCAGACTAGAGAGGGTGGAGGGGGTACAAAAACAACAAAACAGGATGGAGGGCAAGAGACAAGGACCACAAACAAGACATGGACACGAGACCAAAAAAAAGCTAAGAGAAAAAGAGAACAAAAACCTACAGGGAAACCTGGGCACAAAAAAAACTCAAAAACCTGGAACCAGAAAACAAAAAACAAAAAACCCTAGAAAAAACTAAAAAATGCCCAACTGATGGCTTACTGCACATCATGAGGGGCAAAACAGTTCATAAGTTCGGCCCAGGATCTGGCCGAGGTGAAGCAGGACCTCTGGTGGACGGCCTGGAACCTGGCCGAGGCGAAGCAGGACCTCTGGTGGACAGCCCAAAACCCGGCCGAGGCGAAGCAGGACCTCTGGAGGACGGCCCGGGATCCACCCGAGAAGAAGGAACAGCTGGGATGATCAGGAGTGGCAGCAGGTGTGGGAGAAAGGACCAGAGGAAGGGCTGATGACTGAGGAGCATAGGTGAGTGTAAGACACAAAGCAGACACCAGAGGAAGACAAAAACACAGAACGACCAGAGACACAAACATAAGACAAAACCCCACGTAACATAGAGACATGACAAGACAAAGAATCAAAACAAGACAGAATCACAAGCACAAAACACAGAACCATCACACGGGGATCCCTGTCCTGGTGTACAGGGGTGTGCCTGAATAAGCTGAAAGGTGAATAGGGTACAGCGAACCAAAAGCAGCCAGGCAGGTGGGGCTCGATAGCCCTGACAGGCAACCCACCTATAGGAGAAAGAAAACTCTGATGTAAAACCCGGGTATGGTCAACACTCGTCAGTCGTTTACCCCTAGTGGATGGCAAATCGACAAATGGTAAATGGACTATACTTATGGTGCCTTTCTATCAAATCAGGATTCTCAAAGCGCTTCACACTACAATCTGTGTCCTCATTTACCCATTCACACAGCACTCTACTAGATCTCCTACAAAGCT
>JARVJO010000111.1:11762064-11786166 GCA_031762555.1 Cynodonichthys magdalenae | reverse complement strand
GAGGAGTTGAACAGTCTTATGGCCAGAGGGACAAAAGATTTCCTGAGTCTGTCCGTGGAGCAGGCCTGGGACAGCAGTCTGCCACTGAAAGAGCTCCTCTGTCTGGTGATGGTGCTGTTCAGAGGATGGTGAACATTGTCCATGATGTTCAGAAGCTTGCTGAGGGCTCTCTTCTCTGCCAGTGGTGTTACGGACTCCAGCTCTACCCCCAGCACAGAACCAGCTTTCCTCACCAGCCTGTTGAGCCGTCCAGCATCCCTCTTGCAGATGCTGCCTCCCCAACACACTACAGCGTAGAAGAGGACGCTGGCTACCACAGACTGGTAGAACATCAGCAGGAGCTTCTGACAGATCCTGAAGGACCCGAGCCTCCTGAGGAAGTACAGTCTGCTCTGTGCCTTCCTGTAGAGGGAGTCAGTGTTTACTGTCCAATCTAGTTTGTCATCCAGGTGCACACCAAGGTATCTGTATGATCTGACCACCTCCACGTCAACCCCCTCAATAGAGATTGGCTGCAGAGAAGGCCTGGATCTTCTGAAGTCTATAGACATCTCCTTGGTTTTGGTGATGTTCAGCTGCAGATGGTTTGTCTTGCACCACACCACAAATTCCTCCACCAAGCTTCTGTACTCCCTCTCGTCACCATTTCGCATACACCCCACAATTGCAGTGTCGTCAGATAACTTCTGCGTGTGGCATGACTCCGAGTTGTATTTGAAGTCTGATGTGTACAGGATGAACAGGACTGGAGAGAGAACAGTTCCCTGTGGTGCTTCTGTGCTGCTGAAAACTGTATCAGAGGAGCAGTCCCTGATCCTGACATATTGTGGTCTCCCAGTAAGGTAGTCAGTGATCCAGGTGACCAGGTGCTTATCCACCTCTTCATCAGCTTGTCTCTCAGTAGTAGGGGCTGGATGGTGTTGAAGGCTGCATTGGGTCCTCAGCATGGTGGACCTGAGGTCTGAGATGGTTCAACAGCAGTCTCTCCATGGTCTTCATCACGTGAGACGTCAAAGAACCGGTCTGTAGTCATTCAGCTCCTTTGGATGTGCCTTCTTGGGAACTGGAACGAGGCAGGATGTCTTCCATGTGGCAGGAACCTTCCCAATACGCAGACTCAGGTTAAAGACATGTTGGAGGGGCTCACCCAGTTGTGCAGCACATGCCTTGAGCACTCTGGGGCACACTTTGTCTGGGCCAGCTGCCTTCTTGGGGTGAAGTCTCTTTAGCTGTCTCCTGACTTCGTCTGCAGTGAAGGTTGGGGGACTGTGGGATCCCATTTTCCTACCAGCTGATGATGGTGTTGCTGACGACAGAGATGTTGCAGGTGAGGGTGATGGTGAGGATGATAACAGAGGTGGTGGAGGTGATGGTGGTGAGAATGAAGGCTGTTCATCTGGGAGTGCTGGCAGTGGTGATAATGCTGTTATATCTGCTGCAGGACAAGAGGAGGGGGCTGACGGTGGTGCCGACAGGGTGGTGAAGGCTGCAGGATGGTAGGAGGAGGTGTCAGCAGGAGCAGGACAGTCAAACCTGTTATAAAAGTTGTTAAACTGGTTTGCTCTGTCCATACCCCCATCTACAGGACTGCCACTGTTGTTCTTGCTCCCTGTAATGGTTTTCATCGCACCCCAGACCTCCTTCATGTTGTTGTCTTGCAGCTTTCTTTCCACCTTTTTCCTGTATGACTCCTTGGCCTCTTTAAGTTGGACCTTGAGTTCCCCCTGTACACGCTTCAGCTCTACTAGGTTTCCATCTCTGAACGCCCTCTTCTTCTGATTAAGGAGGTCCTTGACGTCACAGTTAATCCAGGGTTTGTTGTTTGGGAAGCAGTGCATAGTCTTTGTGGGAACAGCAACATCCATACAAAAGTTCAGGTAGTCTGTAACACAGTCTGTCACCCCCTCAATGTCCTCTCCATGTGGGTGCAGCAGCACGCTCTAGTCAGTGGTGTCATAGCAGTCCTTGAGGGCTTCTTCTGCTTCAGGAGACCAGACTCTGAATGAGCGAGTGGTAGTGGGCTGCCTCAGTACCAGCGGTTTGTACTGAGGCTGCAGGAAAACCAGATTGTGGTCTGATTTCCCCAGTGGTGGTAGTGGAGTAGCCCTGTATGCATCCCTCACATTAGCATACAGCAGGTCAATAGTCCTGTGTTTCCTGGTGGGACAGTCTACAAACTGGAAGAAGGCGGGCAGGGTAGAGTCCAGTGTGGCGTTGTTAAAGTCACCAGAGATGGCATAGAAGGCATCGCTATGCTGTGTCTGTAGCGCTGCGACAGTGGAGTGGATGACGTCACACGCTGCCTGCACGTCCGCGCGCGGTGGGATGTAAACACAGACGAAGATAGCGTGAGAGAACTAACTCGGCATGTAATATGGTCGGAGGCTCACCGCTAACAGTTCAATGTCCCGACAGCAGATCACCTCCTTCACAGTTACGTGTCCAGGGTTGCACCATCTGGCGTTTATTAAGAGTGCGAGCCCCCCACCTTTGCACTTCCCGGTTAGCTCCGGGTCCCTGTCCGCCCTCACTGTAGTGAATCCGGGTAGCTCCACGTTAGCATCCGGCGTGTCGGGAGTGAGCCAGGTCTCAGTTAAACACAGCAGACTACAGTCCCTGTAGAGCTTCTGATTCTTCACCAGACTCGCCAGCTCATCGGTTTTGTTGGTCAGCGTGTTGACATTACCCATAACCACCGACGGAACCGAGGGTTTGAACCTCCACCGCTTCTCCGTCTTCCTAGGCTTTATCTTGTAGTAGTCGCACAGAGACAATAAATAAAGGTAAAAAACTAACGTAAAACACACAAAGAGACGGAGCTACTGGAACAGGCAGCCACTCGCGTTGGCGCCGGGAAGATCCACCCTGACAAGGAAAACTCCAAGCACACTGGTTGGAGTCCTAACTGGATACAGTCTGCTCAACCGTCACAAATTGGTGATGGGACTCCATGTGATTGGTCTGTGTGATGCCTGTGGCATTGAATTAGAGACCTCTTTGCACTACTTAGGCCACTGCTTGGCTCTGAGTAGTCAAAGAAAAAAAATTCTTGGGGACCCCTTTATGGATCCTGAGAAGCTCAGAACACTGAGTGTTTCTAACCTTGTGTCCTTTATCCAACGGACGCGAAGGTTTGAATAAAGACCAGTGTCTTTTTGGGGAGAGCAATGGGCCCACTTATGAGGCCCCCGCTCACATAGGTTCTTTATCCATCCCCACTCACCATACCATACATATGCTTACTGATCCAATTAAATGTGTTACTATACAAGTCTGCAAAATTTGTTTTATGGCTTAATTTATGGTCTTTATAAATTCAAATTCCCTCCAAACAGACATGTGGTTAAAAACATCCTGTATGCTAACTAGAAATGGCTCATACATTAGTTTGGTTATTAAAGGCAGCCATGCCAGGAGGAAAATGTTGTGTCGGGAAAATACATGCTGATGAGGCAAAACGCTGTCAGCATTTTTGATACAGAAATGTGGGCATAGCATTTTTGCTGAGTAGATTCATAATGCATTTGTTCTGTCAATAAAATCAGCAGCACAATCCCCTCCATTTTTTAATTAAAAGTGACCGTTTCATAATGTGTTGACATTTTTCTTTGTTGTTATCGAGACAAAACAGGGCTCAGAGTAAGTAAGTGTGATAAACTGTAATAATAAGCACACCATAATGCCATACAGATAATGAGCTGTCAGGCTTTTCATTCAGAGGTGTAGCGGGCAAATATTGATTTATGGGCACCAGCGTGCAGGGACAACAACATTAGTGCCGCTGACTGAGTTTCTGGTTTACTTTAGAGAGATAGCTAATTATACAAAGTGTGAGGCTGAAGACAGAGTTCTGAAAATGTGTGATGTATACGTCCATTTCAATTAATGTCAACAGAACAACACCAACCACAAGATGGAAGAAAAAGATAACATAAAGTGTCTAAATCAGGTGCCACAATGTGGTGCAGGAACAGTTGGTTTCAGGTGAAGGCTTTAGTGTGTGAGCCACATCATTTTCATGCTCAAACTACAGAGTGAGCCATTCAAGGGACTATCACTTTCACCTGAACAAAATCACATGATAAAGCAAAGGCAAGTGATTTTTGAAAGGGCCTGGATCTCAGGACAGCAGCAAAACAAAACAATAAACAGATATACTGTATTCCAGTCATGCATCAATATTGTAATTGAATGCTATATGATATATTTGTTCTAAAATGCAAACTGGTTATGTTTTGGTTTGTGCTTAATTCAGCCTCTGCTTCACACTGCTTGGAACAATATACTGTATATGATGCATTTGCAGTGTGTTTGAGCTCTGCAACAAAAAGACTGCACCGGGCTGAGTATTATCATAGAGTTCTAGCATGATCGTATCATGGATATTGGAGTATTTTTTTGTTTTTTTTATACTTTAAAGAGTTTAGCTCTGCTGTAGGAGGAAAAGGCTGTTTCATTTTGCTGCAGCAGCAACAGAGTGGAGCTAAGAGAAGAAAGAGAGATAGATTGTAAATATAGAATGTGAACAAATGAAAAAGAGAAAAGTCTCAGATCAGATATAGTGTTAGTGGCTGGTTTTATTCATCCTGATTGTGACAAATCAAAGCAAAAAGCCATGAGACTTGAAATTGTGTTTATTAAAATTATCAGTGTTGTGTCAAACTGTTTTATTTATGCCCATGTCCAGCAGTCACTGTGTGATGTGCAAGGGACACCCTGGACAGGTTGCAAGTCCATTACAGGGCCACATAGAGACAGACAAGACACTTCTACTCACACCTAGGGACAATTTAAAGCTGCCAATTAGCCTAACATTCATGTTTTTGGTCTGTGGGAGGAAACTAGAGTGCCCAGAGAAAACCCACCCATGCATGGAGAGAACATGCAAACTGTACCCAGAAAAGCTCTCATTTGATCTGGTGACCTTCTTACTGAGAGGCAACAGCTCTAACAACTGAGCCACCTATCATCAATGTCAAGGCTCCAATCTGAGCTTGGTTTATATTTCGATACGACATGAAACAGCTCAGTGGATCGACAGATCGTGATTACGTCATTTCAGATGTCTTTTTCTGACCAAATATAAACAACCTGAAAAAGTGGCAGGGGGATAAAAATAATTTCCCCCTTTGACCTTCCAATGTAACACAGGTCATAGCTAAGCATATGAACGACCCTTTTAAATAAACAAACAGAAAAAAAAAAATAGAAAAGAAAAGGAGAGGCAAAATTTTCCCATTTGAAGAGCTTAAAAACACACACAACAGTTTATGTAAAAATATAATTTACCTTTTAACGAGTGCTATAGCTACATTCATGGTGCGACTTTTGATTGCTTGAGTCTCAGAAAAAAGCAAAAACTTTGAGAAAAGCAGCTGTCTGCAATCAAACTGTTTGCAAAAGGCAACTCATCCTTTCCTTTTATCAGGGTGTTCATTTTTCATATTTGCTTACAGAGACTGAGAAAGAGAGAAAAAATAAATTAAATATTTTGGGGGCACCCTTTTATTAAGGGTGGCCATCCCCCTTGCACACCCCTTACCCCCCTTGGAGGCTCTCTTGTATTTTGCTCCTTTTTAACACTCTGAAACATATGCACAGTAAATACTGACCAAAGGCGTCTATTCTGCATATGCAGTCATGAAATAATAAGTGTTGCACCAAAAGTGTGAGAAATAAAGGTCAGTGAGACCACAGTGTTCTGAATGTGGCTGAGACATGAGCTACAAAAAACTGCTGCTTCCTGTGATGTGGTCGAGCAGCTATTCAAGCCTGGATTAACTCAGCTGTGAAAGTATCGAGAGAAAATGGGGTCGACGCTAAATGGTTTCTTATATTCCGACAAGTTAAAGTAAGTAGAAAGACCTGAGGTGAGCACAGGAAAATTTTCTCACCCTACTTTTACTTAACTATTTTTTATTTTTTGTTTTGTTTAAAACGTGTTTTTACATTTTGGTGAGTGTGATTTCTGCAGCATTGCTTTCCCAGTAAACATTTGAATCAACAATTTGGACTTTTACTCTCCTGGCAGTACCTCCAACAAAAATATTTGCAACTGAGCCAACAATGATAATCTACTTCCGGTATAGTTTTTTCAAAATAAACGCATGTGTAGAGTTTGTTCTCAGAAAATTACAGAATTCCAATCAGTAAATCGTTTAACCATGACACTATTTATTTTGAATTTGTTACTGACTGAATTATTTTATATCAATGTGCTGCAGGCCTACCAGTTTATTTAAATTTACATTAAATATTTGTAATGAATGTGTCAAAACAAACAATAAAGAACACTGAATGAATCACCTCATTTTAAATCAGCTATGTTTGATCCAAATCTAATAATATTTTTACACATATTTTAAATCATACCATACATTATCAGTGTATTTTGTATAACAAAACGCTATTTAAAAATATTATTGATTATTTGAGGAACATATTTTATTTATTTAATATAAAAACATAAATCATTGATTTATTATACCTGTATAATAAATACAGGTACCCGTAATTCTAATTTTAAAATATACTTCACTTCATGCTTGGTGATTTTTGCAAAAAGAAAAATCATAGCAGCGCCTTACAAAATGCTCTTGAATTGATCAAATTTCTGCTTTCACTTTATACACCTAAAAATGTAGAAGTAAAAATACCTTAACAGAAAATGACTTTGGTAAAAAATTATTTTACTGATAGGAAAAGTACTTAAATAAAAGTCATAAAACTGCTCACAGTAATCAGGAATGTAAAAGTACTTTTGTGTACTTTTCAACAAACTCTAATACATAATGTGTCAAATTTACTTAAATAAGTTATGTCAACTACTTCCACTAAACCAAGCTGAGTAAACTGCTTAACATTTACCCATCTTGGTTTACTGGAACCAGTTGACAGAAGTAAATTCAACACTTAATTTTTTTAAGTGCATTACCAACTCCTTTCATGATGAATTCCAGTCATATTTGAAATTGTAGCATGAAAATTGCTGTTAAATTTTAAATTACAGAAGTAAAAGTATAATTTTTAGGTTTTGAATGTAACAAAATAAATGTAAAAGTTACAATTAAAAAAATACTTGGTAAAATTACAGATCCTCAAAAAATTTACTTAAGTACTGTAACTATAAACATACTTGGTCTCTGTGCACCTCTGATATAAAGCCCTGTTTAAATTAGCCTTAGATCAAATAGAAATGTAATTTTGTTTGCAACTTCATCAGTCTACTCCATGAACTGTAAATTTGAGGAAAACCTGTAAGACCTCCTTTTATCATCTTTATTAGGTAATTGGATTTGACTGAACTCCATCAAAAAACAAAAACAGAAATTTGATTTGCCACTGATATGATCTATTAGACAACAAAATTAACTGAAATGGGCCTATCACACATGAAATGTTTATTTACTGTAGGCCTATATCACGAAAAAAAAAACCTTTGGTAACGTGTTGCACAACGTTGTGCTTTTATTTTGAAAGCAACCAATTGTGCACTTCTGTTTGTTTCCACTTTGTGAACCCATAACTTGACTTATTATTGCGGTGGGCGGGGACAAGCTGGAACCTTTTCGAGCTCATTTCTCATCTCACGTTCAATGCTGGAGAGAGTCCGTCCGCTGGTTCCGATGATAGAAGAAGTCAGGCGTAACTCGGGGTCCATTTTTGAACTCGGGCTGACCCATTACTCTCACGTGTGCTGACATATCTCCAGGTATTACACGCATCCCGTTGGGCAGCGGAGGGGAACTCTCATTTAGCTGCTTTGACATAATTGTAAGAAGAAGAAAAGAAAACCATAGCGGGACGAGAGAGGAGAGAAGATGTTAATGAAGGAGTACAGGATATGTATGCCCCTCACGGTGGAGGAGGTGAGTTTTCTGCCAATTTCGGCTCTTTGTTTAATTGCTTTTATTTGTTTTTTTCCAGCCTGACTGGAGGAGCTTCAGAGACGACCTTGCCTTGGCAGCTAACGTACAGGGTTTGCTGTTATTCCAAACATGTGTCTGTCTGCAAAGCATTTCTTATAAAGTATAAGAAATGTTTTTAAATGAACTCCATGCGCTTCATTGAAAAGGGGAAAAAAACTCCATTGTCTCATCTGCTCCTGTCCCTTTGTCCAAGCTTATCTTTTTAAACATGTGGAAGCTTAAGATAAGAAGCCAAAAAAAAAAAAAAAAATCTAGCTGATTTTTGTAGCATGCTGTTTTCCACACTAGATCATTATCTGTTCAGCACCCTACACACACCTCTGCCTTGCTCCCATGTAAACACACTTGGAAGTCACATGCAAATTGCATTTTATTAATTCAATCAAGCCTAATTCGTAGCACATGACAACACTAACACTGCACAGTGGTTGTCTCCACACTTAACTGCATTTTCGTCCCAATAATTACTCCCTGCAGCACTGATTGATAGTCCTACAAGAAAGAATGACCCATTGTTTTGGGATTCAATATTTGGTCCCACTGCACAGTCTAAAATTAGCACAGGAGGACAATTAATTTCCTGTCCTGGTATGTGTACTGTACTCCTCTACTGTGTCAATTATCACCCTCACCATTGCTGCTGCTTAGTCTGTTTTCATTTCCTGTGTTGGTTTTTCTTATAGCCAAAGGATTGTCAACAGGAATTCTAGTCTACCTCCAGTGGTCCATGATGTCCACCATCCTGCATGTTTTAGATGCTTTTCTGCTTTAATGCAACTTATTTAAATAAACAAGTGATTAACAGACTTATGCAGAACTTGGAAGACAGGAAAACAACAAAACACTGGTCTACACTAACATCTTGAAATAAAAATATGTTTTGATGTGAAAAAATAAAAACTAGTTTAAAATTGAATTATTCAAAGTATCTAGTGCTTATTCTTTAGCTGTTGTCTACAAGAATGAAAGGAAGGAGTTTTTGTTTTATTTTTACTCAGATTTCTCTTTGGCTCTTAAACTGGTGATATGATTGGTTTCTCCGTTACTGTGTGTAACCTTACACATGACTGCTCCAGTTATCTGTCCATTTTCAGCTTTCTTTTAAAAGTCATGGCAGATATAAAGAAACCTCTGGCTGGAGAAATCAGTCCCCCCCATTTTATTTTTTTTATAAGTGGATTGAGGGCCATATCCACTTTGTAATTCTAGTCCCTTTACATTAAAAATCTTGCAGAGGATAATGTTTTATTCCCCTACCCGTGTGATGGTTACCACAAAGCTGCCAGTGGCATTTTTCTCAGCTCAGGCAATAACAACAAAAAAGAAAAGGCGTTGCACCACTGACTCGTATAGCAATTCAAGTTCAAAAGGGAAACGTCACCTTTCTGATGTCTTTGCTGTACCTACGAGGGGCACCACACTTGCAGGTTATGTGGGTCTTTGCATTGTTAAATGATTTTTCCTTTTACCGAAACAGCCTCTGACCTCCGTGCACGTATTTCAAGTGTAAAGCAGCAGCAGTGAGAGCTTTCCTGTCACATCTGTTGGAAGGAGATGCTTGTTTTGAGAAGCATAAAGTGGAATTAAAGGCTCAGTGTGTGATCAGATTTGAACAAAAGCTTATTCTGCTGCAAAACTTTGAAATAAAGCAACAACTTAATGACAATTAAATGGGGCATGCCAGCGCACAACTTGGGTAATATTTTAGTTCTCTTAAATTGGAAAATATCTCCTCCTGTTTGGGTTCACCAAAGCAAGCCATTTCACTTCTGTAGTTCAGAAGATGTACAGCTTTTTCGTTATTTTGTCCAAACTCCAACTTAATATTGTTTTACGCCGGTATAAAAAAAAAAAAAAGTGCCAGGGAGGGTAGTCTTCCTGTGATGGAAGGTATAAGGCCTAATATAACAGTTGCTTTTGGGACCTTTGTGTTTAGTACAAAGAATGCAAAGCAACACATAACTACAAAACTACATCTCTATAGCAAAATTCTGAACATAAGAAATTCTCCCCACCACCTTTAAAAGAATGCAAATTCAAGAATGCAATGTACAAATCTGAATTTTTATATTAATACAAACAAATGATTACAAATAACACAGAAAAAGTCAGAACACCTTATTGAATGGAAATACTAATAAAAGAAAAATGGGGAAAACTACTGTAAATCCATGAGTGTTTGCACTGAAATGAAGCTGCAGGTGGTTGTTTTCAGCTGCCTTCATCATCATCACAGGTTTCAGATGAAGAAAAGGCAGTCAAGAGACTTCATGAATCTTCACTGGTTTCTGAAGGAGTGACAACCCCAGCATTTGGCTTTAAAATAAAAGAAAAGTGAATTTGTAACATTCAGCTTTACAAACATAAATACAACAAGGTACTGACACTCAAAATGTAGAATTCACAGCAGTGTTTTTTTCCTCAAACACAGTTTCTGTGTGAAAAGAAATCGCTGATATTTCACAGCTGTTTACAAGATACACTGGTTTTGGGTCAAACATGTTTTATTCAAACCAGACAAATGCAGAGAATTGTTGAGAGTAAAACGTTCTGGGGTCAGATTTATAAAGCTTGCGTACGCACAAAACAAGCCCAGAAACCTGCGTACGCCACTTTTCACACAAAGGTTGCGATTTATAAAGTCCAAACTTGGAGTGAAAAAAGTGCCTTCAGCCAGCTCTGACCCATGCGTACGCTCATTTTGGAGACGGGAAGCTGCGACACAGATGGTGAAGAGAGGAATTATAGCCACACTGCTTCATGTTCACTGTCAGATATTTAATTTCACTTCATAATTAAACTTAGATTTTAGATCAACTTTATCAGAAGCTTTATTAACAGGATTATTTATGCTTCTGCTGGTGAACCATAAGGACCTTTTAAATAAAAAAAGACCAACTTAAATCTAAAAGTTCACGCATCTCCATCTCTCCTGGCCACCCTCCTCCTCCTTAGACGACCCCCACAGACCCCTCCCCAACAAGAGAAATAAGATAAATTTCAACACCAAACACCACAGCAATAATGTTTACTTTATAAAGTCCATATTCCTCATGCGTGGGTGGTGTCAGCGCAGATAACGCTGGAGCGCAAAGCAGGAGGAAACGTGGTGGAGTGGTGAACTTAGGTGAAAAAAGGGGCAATGGTTGGATTATTTTATTTATTGTTTTTATCGTCCTGCAGGCTCAGAGAAAAATACATTTGAAGCTGAGTTTTTGAAAAGCTCTATGAGATTGCTCTAAACGTCTGTATTCCAGCAAAATTAAGAGAAATCTGAGTAAATTACGGACAATCTGTTGATTTGAGCAGTCGTCAACACTTGTCCTCCTCCAGACGCGCGATGGAGCGCGTGTTTAAGCCGACCAATCGCTTTTTTTGACATTGATCAGCTGACTCATTTAAATACACCTTAACATTCATGAGGTACTTTGCATTGACTGTTTATGGTTGAGTGTGTGTGTGTGTAGAGGATAGAACCTGAGGCGGGACCTTGTGCGCAAATTCAGAGGTTTAGTTGTGATTTATGAAAAAAAATTGCTTGAAGGTGTGCGTGCGCAAGGTTTTATAAATCTGAATTTTTTTTAAGCATTCACCATTTTTGCCTTTTGGTCTTACGTTCACTTTTAATATAGTTTCCACTCAATTCTTTATAAATGAGGCACCTGGACTTTTATTTTTATGTAAAACCATTCTGCAGGTAGAAGTTGTGTTTTCAATCATTACAGCACTGAGTTCCTCTGATTTCTAGGGTTATTTTATTTTTTAACAATGATTGCCTGTACCTACTAATAAAGCTACAGTCTAACTTTACAAATGCTAAAAAATTTCTTGCCCCTCCTCGTCATGTTTACGATGGTGAAAACTGATTTCCTTTGATTTCTGGGGCTTTTTTCTTATATTACTGATAAAATCACTTTTCCTCGTGCTTCTTTCACCTGCTGCGTTTCCTACCCTGAGCTTACGTGCTTCTCAGCTGCGGTCCTGTCGATTTGGGTTTGGTCCGGTTCGGGTCAAGAGCCCACTGACGCATGTGCAGGAAATGCGAGCTAGGATAAGCAATCCTGAAGAACTGTTTTTTAGCCTGACCTTAAAGAGAGGGAAAGAGTACAGTTTGTTTTTTCGAGTGGCAATAAGTTTGAGAGCTTTTGTTATGATCTACAAAATCACATTTAGACTTCTTATTGGTTCACTCAAAAAAATAATTTTGCTCTGCCAATACCTTGACGTATAATTAATATTCCTACTAATAAAATGGTCATTTTAAAGTTTTTTTCTTGTAGGTAAGATATTCTTATAAAATCCACATTTATAACACTTTTCCTCTTAAATAAATTGCAAAAAATCTGTGAAAAACAGGCTATATAAGAGAAGTGCTGTAATTTTGTTGCATTTAGACTAAGCTGTAAGAAAACGTTTTAACTTATTAAGAAGCAGTGCAAACAATTTTTAAAGTAGCCTAAATATATTTTTTTGAATATTTACATTAATCTCCTCAACTGTAGTCGCTAATGCCGCTCATGTTGTTTTCAAATGACGAATTATATCTTTATAACAGAAGCCTGCAGTATCAGCATGCGTTGTCGTCACTTCCTGACTGCATAAATTGCAGGGGAAAAAAAAAAAACTTCCGTCACAACTCAGGCTAATTTTAAACCATGCACACAAGTGAACTTGCTAAAAACAACCACTCTAACATCTGTGTCATTTATGGCCAACGCAGCTATTTCACTGCTTACTGTCAAACTGACAGATTGCTTTAAAGGTTTTATGAATTATCTGTAATGAAACTCGAAAATCTACCCAGCATTATTTATAGATGTAATTAATTAATTGCAGGTACAGTAGAAGAACAAAGTAATACTGTGCTTTAAATTACTGAACACTAAGTTTTTTTATAGTATTCTCTAACAGATTGGCCTTGCATCATTTTGAAAATAACTGAGTTTATTAGCTGGATAAGATGCAGCCCAGTTGAATGAGTCCCAGAACGGAGAGTATTATTCTTTGTTTACTGTCCTAACTTGGTACAAATTCTCATTATTGCTCCTGGGGAAACATGCTCTAGAAGAGGTGGGGAGTTGGGTCTGTTTGCTCTTATCACTGCTGCACACATTGCACTGCCTCATCAACTAAAAGTTTACATGAAGTTTTCCTGCGTGTCCAAAGAGAAAGGAAGGATACATTGATGGAATGATGGCTGGATAGGAAGCGATGCACCAAGGCTGAAGCTCTCGTGTTGGCTGAGGAGGTGAAGAAGGAGGAAAAGCAGAAAGGAGGAGAAGTGAGGATCACGCAGGAAGTTCTAGGAGTTTTGTTTTCCTTTGAAGCTACCCACAGTCCTCCACTAATACAGTGTGTGTGTTTGTGCTTTTAAACGAGGAGTCACGGGTACATGCAGGGTCACATCTCTTTGTGTGTTGTCTTTGGGAGGAGATTACTGTCTGGTGTTTGGCCATGTTGCGTCATCTCAACCCTACTTACCACAGATGTTGGATCGGCTGTCTGTACTGTGTTTATACAAGTTTAACACACTCCATGCGCACTGAAAAAGCCCTTTAGTGTACGAGCTGTTCTGTCAGTATCCGTGCTCTTAATCATCTTTTTCTTGGATTACAACTGCCTCCTCCCCTCCACACTCCAAATTCTCATCAGTCAGTCTTTGACAGGATTCTTTGACACCCTGGAAATAATCAAACTTGGGTTGCTTGCAAGATTCATGTGTGGGTCCTGCATTTTTCAGGTTTTTTTTCTTGGGCCATAGTTCCAGCTTTCAAATGGAAAACTTGTGTATATGGGAAATGACCACTTTTTTCCTCAAGGGTTACATAACCTCTGTAATTGCTAAAGGTTTCACAGTTATAATCTTGCAAGCCCTATTATAAATCCCAGTCATTGACTGTTTAAAATGCACTCAGTTAGTTTAATTTTCACTGTAAAAAGTACAGTCATTGCTTCTGTGTTTGAGTACTGCTTCAAAATCCATCTTAAAAGATTTAGATATAACACTACAAAGAACCACTTCACCAAGAATAATCCTTTTTCCTTTTAAGTACCTTGAGTATTACTTTGCCATCTCACTTGCATGCTGGGCCATTCATCAGACTCTGTGCCTGTTTTTTTTTTTTTCTCCTGAAAAGTTTTAATAGATGTTGGGTGCTTTAGCTGTGCCATGTCTCATCTACACCTCATTTTTTTTGACATGACATCAAGTACACCTGAAAAATGCAGATAAGTCACAATGGCCAAACCCTTTGGCTGACCTGAGTTAGTGTGTCCACAAGCTGCACCCTTGCTTACTAATCATAGCATTTTGTCATAAAAAAAAAAGGATTATCAAATACAATTTCATGCTGTTTGTTTCATCTGTGTGGTTGAAAGAGCAATGGAGACTTACACACAGAATGTGGTTGAATAAGCTTTAACAATTATATGGGATTTCATTCACGAAGCATGCCTTCTTGAGTTTCAGTGGTTTTTGGTAACTTGGCTTAAAGATATTTTACAAAGGCAGGGGGGGGGGGGACTTCTATTTATAGCTGTATAGACTGAATACATGTGTGATTTGAGTTGTTTTTGAATGACCAATTAAGCTCTGGTTTAAACCAAAAAGAATAGAGTTTTTGAGTTATGCTTAAAGATGTAACAGCATTTGCTGGAATTGTTTGGAATGTTCAAGTTGATTTTTTTAGATGGTTGGTATTCACTTTTGAATGATCCTTGCTTTGAGTAGCTCTTAGGTTGTCTTCCCTACAACTATCCCTTTTAATTTATTAACACAGTTTGATTGTAAAAGATAAAAATCTGCTCAGAAACTCAAGCTAGGAAAGGATACTTTCAAGGCATCGGCTGTCGCAGGCAATGGAAACTTCCTGGCATTTAAGTTTTTGACCACAATATACACTGGTAATTATTGCCTGGAAGTAATGAAGCAACACAACAACTGAATTAAGCATGCTCAGTGGATGTTAAACAACTTTTATGATGGGACTTGTTTTTCCATCTTTGAGATTCTGCAGTGACTTTAGTTCAGAGATGCTGGTTGTGAAGGTGGTATGAGCTGGCAGAGAAAACGGATGTGTTGATTTGTGGAGTGATGACTTTATAAATGGGAGGATGTGGGGCTGTCTGCTTGGATGAATGACCGGACAGCTGGCTGGAACAGCACCTGGGTTGCTGGCTTGGGCTGACATTTTTTCAATGCATTCGCCTCTCTGCAAGTGTCAAGAGTCACTTGAGTGCACACTGTTGGGTGTAAAAATGCACACCTGCATCTACATAGTTGTTTTGAATGGGAACAAAAGGAGGAGGAAAATATCTACTTGGACCATTTGTCTAAAGGCAGTTGGTACAAAAGAACAGTCCATTATTACTGTACTGTGTGTACTGTAGTAAATTTTAAAAGTACTGTACTGTAACTGGAGGAAAATGTTTTGTGCTTTTTATTTTTTTTTCTTTAAAAGATTTTCTGTCATATATGAACACAGAAGCAATTATGTTGGGGACATTGTATCAGCCCTCAAGCATGACATTGGCAGTTTAAACCATTTCATGCACATTAGCTTTCATGGGTTGAGGCATTATTGACCGACTGGGTTAAGTGCAGACAGTGGTGTTTCTTTCCACTGTGTGCTTGTTCATGTGGGAGAGAAAAAATGTCAACATCTGCTGGTTTGTTAAAAGATCCTTTTTAACAAAGACCTTTCAATTTTATTTTTGTCCCGATATCCCTGAGCATATTTCTTTGATGCAGACAGGACATTTTAATTAACCACCAGGCCGGGGAGCTTAAAAAAGCAGCAACAATAATTACGGTACAGAGCAGGTCAGTTAGGCTTGTTATATAGAGTAATTTTATTTTCTTTTGTTTTTTTTTCTAATGGAAAAGGAAAAATTAAATTTTTTTTGAGCGCTACCCTGCCCTTAAACTATTTACCAAGCTTGCATCAGACTTTGTTGTACACTTTAAAAAATGCTTGTTAAGTAAGATTAAACATGCGTGTGTGTGTATGTGAACATGCAAAGCGTATGGGTAGGGGGATGGGGTGAAATGGGATTTGACGTTTTGTGTAAGGCTGTAGAGGATTAGGTTCTCTTGCATTTAGTATGAAATTAATGTTATAAGGCTCCTGCATGGTCTGCATATAGGAAATCATTGGAACTACATTGGTATACAGTGGCTTGTAAAAACAAGCCACTGTATACCAAAAGTACTACTTTGAGTCAGCTACTAACAAACATGTTACTAAAGGATCTACAGTTTGACACTTGAGGCCAGTAGGTGGTGTTAATATGCTTTTTTGTTTTTGTGTTTTTTGTTAACCAGAAATTCTTCTCACATTTTTTGTATAGTCTGCATGGAAAGTACGCATAAATATTGAAGTCTCATAGAACTAAAGTAGCAAAATCGTGCCATAAATATTGCATAGCAGCGCTCACGAGTTTTATTTTTTTAGATGGTAAAATCCCTTCTGTTCACTCTGAGTTTGTCTAGGAAATGGGGCATTGTTAGATGCTGTTTGTGTCTTTGGTTTCATGGTAAGGTACAGAGCTCTTTTGCCATCTGGTAAACATGGCAAATCTATGATTCAATCAACATCCCATTTACTGTCATTTACCCTTCTGGAGGAAACCATCATGGGTTGTGATAGACAATTATCCTCGAATGAGGACTATTCTCATTTCCTAGATGACTGTGTATCAACTGTGTTTTATGTCATTGTATGTGTATTGTATTTTTAGAAAATGTGTTTTAAAGCAGAAAAATACAACATGAGATAGTCACGCTTTGCTGACAGTCACTCTGAGATTTTCAGGGTGAAACCTGTTGAAAAGAATACATTTTATTGCCTACATGTCATTGTTAAAATGTGCTTGTTTATTTAACAGTGACGCATGCAGTCATCACAAAAACATGAGCTCCAGCTCTTTGTTTCCTCCTCAGTCACCAAACTGGTAAAGCACCATCTAACACTATAGGGTTTAGATGCTTGTTGTTGTTCTTAACATTGTGGAAGACTGGGATGACCTCAGGATCATTACATTTTAGAAACCAACATGTTTTGATGTTATAAAGTTGTCATATTTTATTAGGAAGTCATATGATTTCCTCATTGCTTAATGTTTTTCATAAAATCAGCATAGAGTAGTTATTTATGTTAGGTTTGTGTTGTCCTCTTCCTGTCCATGTGTAGGCATGAAACAGCTTTGCGTTAATCTGTTGTTTTTTTTTGTCCATTACCTCTCGGCTGCACTAATGAATCACAGGAGGGATAAAAGACATTTTCTACTGGCATTCACAGTCTGAAGGCGGCTGCTATATCTGTAAAATGTGTGCTGAAAATGGAAACAAAGCAGCTGATTATTTAGACGAAAGTGGCCTCTTAAAAAAATAAAAATGAATAAAAAACTTTCAGAAGCTATGCACTGTTTGTTGCCACACTGTATCTCTGGAAGAGTTGAATAGAATTTATTAAAAAATGCATTTTATTTGATCTTTTCTTTGCAGCGTAAGCCAGAAATGGGGATGGCAAAAACTGTATTTCTTTTTGATAGCCTAATTCAGTTATGTAAAAAAAACTAAAAGAAAAGGAGATAATAAAAGAATGTGAGTAATGAAGGTTCATAGCCTCTCTGCAGTGTTTAAAAGCGTTCTCATTTGATGCTCACAGTCAAGCACTCACAAGTGCCTTTACTTGTGTGTTTATCTAAAGAAGTTTTGCAGGCTGTGGTTGAGCAACGCTGACAGGAAACAAAACCAGAGTGACGTGGAAAACTATCTATTGCTCGGATGTGGTTTGGCTTGTGCAGCAATGTAAAACAGTTATGGCAAAGTTACATGTTGTAAGTAGCTGAATTGAAAAGAAATATAAATTTGTCTTTTGCAGGGTTCCCAAGGGTCCTTGAAATCATTGAAAGTTTGTTAATTTGAAAAAAAAAAGTTCAAGGCCCTGGAAAGTTTTTGAAAACGGCCAAGAATGACACTTGTCCTTTTAAATGTTTTTTTGGGGCAGTGACATTTGTGGATTAAAGTTCTCTATCCACACGACTGATTTCCATCATCTGTAAAAAAATAAAAATAAAAAAAAAATAAATATATATACAGTGTATATATATATACACACACACACACACACACACAGTACAGACCAAAAGTTTGGACACACCTCATTCAAAGAGTTTTCTTTATTTTCATGACTTTGAAAATTGTAGATTCACACTGAAGGCATCAAAACTATGAATTAACACATGTTGAATCAAATAATTAACGAAAAAGTGTGAAAACTGAAAATATGTCTTATATTCCAGGTTCTTCAAAATAGCCACCTTTTTGCTTTTATTACTGCTCTTGGCATTTTTTTAAAATAAATAGTTGTGGATTGCTGGTTCTGTTGATTCTTGGTCATTTTGTTATGTTTATGGTAGGACTTTGGTAAGAAAGCATGCAGATATATTAGTAATTTTAAACTGTTTATTGTAAAACTGAAGCGATGCATTCGGAGTAGGCTACAGGACAAAAAACAGGAACCCGTTCATTTCAAAACAAGAGCATGAATTAAACTGTTGCTGCAACACTTCCTGATGCCGCTTGACGCGGTCCAACATAGACTTTGCATGTGAACGTGACAGTCAAAACGCGTTTGGTGTGAACGCAGCATAAATGTCATTCACCTTTTACAAGTCTTAACTGCAGTGTCATGTTAACACACAAGTTCAGATAGAACTGTCTATTTTGACATATCTAAACCCCCAACTTCACGCTATGTTATTTAACAAAATTTAATAATTTGTTTTACATTTTTGGGCTAAATCGACATGTTGAATCTGCTGCAAAAGTCCTTGTTAGCACTTAGCATTCTTGTTTGCTCACGATCGCAAGCCTTTGATGGCAGCAGGCAATAATTGCACAGAAATTCTGACGAAGTTCAGTTATGCTGCTGCCGCACACGGTGGGCGATAATTAACAAACACAAAAATGCGTATGACCCAGTCACTTTAACAGACACTCAACTCAAAACAGTAACTGGTTGCGTGGGATATTTAATTTCAATGTTTCAACGTCACTCAAACTGTAAATATTGCACAATCGCTGAAGCTGTCCTTTTCACAGACACAAAAAATGAAAGGTGCACCTATATTTGTCAATGCAACCATCGTCTGAATGACAGAGTAGTGCCATTTTAATGGGTCGAGGCCATTAATGTTGTTTATATTGTGTTTGAAAAGGCTTTTTTTTTTTTTTTTTAAACCATGTGTAGTCATGGGTAAACATTTAGTGAAAGAGCCGCTCATAGAAATCATCTAATCTGTTTTTCCTTTTATATATTTTCAGTGCAGCAGAGATGTCTGAGTCTCAATAATGTAGATTGTAGATATTATGAATGGAAAATTCTGCCCTGTTTTGAAATTGCCACAACTCTACTGATGCATGCCTATGAATTTGTATTTTATTTGTCAATTTATTTTTTATTCTAAAACAGCTGCATTTACCAACAATAGATTTTACTACTACAGCCACGTTTTCTTATTTCTCTCCACAGCTGCTTTTACCCTACTTGGTATGTGCGCATGTGTATTTTGAATTATTTACAAGATTGACGCTGGAACCAGAGGAGGATTAAACACATTGAACGCTGTAAATACATGGCCCTGCGGTCAGAGTAAAATTGTTGGGTATTAATCTGAAAAACATACAAGTCAATTATTTCTGGTTGTGATAAAGAAAGTGTAATTATCAGCAAAGATGGAATTTAAGAGTGTATATATAATTTTAATTTGAGTAGTTCTTTACTGTACTTTGGTCATTTTACTATAACAGAAGCACAGTATAGCATCCTAGTGAGACTACTATCAGGGTATTTAAAGTCCCCCCCCCCTTTTTTTTTCATTCCAATAGTGTACAGCATCATTTATCAGAAAGATTCATAAACTAGTTATTTCAAACAAGCATATATTAAAACTGCAGTAGCTCACCAACTGCTGTAGATTTTCACCCAACATGAGTTCACACAGCAGAGCTGCATTTCTTTGTGAAATGTGAGGTGTACAGCACCAGCTTAAAGATATTCATAGATTTCAACCAATAAGTGACAAATTGGTAAAACACAATTATTCTTTTTTTTTTTCTTTTGTAAAGCACATTACTTACTGTGACCAAATCATCAAAACATTCTTTCCTTCTGAACATCTGTTATCTTTTGCAGTATTGTAAACTGAAACCAGGATAGAAGCAAGATGTTAAAGCAAAAGTTAATAGCATTTAAGAGTTGAGTAATGCAGTCCATGCTGATCCTCCTCATGAGTTTAGTGCAACTTAACAGAGGCAGAGCACCAGACACCACAAAGTGTTAAATTGTTTTTTTTTTCTTCATCAATCTTCTGTTCTACCCAGAGTGTGACATTCATTTGAAGAGGCTGAGAAGAAACACAATCACAAGGTCCATATAAACACATTGTGGTTCTCAACGTATGATGAGAGCTTGTCATTTTTCCATCACTTCAGCAAATGTCAAGTAGATAATATTCTTTAAAGTGGCTAATACTCTATTGTATTCCTCATGTACCTCCCTCATTAGGGCTGTGACTATTAGTTGTTTGCCTTCTTTACTTCTGACTTTCTTTAATGGCTTGAGAGTATTTAGCATGAGTTGTCTTCTCATCTAGTTTAATGTTCCCTGTGATTATTTTTCCAATCTCTGCAGTCTCACATTGTGCGTATGGGTTAGTATTTGTGTATTTACGTAAACATGTTAACTGATACAAGCTGATGTCCTTTGTTTAACCTATTTGATCATCTACTGATACTTCTGCTTTAACTCCTCATTGGGCATTCATTACCAAAACACTTTAAAGGTGCAATATCATGTAAAATCAACTCTTTTGAGCTTTATCATGTTATAACATTATCCCCTCATCAAAAACCGTGTTGCTTTGACTCATTCATGCATGTTTGAGAAATAGACATATCTCAAAAAGCAATCAAACATGTATTAAGTGTATTTATTAAACACATGAAAATAAAACCGCATTAGTGTCATTTAGTGTGTTAATTTTTGTACAGATAAGCAAATTTCTTCATGACTCTGGTTAAAGTCAGGGATGTTTTAACAAGATTCTTCTCTATAGAGAGCATGGTCAGTGCAGTGAGATGTGATGTTGTTTACCTGAGGAAAATATTCAGTGTTGAGAAGCTCCTCTCAGATTCAGCTGTGGTCAGAGATGTGATGTGATGAGAGTCTTCAGCAGAATCACAGTCTCTGAAGGTGTCCTGCAGATTGTTCTCCATGAACAGCTGGTACAGAGCCACAACACCACTGCAGCTCCTGAACTATGAGACTTCTTGGTCCTGTTGAGTATTTGGTGAGCCTTCATGGTGGTCTTCAGAACTGCTTCAGAGAGCTGGATGTGGTCCTGCAGGAACCTGTCTGCCTACAGCAATGTAGAATTGATCAGATGCTTTGTGAATGGCTCAAGATGGTGTCACAAACCTAAAAAAATAAGTGTACAAATTTAATTTAATATGGAGATGAGCTACAAGTGAGCTTTCTGATACATGTTTAATACATAGAAAACGATTTTTTTAATAGCAACAATTTTTTGCACCTCCTAAGGTAAACTTTTATATTTGTATTTCAAATAATAGTAATTTACAAAAAACAAAACTAAACAAAAAACAACATAAAAAATTTAGGTTGTGTTCACATAAAGTGTGTATATATGAATATCAAGCATTAAAGACATTTAGCTTTTAGCCCAGCTGTCTTAATCAATGCTGGATCAGATCCTGTTGCTTGAAAAATGAGGCAGTGAAGCAAAACAAAGCATTAACCTCACTAAAACCTTTTAGCCTAGCCTTGTTGCTAATCCAGGTCCAGGAAAATAGTGTAAACTCTCCCTCTTTGTCTTTGTTCTGCTGTCCTTCATGTCCAGCTGATCAGGTCCAAGTACTTTTACTTTAAGCATCTCCTGGTGTGTTCTCATCAGAAAGGTTGTGTTTTAAAAGAGATGAGTTGAGTTGTTTAGCTCCTCCACTCGTTTACTGGCTTGCGTTGTCCTGCCGTGCTGAACATGTCGTCGACCCACTACCGGTATGCAATTCATATTCAGACTCCCTATTCTTTTGCATTGAGGACGTACTGCACATGCCCATCTACATGTGCATTTGCTAAGCTCAAAATGCTTCTCACTCCAGTTCTTTTCCAATTTAAAAAATGACTTTGAGGACATGTATTTTCAGATGCCAAGGTTCTTAAGAAATGGTTTTTCATTGTCAGAAGTAACCCTCCAATGAAAAATATTTATATATTTGTGCAAGCCACCTTACAACTGATAGCTTTCTGAACAAAAGGTAATTCAACAGTGGGCTAACAACAAAGAACAACAAAGATTATCACTAAAATGTTATTTCAACAATCAACAGGACACAAACACAGTTGTCCTCTGCCCAGGTAAACTGAAAAACATTTCTCGTTATTTTGTTTGGTCTATTTGTAACTTATATTATGATCTGTGTTCTTTAGTTGGCTTACACCACATTTTAGTAATAAATTAATTAGCTTAACATTGACATGTGTATGTGAGGATGAGATATCTTAACAGCTGAAACGTCGCCTCTGTACTCGCTCCAGTTTTTCAGAAAACATGTATTCCAGGTCCGACGGTAAGGTTCAATTTTATCCTGAGTTGCCATATTCCAAAACTGATATTGTATAATGTTGCTGCTTTTTAAATTATTATTACAATAAATAGGCTACAATGCTCCAGGTTGTAAACGGCTTGAAGCTGTTGTGATGACCTGCTGAAATGGGCGTGACTGAAGCAGCAGGAGATTCTTACAGAAATCAAGGACAATTTCAAGAAACTGCTATGATGCAAAGTCAAATTTGTTTTTGATCTATACATATAATCAGCATTTTCACAACTGAAGGTGACATAGTTACCTTATTATGGTAAAGAATTGAACAATATGCCTGAGAAACACAATATTGGCCCTTTAAGACTGGATTGTTATTCTTTCTGGCTGTTTTGTTACTTTTTTGTGAATGGGCTGAGGTGGTATGGGAGACTGAAGCTAACACATCGCTGTTGTGCCATGGAACTCCCAAATGAGTTAGTAAAAGCGCCATAAAGGCTGACATTTGAAAAGTTAAGCTGGCTTGCTGCCTAGTCTTGAAATCCAAAAACTTAAACAACAAACGGTTTCATTTCGGAGAAGATTGGTGATGGCACACAACTACTTTGTTTTAAGTTTTTAAACAATAGTATGGAAAAGTTGTCCACATTTATTGTAAAGAACTTTGTCTTCGCAGCCAAGTTTGGTTCCACAAAACTCACTTCATTTTAAAAGCTCATGTTTATGCAGTATTTGGCTGATCGAGACAGCCTTAAGACAAACGAGTCTTTTCAACCATTTAACGGAACTGTTTTGTGAAAGTGCCAAAAGTCTCTTACATGGTACTAATTCTCTAGTGGGGAAAAAAAAAACTTTTCCTTCTCCCTATAAATAAATGAGGTGATGAGGAGGAGTGATTCTATTTGAAATGAATGAGAGCAAGATTATGGCAGATGGATGGAGATAAGTTCAGTTGGGAGGTGCCATGGTTGTTAAAGCTGTTACCTCTCATTGAGAAAGTTGCAGGATTGAGGACCTGGGACCTTTCTGGGTGGAGTTTGTATGTTTCTGTGGGTACTCTTTACTCCCCCCCCCCACAAACTAAAAACATGCACATTGGATTAATGAGCAAAAAGTGTCCCTAGGTGAGAGAGTGAACAGTTAATAGTTTCGTTTGTCTCTGTGTCCCTATGATGCACTTATGACCTGTCTAGGGTGTACACCACCTCTCACACAGTGACTGCTGGACATGACATGGGGCAACCTGGAGAAGAAATGGATAAAGATAATGAATGGATAGGAAGAAGAGGTAGATCATGGTGGCAAAATGTTTGTGCTCATTAAATATGAAAAACCTGGAATAAATTTACAAAGAAGTCATGGACTGAAGCTTATAATAGTTTCTGAATGCTTTAAAACAGTCTGATACATTAACACAATGATACTGGTAATGAGAGAGAGAGAGATACATTAACACAATGATACTGGTAATGAGAGAGAGAGAGAGAGAGAGAGAGAGAGAGAGAGAGAGAGAGAGAGAGAGAGAGAGAGAGAGAGAGAGAGAGA
>JARVJO010000111.1:11743119-11755213 GCA_031762555.1 Cynodonichthys magdalenae | reverse complement strand
GAGGTGAGTCCAACTATATCTAGTCGGAACCTCTCAACCTCACACACCAGCTCAGGCTCCTTCCCCACCAGAGAGGTATTACCCTTGGGGCACAATTTAGAAAGTTTATCTGCAAAAAAAGTTCATTTTGGTGTAAGTTACTCTTTAAGGACCTACTTGACATTAAAGAGCCTGATTCATTTGCAGTTCACATTGTCATCACATTTTGCAGAAGCAAAAAAAAAATTATATAAAATGAAATGGGGGGGGCTAACACACGCAATATATATAAATATATATATAAATAATAAATAAATAACTACTTTTATTTCACCAGCTAACTTTCTGTAATGGATTACAACACAAAGTTACAAAAGTATGCTAACAACTGTCTGTTCAAAGGTCATAAGAACCACCTTAAAAATAATTTCTGCCTAAATGTTGGCCAGCACAGTGTATATAACAAAAATAGATTTTCTACTCACTTATACAGCTAATATAGTTGGGTTCAATAAAAAATTACATTTATTTTTTTTTTACCGGAATGTACGTTCATTCCAAGAAATGTTCTCAAATAACATGTCCATACTATGTGCTAATACAGATAAGATTGCAAAAGCTGCAGTCCTTGACCTTAACCATCAGACTCTTGCCAGCTTTAGAACATTGTAAATATTGCTAAGTGCTTTGTCAATGCTATATAATGCATATGGCTTTTACATTATGACACACATCATGTACTTTTTGCTTAATGCCGCTATATTATTCAGTAACAGTGATGCAATGTGGTTGGGCCAAGGCTTACCCCCCCCCCCCCCCCGGTCCGTTTTAGTTTGAGATGCACCAATACTCAACTGGTGACTGGAAGTGAGTTACATTCAACCTGCCTTGCTTAAACATAGTCTCTTTAAGTATTCATGTATTTTTTGTTGTTTTTAATAGTACAAGGTAAAAGACAACTGAAATGAATACAAACACAACAATAGAGCCAAACACAATCACTTTGTTGTATTACAGTGGGTAGAGCTCAAGTGTTCTTTTAAAAGAATCCCATTCTTTAGGGGTCAGCAGGGACCAGTGGCATTTAAAATGTGCCTGTTTCTATAGCACTTTTAATAACCTAGATACTTACAGTTGTTTATACCTCAGTTGTGTAAACTCAAATACTATTGTCTACCTGGTTACTAAGGTTTCTCTAAACATTGGAGGGGCTGTGGAAGGTTGAACCTAATGCTGTTGGTGTTGCTAACAACTGGAAACCTGTGGATCATTAATGTTTTGTGTAGTAACAAGAATTTGAAAACTGGTCATTGGAGTAGTGTGCAGATGAATAACTACCAGCTACAGTGGAATTCTTGTGCACTTTTATATCCTGCCTGTTTGTTGTTAAGCTAATGTGTCTCCAGACCAAGACTTCCTGGAAGACCTTTTTGGAAGGAATCTTCATGGGTTGCTGATGTCTTAATGCGAAAAAAAAGACATGGACAAGTTTAGATGTGCCAACATATATTTTTTAAAAAGTTTATTTAGAACTATAAAGAATTGATAATATATTATTAGGGAGATGATGCATCGGCACAAATCATGTGTTCATGGCTGAAACTGGTATTTGATTATCCTATGTATGGCACATTTTATATACCAATATATTGGAGATTCTGGTAATCTTGACTAAAACTTGTTTAGTTGCTGTGTTTTTTGTTCATTTTAAGAAGTGATTGAGGTAAATTGGAAAAAGTGAATTGATTAACAAGTTAGTGGATGGAAAACCAAACTAAGCTTAAACTAAACTTTATAATATAAGCACAGTTAAAGTTATAGATATCAAGCACCATTTTTGTCAACGCCTGACAAAATCTAAAGAATTTTACAATTAATTTTTAATTTGCCAAGTTTATGTAGTTGAGTTTCCATGACAACACATCTCTTCAGGGCCATCAAGGCATATCAGCAGGTGGGAAAGTGGGGAAAAATGTCTAGAAGGTTTGTTTTGTGTCTCCCTTTTTGGTCATTTGATATCACTGGTGCAAACAATCAAAGTGTGTGTCTCATAAAGATTGTCTTCCTTCTCCATTTTGCTTCCACTTTCTAGGTTTTACAGCCCTGGAAAGGCAAACAGGGGGCAGATGTGCCAGCTCTTTAAATAGACCTGAAGAGGTCTTAACAAGTGGACCGCTTAGCTCGGTTTCTGGTTAAAACCTTGTTGCTTCTCACAACTCCTTGATAATACACATTTATTTATTACCTGTTCTTTAATAATTTTTTCATCAAAATGGTACCGGATCTCTAGCTTATTTACTTTTCACATATAAACCAAGAAATATGTTGCACAGTATTTAAAAACGGCAAAATAGAACAACACTGTCGAGTCAGCCTTGCCCGTAGGACCTAATGCAATATGACATCAGCCATAAATTCGACTATTTTTGCACAGCCTGTTCATGTTCTTGGTGATTGAAGTCTGTGTGATTTTGGTTCTGCTGTGTTTCAAAGCTTCAACAGGCTGCATGGGGTCGCTGACCCATGCTATGATTCATCCCATATCGATCATCTTTTGCAGATCATTGTATTTATTTTCTTATTTATTTTTACTCTTCTACTTGTTGCTTTGTGACCCACAAGTATTTGGTTTGTACTAACACACTAACGATCACTTCCCACACATTTCTTTTCTTGGTGTGCATGCATTTGTGTTTGTATGACTCACTCTCAACCCACATCTTTCTCTCCAGAGGAGGACCCTTTTCAAAGTGCTCTGCCACAGTCCCAGAATTCATAAGGGGGTGGGGGTAGTTTTAATTGCTTTTTGGTCTGATTAAGGTACAGATGATACTGTAGGTGAAATGTTTATCTGGTTTGGAGATGAATGGCAACATCTGTTAAGCATTTGTAAAGCAACTGAAGGCATGCAACCACCTCATATGATTACAGTTTGTTTTTTCTGTAGATGCGTCACAAAGTTTCTACACGAGGTGGAATTCACTAATGAACACACAAGACACACCAAACTTCATGCTGGGCACCTGATACATGCCTCATGAGTGATGGAGTATAAAGGGGGAGACAAAATGTTACTTAAGTGTGTACTCACACCAGCCCTGTTTAGTCCACTTTTATTAAACTCTAGTTTGTTTGCCTAGAAAGTCCAGTTCCTTTGGTGAAGTGTGATTGTGTAATCAAACTCTGCGGACCAAAAATGTGAACTGTGGTCCGCCAGAAAACGTAAGTCTCGGTTTGGTTCAAGTGAAATCTGGTGTGATTCGATTGCAAGTATTAACTCCAAATGGACCAGAGACCACTCCAAAAGCAGAAAGCAGACTATAACACAGGTCATTCTGAGTAAGAACAAAAATAAAGTTACTTATATCTTGTAAATACCTCGCTCGACGTTAGTACAAGGTGGAAATCACTGCTGTAATGGATGCGCTCTTTCTCAGTGAACGCTGCCTTCTCAGCCACTTTGTGTGGAAAAACCTTTTCCATGGTTCTGCCTCATCTTCCCCTCAGGCTGAGCCCTTTTGTTGAAGACTATTTGTTTGGTGCATTTGCCAAAAACAAACCATAAATCCTATAACCGCTAAAATATGACTCCATGATTGTTTACATTTTGTGAAGAAGGAAGTCTTGCTCCATGCCTCCTTCAGTGGTTTCCATGTCGTATCCTTCAGTGGTTCTTGGTGCAGCACCACCATAGACAAGGGTGGGAACAGGTTGTTCACAGGGTTTAGTTTGGTTGACAAAGTGCAGTTTGAATGTGAACCGCACCAACTGAAAATGTAAACAAATGTTGCAATTTTGGTCCCAATCAAACAGAGTCCACCGGACTAGCAAGTGTGAATACGACCTTACACTAGCTACGTTTACATGGACATAAGTAATTGAATTAAACGGCCATTCGTAATAAAAATGTGTTATGTAAACACCCCATTCGGATTATTTTGATCAGATTCAGCTCGATCCGAATGAATTTTTAATCGGAATAAAAGGGGTGTTTTTTTGCCGATTGATAATCCGAACAGCTTGCATGTAAACACTTAATCCGATCATCTTATTCTGATTGTGGAAAACGGACCTGACTGCGCATGTCTTCTGACTTTCACCCATCGGTTTCTGCACTTCTGTGGAGGGAGGAGCAGCAGCGCTAGTTTCCAGCAGCACCGAACTTTTCCTCCCGTTCTCTCATTTAATAAAGAAGGAAGAAGAGACAAACAGCATGTGTTTGCTTCACAAAAAAAAAAAGATAATAATAAATAAATATTCACACATCACCTGCAGCTCAACCAGGGAGTGCAGTAACGTCTCCACCGTTATTAAAACCTGTTGCGGGTCCATTTTGGGCGCTCAAAAGACATTTGTTTACATTCATCACGGAAGTAGAACTACTTCTGTGTTTTTTTTTAAGGAAAGTTAACAACTCTGCGCATGTCAGTGCTTTTCTTCTGAATAAAAGTCATGTAAACGCTCCTCATGATCAGATTGTGCTCATGTAAACGATACATTCGGATTGTTTAATCCGAATATATTTCAATCCCATCAAAAAATTTTGCGCATGTAAACATGGCTATTGATGGTCAGATTGGTTGTCATTGTTCTTATTCTGTTGATTTTAAGACTTGCACAGAAAACTGTGATATTAAAATAATTTAAAAAGTTACTAGACTGAGAGGACTCATGTAAATACGCCGTATTCTTTGTACAAATTAAAATGTAATAAAAATGAATGGTAGGTTTACAAAACACAAAACTCGATGATAGTATGGCAAAGTATTGTAAACTTTAGTAAGTGTTATTTAACTGATATTTGTCAGTTTGCTGTTTTGAAAATGTATTGTTTTTTATAGTGTTGGTCTACCAGGGTATCGTGGTAATGTCACAGTTTAATTCACTTTTATTTTTTATTTGAAGACTAAATATGTGTCTTAGTTTAATGCAGCTGTAATAAATGATGTAACAGGAATGTTTAATTCAAGGCAAATGGTCTTTAGTCAACTTCTAAAAAGCTTGATAAGTTAATAATTTATAGGTTTAGATCATTTAAAAAAATGGTTTTACTTCTGGTTGAATTTGTTATCAGACTCTTGCTGGCCTCCCTGTTGTAAAGCATTTATAGGTCAGAAGTAATTTTCACTGAGCAATTTGGTGCTTTGTCACATTTAATGAAACCTGATTTAGCTTTATGTGTGCTACAAGAATGCAACTTCCATTATGTAATTTGTGGTCAATTCCTGACTTTGTAAATAACATTGGGAAAATATTACAAGCATAAGCTATCATTGGCCAGGACTCCCTTGAAAGAGGTTTTTAATCTTGATGGGTTTTATCCTGGTAAAATAAAGGTTAACAAATAAGTTGTCTATTTTTATTTTTATTTTGATGTTTTGAAATAGTTTCCTGCCTTTATTATTACTGCATGTCATTTCCATTTTAACAATAAGAAATGGTAGATTGTTAGCCCGAGCTGAGACAGACTTTACGTCTCTGAGGCAGGAATGTTTTCCAGGCAGCTAACAGGGTAGGGCTCCGTCTTGTCTCAGCCAAACATTTTCTCATTCTAACTTTATTCCCCTCTGCAGCTGTAGTGACGTCACTGCACATAGCCACACAGAAAATATACAAAAACACCCGAGCTACACCAAGGTGGTTGCTGGCCAAGAATGACTTCTGTTCATATTTCAGTAAAAGCTTAGATTGCTGGTGTTTGAGAGGGACGAAAAAGGGAAATAGCATGACTGGTTGGGCTGATTTGACCTTAACATGGCTTTGAAGTCCGTGGGAGGTGAAATTGGACCAATACATGTCATGCTGCTCTCTAGCATTAGCAACAGTCTTTTTTTAAACGAATCAATTTTTACTGTAAGTTGATCACTCGTGGCAGTACTAACAAATATTAACATCTATGTATTTCACTCTGAACCTAAAGGGTAAAATATTTTAAGCATAAAAACTTGCTTTAGTAATCAACTTTCTGTTGTGACTTGAGATGAACATCTTAAAACACCACCACGCTGGACCATCATGAACTGATTACTACATGTGGTTGGTTTTAGTCGGGGTGTTTCTGAATAGGATGTGTGCAAAAGCATGATTCAATCAGCTGGTCAGAGAAATGGGATCTGATTCACAAAGGTTGGACCAAATGCTGGGGCTGAACACAAAGTTCTCTTTAGTTAACACACCCCAGTGGATGACTTTGTTTCATAGTCTAAAAACATGTTTTCAACTAAAACAAAAACAACAAACAAAGAGGAGGTTGAAGACAAAACTGCCACAAGCAAAGAAAAAATACATAAGATTGCTTTAAGAAAGCTTGGAAAGAATAGGTTTTGTCTCTTAATTTATTTTGCCTAGATGTTTTGTCCTTTTTATATACAGTAATTCAGTTTTTGCTCATAATTTGCAACATGCCCACTCATGATCACATTGTGTAGAGTTTAGCATTCTGAAAGTGGGATTTGAGTTTGTATACAGGGAAGGTAAACTAAAAGGTTTAGAAAAACACTGTTCGACATGACCTAGGATGTGTTTTTAGCTTTGTATCTGCAAAATGGCAGATTTTTAGCACACAAACCCAAAAGGAGATGTGAGCATTCAGCAGTAATTGTTTGTGTGTGGCTTGTTGTTGTCAGGCTGTGGTCATGTGGTGTGCAACTGAAACTTTGCACAAGGCCTAGATGTTCTGTTTAAATTAATGATCTGATTTATGAAGCCACAAATTGGTTCAGCGTCATGGAAAATCGGTTACAGGCTCACATGGGGGTGGGCACACACTGTACACCAAGCTGCCTTTAGGGGTAGAAGGCCTTTGTGTGAGTGTGAACGAGTGAGCTTCATTCGGTGTACTTGTCGTTTATGTTGGTCAGGTCAGTGACAGAAAATTGTGAGTAAGGATTATAAGCATCTGTAAATATGTTTGAAAAGACATTGAAACTAAGCAGATGATAGAATTTATTTTACGTTTATCACAAGTCTGTGGTAAAACCATCTACGGCTATGTTTGATGCCAAAATAAGGACAAAAGAGTGTGTTCTGTTGTGTGACCCATATGAACCCTTGTGTGGCATATTCAATAGTGTCCTCATCAGGATTAGTAGTAACCCTAACCTCAGTATATATTTTCTGTTTTTCACAAATGTAACGATTTGTGTGCGTGCGTGTTTGACCTTGGATAGATATCTCATGTTGGCAACCCTGTTATGGAAACATGGTTAGTTTTCCTTCTGCCACAGAAACACAGGCACCCAGAAGGTCGAGTGAAGTCAGGCAGAAGCCCTTTAAGTCAATAACAATACTCAACCAGCATCTGTTGAACTAAAGAGGCACTCATGAGTCAGCTGCTTTTCTCTTAAACAGAGGTGAGGCTTACAATCCCAAAATAGGAGCTGATGCAGGTACCAGTGTTTTTACTAGATTTTGAGTGATACATGGCCTTCACTACATTTCTTTTTTTCGTTTTAGGTAACATTTTCAAATAAAAGTGTTTCTTATAAAATGCCACACAAAAAGAACAGTTAAAAATTTCTGCCAAAGTTTTAGTCTGTTTCAAAGCTCATTTCCTGAGATCACTGAAGCTAAAGTCCTTTTTCAAAAGGAATTTCAGACAACTGCTGGCATTAAATGCAGAAGCAGCTATTACATTTTACAAGTCATGTCAATCTGGCAATGACATTCTGTGCCTACAATGTCTATCTACACCAGGACTATTCAACTGGTGGTCCACGGGCCGGTGACCGAAATCCGCCCCGTCAATTGGTTCATTAATTTCTTAAGCCCAAACTCAAGTTTTTCTACTTAAATTACTATAAGTTCTTATAGTTAGAGATGTGGTATCTACAGAAATGTCAGAATCTTGGCTAAAAGCTGGTAAATAAAACAAACATTTCTATGAGGTATCAAGGCAGTTAAAATTAAAATCAGTTGAAGATAAAACTAAGATAAGTAAAAATAAAATTGTTTAAAAAATGTAGCAAGTCAGAGATATCTAAATATGTGTGTTAAATAGGATGCATAATGTGTTTTTAATGTTTTAATATCACCACTTTTATTACATTGGGTTCTGTATATAGTGTTCATGATTTAAAAAAACTAATTCAAATGTAAGAGATCTTTGTAATACTTGATTTATTTACATAACGACTTTAGTTGCTGGATATTCGACCTCTGAGCTGTTGGCCCACAGTAACTGTGTCCCCCGGAAAAATTTAGTTGAAAAGCCCTGACGTAAACATTCTTTTTGTTTATTTATATTTCCTATTTTGTATTTTTCGGGATTTTAAGTTCCTGCTGTATAAAACGTCATCTGTAAAAAGTTCTGCTCAGTTGCTTTGGGCCAGTAATGTGTTTTTAATTTAATTATTTAACTGCCCGTCTGCTCAGTGGAAAGGCCCCTCTTTGCTTTTTTTTTTTTGTATTTTTTTTTTCTGTCTGTTTCCATCTGTTGTTCAGCCCCTATATGGACTGCTCACATCAGCAGGGCTGTTAGCACTTTGTACCTTCTCTGTGTGAAATATCACTGTCTAGAGGGTTACATTACCAAGGACCTTTTAGCTCTAAACAAGAACAATTATTGTTGAGGCAAAGCTGTCAACATTCATTGATTTTTTTTTTTTTTTTTTTTTTTCCATCAGGGAGGCAGCGAAATGTCAAGAGTGGGCATTGGCTGTTCATAAAATTACCTCAGGTTTTGTAAATGAAGGTATTAAAACAAAAATTTGAAAACGTTATTCTTTTGCTTTTAATTTAAACAAAAACTATTACCTAAATGTCACATTGCTTAATATTGGTTATAAGTCTGGTAGTAAAATACTTTCATACTGCAGTTTTTTTTTATGTTATGCAATAATGCAAATAAGGAGACTGAACATAAATGATTACACAGACAGTCACTCTCATTAAAATCTGTCAACTTTTTCCTGCACTCAGGACAGATTTTCAAACCATTTTATGATTTTTTTTTTTAAACTTATTTTTGTTTGTTTTATATTTTTATTTTTTGGAAATAACATTATTTACCATAATGTTTAAGATCAAGATAAATCTATTAATAAGAAGTGTTGAGATTAATTTAAAATTTTAGCGCCAATGGGCGTAACTCAGCATGAGCAGTTTGTTTAATGACACTGTAGGCAGTTCTTTACGTAAAATATGTGACGCTCACTGAGGGAGCTGGTGTTTCCCCTTTAATGAAACCGTCATTTTGTTTACCATAGAGATGAGGTGTGTTTCCTTTAAACAAATAAAGATTATGAAAAAAACTATTGCACAAGATGAGTTCATTCATTAATCATTTCATTAATTCTGACAGCACAGAATGTTACTGCTTGTTTCTGTATATTGTTGGAATCCGGACAAGCTGATGTTTAGTTACTTAATTGGCTCATTTTTTTTGAGCTTGCAGTCTGTTGTCATTTCAGCTTCTAACATGCTAAGTCTTGTTGCTTGGTGTAAAGGTTTGTTCCAAAACAGTGTTACACTTAGATAAATTAATGGTAGACGGGACATAACCAAGATATTTGCTGGATAATGCAGAACCAACCGGTTTTTTAAGGGAATTCCCTCCTCTGCTGCTGTGCTAAACCGAATGACTGCTTGGAGCAACAAGCCTGTTAATATCAGTGAATGTGTGTGGCACTGATTAGTCTCCATAGTTGATTGTACATGTTAGCTTTGTAGAGATCTAGTAGAGAGCTGTGTGAATGGGTAAATAAGGACACAGATTGTAGTGTAAAGCGCTTTGAGTATCCTGGTTTGATAGAAAGGCTCTATATAAGTACAGTCCATTTTACCATTTAATAGAAGAGGGAATTAAAAAATACACATACGCCCTGTCACTTATCATTTTTATGCATTTAAACTAATATGATCAATATTTTAGTCATTTTGGCAATGTATTTCAACATTTTTACACTATAAAATACCTTGAAACTGGTAACTGACTCATGCCTAGTCAAGACGAGCTGTAACAATTTTTAAATGCTTATAAGCATTTTAAATGTAGGCTGCAAATCTTAGGTTTATTTTTGTATTAACACCATATTCACTACAAATCTAAAGCAAAAGGCTGAAGTACAAAGCTAGAAGCTGAACTGCTGTAAGTCTCTAGAGAAAATCTGGTCATGATGACCATGAGAGATAAACACTAAAGTATGTCAGAAGGACTTTGACTCTCAGTGTCACAAAAAATATCTGAGATTCTTGTTACATCACTTTTAATCTAACAAAGCAGAGCACTCGCACTCAGTTTTTCTTTGGCTCATGCTTGCTTGCCCCAGAGGGGAGCGACTGCAATGGATGCTCAATAAGGAGAGCTCTATTGATCTACTGCAGATGTGGAGGTAAAGGATGCCCCATTACTACTTTAATAATGCCAGTCTGTGTCAGCTTGTCATTCAGACTCTGCAGCTCCCATCTCATTCAGTCCCTTTCTCTGCATGTTGTTAAGCATCTCACATTTAAGTTTGATCATATCTGTTGTCATGGCTCAGCTCGTCTGCATGTATTGAGTTGAACTATACTTGACACAAAAAAAGTTACAAAAAATTGTTTGGTAGATTATTTCTTTGTTGTAACATGATGGAGCTTGAGACGTGCTGCAAAGAGGAATAGTTAAAACTGGTAAATAACTTGTTTTTAACAAATTTGCAAACAATTCAGAGAAACTGTTTTCATGTCATTATGGTGGGATGTGTGTAGAATTTTGAGGGGGAAAACTGATTTTGAATAAGGCTGAAATGTAACAAAATGTGGAAAAAGTGAAGTGCTGTGAACACTTTCGGGATTCGCTGTTTGTATTGGCAAGAAGCGTCGTTACAATAAATAATCCAAACACAATTCTTTTTACTTGTTTATGTTCTAACACAAAGTGCTGTGCCTATTTAACGGGTTTAAAACAGACAATGTCTTAAAATGAATTAGTTATTCCAAAATAACTTTAAATTTTTGTTGACATAGATGTATACTCATTAAGTGAACATGATGCAAACTTTTCACAGTTATAATTGTAGCAGTGAGCTGAAAAATATAAGGATACTATTGAGACATGTTTTATTCTCAGTTTGAATTCAGTTATGCTTCTGGTAACTTTTTGTTTTTGTTCTTTACCCATCATTTACCAAAGCCTTTAACTTTCAATTAGCATCTTTGGGAAAAATAAGTCATTCTTTGCTTCTTAGAAACTCTCTGTGTTGTTCAAAAAGTAGCCTTTTGTTCCATGTTGTCAAAATGCCACAAAAGCTCCTTTTCTATGCTTCAGGTGTTTTGGGGTTTTCAAACCTGTTTTGTTTTTTATTTGTTTGGCCTTTTTTGCAACGTTACCCAGGAAGGCGGTTTGGAGGTCTGCAATTCAGAAAGTTGGAATGACTACTGTTGGTTTTCTGTGAAAGTGAAGTTTTGAAACAAAACACGAGCTGTCTCCCTTTGCTGCTTTTTCTGTTTCTTTCACCGAGGTTATGACAGGAAATAATCAAGTTGATTTTGAAAGCTGATTCATCATCACATTAAGAGATTTGCTAAAAGAATGCCAGTTCTCATAACACTATTCAGGGAATTACTTTTAAAAAAAAAATACTTTCCAAGTTGAGTTATCCAAATATTAGTAACAAGTAAAAATTCAGTCAATTCATAACTTTTAAGATGTTCACATATCCACCTGTTCCAATTAATTTTACAAGCCAAATTAGCAGCCAACATGTTGGAGAGGGAAAAATGTCAGGAGATAATAAACTGAAGTGTTTCTGTGAAACAGGATCTGGGAAAGTTTCCCACCAACATTCAGATAAAAAAAAAACCATAAAAATGAGTCAGCTCTATACTTCTGAGCAGAAGTCACAGGAAGCTGTGTATTAGTTCAGAATGAGTCCAACCTCAGAATGACATTCTAATGTACAGAACTATACCTACTAAACACCTTTTTAAAAGCTTTAGTTGCTGTTTTTTGTCATAGGTTAGGGTGTTTATTGGATAGCTTAAACCAGGGGTCACCAACGTGGTGCCCGCGGGCGACCGAGTGCCCGCAGGGACCTTCTGATTCGCCCGCAGCACATATTCTAAAAATAGCACTGATCAACCAATCGTCATAGAAGCAGTGCACTAAATGTTACTGTAATGTCCCTGAGCGTGC
>JARVJO010000111.1:11717103-11728401 GCA_031762555.1 Cynodonichthys magdalenae | reverse complement strand
TCCGCCGCTCACTGGCTCTGCGTCGTAATACAGAGCCAGTGAGCGGCGGTTGTATCAAAAAAAAAAAACAAGAACGAAATCAGCTCATTATAGCGAACCTGTAGCTCAATATTTTTTAAACTAACTACAAAGTTGCTGTTCTTTGTCATTTCTCCAGCCGCACTTACTTACTTAAAGCATGCACACACTGAACACACACACAGCGCGAGCACACACACAAACTGAATCAATTCATTTTATCGATTTTGTAGTTAAATATTTTTTAATCTAGCTACACAGTTGCTGTTCTGTGTCATTTTTAATATTCCGTCAGTAATAAATGTGTAGATTAACCCTCCACCGCTCACTGGCTCTGCGTTGTATCAGAAAGAAAAAAACGAGAATGAAATCAGCTCATTATAGTGAACCTGTGGCCCAACATTTTTTAAACCAACTACAAAGTTGCTGTTTCGTGTCATTTTTAATATTCCCTCTGTAATAAATCCGTTTGATGGATCCTGTGGTCGCTCACTGATGTCATCAGCTCATTATCATTTTCACAGCACGGATCCGCGGATTGCTTTTTCACAAGTGGGCGAGCCACGCTCGAACCCGCCTCTGATACTACCTCGGCTCGCGGATCAGGGGCCTTGCATCTCCGCCTTCATGTTTTTTCTGAATGCTCACAGGAGGACAGAACATGCATCAGACCCGGACTGAGCTGTCATATGAAATGGGCTATAGATAGGGTTTAAAATGACTCTTTTGGAAGTAGAAGTATCAACTCAAGATTTTCTTTAAGTAAAAGTGTAAAGGTGCTGGATTTAAAACAACTTAAAGTATAAAAGTTAAAATGGCTAATGTAAGGAGGGAAAAGGCCATTAAGAACAAAAGCTTAGGCCGCACCACAGGTGTCTACAGTGCACAACCTCACCTTCCAAAAAACATTTTTCTGAAGACCATGATTACTATAAAATATAATACAAATGTTAATTTTGAAAAAATTGTGATGTAGGCTACTAGCCTACCTACTTCCACTGCATCTCTGCCACTGTCATCTTTAGGCTACAATCTGCTATGTACTGCTGGAGTGTGATGTGATTTGTGTTGTACAGGTATGATGGATCGAGTACAATATGGTGTCAGAATAGTATACAGTATATTTATACTTCTCATTCAACCACAATTAAATTTACTCTATGGGAGTGCCATATATCTAGATTTTTTTTTCTGAATGATGACAAGTTTAAATGAAAAGAAGCCAAAGTGGAATAAAAATTGAATACTTTTGGAATTTTAAAAATGTAAAGTATAGAAGTAAAAAGTTTACTTAAAATAATTACTTCAGTAATGAATAAATAATCAAAAGTTCTACTCAAGTAAGGTAACAAAGTATTGGTACTTCATTATCTGGCACCTCTACAGGTGCTTGTTAGCGTTATTACAGCTTGGCTTGCTCTGCTTTTACAGGGGCAGTATAATGAATTTTCCAGGCCCATTGTTCAATTCTATACCACAATCAAGACTATGTTACCTTCAGTTGTTATGAAAAGTCTGTATATATCAAAAATAAACTTTACTTTGCATAATAGCCAAATCTAAATGCCTTGAAGCTGGCCTCTGTCTCATTAAGACCCTCCTACCTTTTCCAACACTCCCACTTCAGCATGTCTTCAAAACAATGCTTCTGGGGGTGGGGGTGGGGGTGGGGGAGTAGGAGCTCGGCTGCGGACTGAGACCCAGGGAGGTGCTATGTAGATGAGGGAATGACATTATATATAAACTTAAAAAAAGTTGATTTCTCATAATACCCCCACCCCCACTTAAATTTACTCTTAGTCCAAGATTTGAAGTCAAAAAGGGAATTAGTTACAATGTTTTCTGCCAGAATTCCAAAATCCAATCAATTCATCTACTTTGCTTCAGATAATGATATACAAAGCTATATTTTCATGATTTTTAAGAGAAATAGACCAATACCAAAATGTAAAGTGAAATATTATATATTTAATAACATTTAAGTGGGCCATAAATAAATAAAGAAAATAAACCACTTTCCCCTATGTCGCAAAATTGTAGTGGGAATGTGTAAAAATAGCTCTAAAAAAAGGGGTGAGAGGGTTTGTCTAGTGACATCAACTTCTTTTCAGCTTTTTAATTGAAATTTTATTGCAGCACGAGGTTCGAAAAGTCCTCAAAGTACAAAGTGTTTCAGTGCAAAACTTCCAGTTCCCTGCTTCCTGTTATCAATTCCTCCCATGCCCTCCTCTTGTTGCGCCCCTTCTTTCACACCTCAAGGGGGGTATCATTTTATAAATCACAGCCATTCAGTTTGATACCTCTCTTCTCTCCATCTGCTTGCATATCCTGTATTTTCCCCTCACTTCTCTCTCAATTTCTGCATCCGTCCTTCCTGTTGCCCCCTTCATTTCCTCCAGCCATCCACACCATCACTCCCCCTCCTCTTACCCCATGCCTCTTTTTTTTTTTTTGGAAAATGGGTGGAGTCTCTTATGTGGTGCCATTTTCTGTTTTGGTGCTACATCATCAAAGGGGTGCAATGGATGCACTGTGCTTGGTTGTTTTTTTGGTTTAGTTTGAAGTATTCCCACACTTTAAACAATTTCTGTTGTTTTCTGGGCACTTTGTTGTGGGACCCTATTTCCTTCCATTGTTAAAAATAGCACTTGGCTACACTGTTGATTTGTGTATGCTATTAGCATAAGCCAGGGCTATTCAACTGGCAGCCTGCGAGTGACCAAAGTTCGGCCCGCCAATTTGTTCATTCATCTCTCTTTAATTACTGCAAGTTCTTTTAAGTTAAACATAGACATGTTTGGTATCTACAGAAACGTCAGAATCATGTCTAGAAGCTGGTAAAAAACATTCCTATGGACACTCCAGAACCTTAAATTTACAATCAGTTGAAAATAAAACTATGAAAGTGAAAATAAAATTGGTTTAAAAATTTTCCAATTCAGAGATGTCAAAATATTTGTGTTAAACAGGAGATATGTGTTTTTTATTTTTGATATTGATTATCACTACTTTTATAGGGTTCTGTATGTTCTATTCATGATTAAATACAGCAAAATAAACTATTTCAAAGGTAACAAATCTTTGTAATTCTTGGTTTATTTACATAATAATTTTTGCTGGATGTTCAGCCCTTGAGCTGTGACCCAACTGTGGCCCCTGTAGCAATTTAGTTGAATAGCCCTGGCATAAGCACTTGCATTAAAAAAAGATGAAAATATGGTTCATATTCTGTGTCATAAATGCTGACACCCTAAGAGTTATTTGCACTAGTCATTTTATTTTATTTTTTTGCGTATTCCCCACCCCCTAAGACCAATTCTTCTTCTTAGGAAACACTGGTTTTATTCCACTAGAAAAGCAGTGATAAGAGGATCGTTAAAATACTGGATTGATGAGCTATATATCCATCCCTAATTTTGGATGGTTTTCTTGGCCCTCTTTTATCTGCATTATTCATCTTTACAACTTGGGGTTGCATTTCCTCTTGTGTGAGTCCTGGTAGGTTGACTAAAATCATGTGAACATTATACTTTTATATGTTTTGTTATAGCAGTTGTGGTTCCAGGAACATGGAGACGCTTGGAAACAGTCTTTGTAGCCTTTACCTTTAACATGGATTTCTGTAATCTTCTTTCTGAGCTCTTCAGACAGCTCTCACCTTTGCTTTCTCTTCTTTGTGTTCAGTGTTGTGAACACAATCATATCAAACTACCCAGAGGCATTTGTTCTGTCTTTCTTCAAAGTCTCCTATATGTAGTGGTGTCTCTCAGTAATGTGGTTATTTTTGTTTTTTTTAAAAAGGCTGAATGCATTCTCATGATTAACAGTTTTTTGTCATTTTAATAAAACCAATTTCAATGTTGTCTTCCTTGTAATAAGAGTCTACACATCAGTCCACAGAGGAAACAAGAGACGCTTTAAGTGAGTGAAATGAAAAAGAGCTAATTTACCCTTCTTCCCTCTTGCTCTGTATTTAATCAGAATTGATCAAAAATGTTTTTACTTCATCATTGTTGTAATACGGTGTATTAAAACCCCCAAATTCTGATTGGAGTGTCTATTTTTCACATGATTACACTTTTTGTCCCAGAGGGAGAATTGGCCACTAGAAGGTCATTTCAGCATAACAATGACCATCCACACACTTTAGTGAAGCAATAGGAAATATCTGATTCAGGAAAGTACCACAGATGGTAAATAATCCAACAAAACACCATTGAACTGTCTAGAGTTAAAGCTTTCAGGTTATTTAATTATTGTTTTTTTTTTGTTTTTATTTGATTGATTTTTCATTTATTAAAATATAAATATACAAAAAAGTTTCCCTACATTTTCATCCACTTGTGACTACTGATGTACATTAATGCAAGATATATGGTATATGTAGGAAATAACATAAATTCCACTTTGTAGATTAGCTGTATGTTTTAACACTGAATCATTGAAATTTTTATAGTGAAGTAATTTATTACATGTTTTCATCCCATCATCCAACATTTCACATACTGTATATAATAATTCACAATATTTGCATATTGTGTGACAATAGTTGTCTTCGTTAAACAGTGAAAACATCACAGAATCACAGAATGTAATAGTCTGGTTTAATCGAAACATCAAAAGTTGTTACTGTATTTTCCGGACTAAGTCAAATTTTTTTTCATAGTTTGGCTGTTCCTGCGACTTGAGGCTGGTTTATACTTCGAGTCACATGTCTTGTTGAGTCACAAAAAATTGCATATCTTCTGTCTGCTCTCCCGCTGCTATTCCCCGATGACAGCCATCATGTACATTGCCCCCAGTCAGAACTCTGCCACATGGACCTTGCAGCATGGAGTGTGTGATTGGTTAGAACTTTGTGGCTGTGTTTGTTCATGAGGAGCAATGCAGCGCTGAGGAGCTGGATCAGAGCAGGACTCAGAACAGATCTTCCTTCTGCACGTTATTTTGTTTAAAATGAGTTTTTCTTATTATCCGAAGCCTGTTGTTAAAAGAGCTAGAAGAGCAGCTGATTTGATCCTGTTGAACATAAGCATACAGCTGATGTTCACGTCTTTTTTCCATCACCAATGTTAAACAAACAAAAAAAAAAAAACAACACACAACACAATGTTGAGTATAAAAAAAAATCAATATCCAGTTGTCATTATTGTTGTTTATCTACTTAAATGAGCTGTGGGAGGGCAGAGGGAGGGAATATGATCATTTATGCCCCACCGTGTCTTAAGCCCGTTTATACTTGATCAGGAAAAAAATGTCCAAAATGATGCAACCACTGACCTGCTGTCTCAGGTCGTATCAACAGTGACGTATAACTCAAGCTTTAAAGTCAGGTGTGACTTCATTATATTTATTTATTTTTCTTCGAGACACATTTCTTTGACTGATGCGTTAAATGTTAACTAAGACTGACTGACATGAATCAAGGAGTAGACTATAAGGCTCCTGCATACTCCCTCTGAAGCCAAACAGTCGATGCGCAGTCAAGTGGTTTTTTGGCGTTGTCACACACACCTTTCATAGTCCCTGAGACACTCTGTGCCGAACTCCTGGGAAACCCATCCTGCTGCGATATACGTCACTACAGGGGGGTTCCTCCCGCTGGAGTACGATGAGGAGGAAAAGAAGTCCTAGACTTGTCACCCGACATTATTTATCCACAAATGTGTCCCGGTTAAAGCTCCACAGTTTTTATCAGTTAGATTCCTCTTTGCACAATGTCTGTTTTATCTTCTTCCTTAATTTTTTGGGCCATTTGACTATCTTTATAAATTGCTGCTTCTTGGTACAACAGTCTGCTCTGGAAGCGAGTCGCTTTTTTTTTTTTTTTTTTGAAGAGAGCGGTTGAAGCAAAATGCAGTGTCTGAGCGCTTTCAGCATGAAAAAAACACTCCCACAAACTTCTGACCAATCACACAATAAGTTCTTATGTGGAGGGAGAAAAAAGTTTGACCCGCGGGTTGTGTCAAGAAGCTGCCGAAATGTCGACTATGCGAACAGAATGACGCAATTTTCGTCTTGAAACTGCGACAATCCAAACCCATTTCGGCAGTTCGGAGGGAGTATGCAGGAGCCTTTACTGTCTGCAGCCGTGAGAGGGCGCTCCAGGCTTGTGATAACTGTGTTTATGTTGTAGTCTGTAGCCTACCGGTTAAAAAAACACAAAGAGCAGCCGAAAGAAAGTTTGACGTCAATGAGAAACTTGCAAGGAACTAATGAAAAGCAGAGGTTACTCTTACTGTATTGAATAAAAGAAAGAAAGACGTGCAAGATGTGGAATGAGATTGGTGAACTTGCTTGTAGGAATGCGTGGCATGGCCGGCTGTGGATAAGTTTGCATTGAGCAAAGACCTGCTTCAATGAGGACAGAGATCAAAATACAAATTTGGAAATTTTATATAGTTTTATTTGCAACACCATAATGGTCTACACCAAGGGCAGGATGAGTTGAACTTGTACGGGGGCGGGGCGGGGGGGGGGGGGTTAGTCATTGCAAACGATTCACATAAAGTTAATCTCATCTGTGTAATTTGTTTGTTAATTAAGGCTAATTGGCATCCCGCAAGGTATGTTCTGTGTGTTATTCCAGAATAAATGTCTGTTCTGATGCAACTTATAAAAGTCTTTCCTCTTCATGATGCATTTTTTGCATGATGCGACTTGTGCGGTTTTACTAAAATAGTTGTTCAACTGTGTGTGTGTGTGTGTGTGTGTGTGTGTGTGTGTGTGTGCGTGCCAGTTTCAAAAAACTTAACATTGTTTGATTTTGAATATTCCTTTTAGGCACGTCCAATATTCGCAGTCATTACTTTTATTCTATTAATTGTTTTCTTAAACAATGCACAACCTTTTAATTGGATAATTCTTACCTAGTTTTGCATGCTTTTTTTTTACCAGCCCTGGAAAAATAACTTTGGGAATTTGAAACATTTGTTTTATTTATTCCACCTTATACCTTTTTAAATAGTTGTACCCATCATAGATTTTTTTTCCTGACAGCAGCTCTGTGTCGACAACATCTGAGAATCCCTCTGTGAGCTTTTGTAGGTGAGCACCTCACATTTCCCTTGACAGCATTTCACAGCTCAGCCAGCAGCTGTGACAGCTAAAGGTCAGGCAAAGAAGAAAAGTGGGATTCAGAGGAATATGCTGGATTCAGTCTCCTTCATTACCAGAGCCCAGCTCTCACCTTTTTGAGATTTTTTTTTTTTGAACTGAAGCCTGTGTGAGTGAAAAGGAAGCAGCTTTACTATCCAGAACTGCAAAAAGTATTTAGAAGTATAAAAAATGGTTTATGTGGTTGCTTAAAAACTTATTTTATGTTTTTAGTTTTTTTGTTGTTGTTTTTCTCTAGTTCATGTCTTTTAACCCCTCATTAAGATTACCCTCCTTTGATGCTGTTCACTTTCTAATTTTTGGGACTTTTTTTTTTTCTCCCTCTTCAAAGTCATTTTAAAAATTTCCCTTTTTCTGTTTTTCTTTGTGGCTTTTGTATTGGCTCCAGTTCTGACACTAAGAAATGGTAGATTATAGATTAAAAGCCAGAAAGAGTTGTTTTCAGTCAATTCCTAATTCAATGATTCGGAAAAAAAGCCCCACAGCCATAGTTTAACATGATTTATTGTGTTGGTCAATCACAATAGATCAAAATCTGACATTTTTAATGTCTAAATATTACAAAGAGAGAGGTTTAAGTTTCTCTTCATAAACAATTGTTTTCTTTTAATATAAGACTTTAAAATAAAGCAGGGATGAAAAATGCAATATCCCATAAGAAATTGTTTGACCTCAGGCTAAGCACAAAAGCTGTTTCTGATAGTGTGTCAAAAATTGTTTTTACAGTGTCATACATACATTGTCTCACTTTTTGCCAACCATTTCAGTCAGAAATAGGAATCACAGTTTAACAGCTTGTTAAAAATGTCCTCAGCAATGTTAATTGGTATTTTTTTCTCTAAGGGCTTAAATGTTTTCTCACTATATTGTGAAATTGTATATATTTGTAGGAATGGAATCCAATATTGTGTTCATTCTCTCGCTTGTTTTTGCACATTTTCCCACACATTTCTTTTACTATCTTGTTTGCTTCACTGTCTGCTGTTGGGTTGGAATTTTTTACTACATGACAGACATCCCACACAAGATCCTTTCCTATTAATGAAAAATGAACATATGAATAAAAACAGAATAGCTTTGCTTTTGCATGTGAAGCCAAAACATTATGAATATTCTCTGTGTGCCAAAAAAACCCTAAGTTTTGACCTGTGACCCTTAATATTACTGGTATACGCATGCAAACTTTGCCAATAACTCCATGAAACGTGCATAATAACAATATAAACAAACCTTAACAACTAAAACTATATACTACTTGTATTCATTTTTTTCAATAATTATTGTGAAAATATTCCATTAACTATTTATTTGCATTTAAATTGATGTCTGGAGGTCTTCTAGGGACCCTCACTTTGTTTCATGACCCACAATGGGGACCTAAACCCAACTTTGGTAACCACTGCTTTAGAAGGTAACCGAAGGATTACTACTTTGTAAAGACTGTCTTGTAGTTTTTTCAACTAATGTCAAACAGTGAAAGTAAGACTTGAAGGACTTAGAATTTTTGATCAAACTTGCCGCTGATGTTCATCCTTCAGAAAATGAAAAGAGAAACTTGCGTGGCAGCTAATTTTGTGTCTGTTGTAGATGAACTCCATAGATGAAGCTTGTCTCTTACTGGGTTGTTATGCCGTTGCAGTCACTGTTTTCATGTTTCCTGCATGTCTCTTTATCATCCAGTACCGGATCGGGCAGCTGTACATGATCAGCAAACACAGCCATGAGCAGAGCGACCGGGGGGAAGGGGTGGAGGTCGTCCAGAACGAACCTTTTGAAGACCCGATTCATGGCCAAGGCCAGTTCACAGAGAAACGAGTCTACCTCAACAGGTCAGTAGAACACCACCCCCGTTGCATTGTTAAACAGTAAATGTAATAGTTTGGTTTGCAGCACTTTGTTGACAGCTGCTTTAATGAAAATCCTCATGTAGCCACTTCATTAACTTCATATTAATCTTAAATTTAGTACTTTCCTTATAAAAATTCTTGGCATAGAAAAAACAGAACACCATTAGCCATCATGGCTGAACAGCTGACGATAAGACGACTCCTTGCAGAAACTATGGCAACAGTTCATTCAAAACAAATGGCATTAAAAGCTTCACACACCACTTGTTTTTATAGACAAATGTTCGAGCAGTTCAGCTGTGAAACACCACAGACTGTCTCATCAAAAGGCCAATTAGCCAACTGTTTGCTTTATTTCGCCTATTGTTGTAACAGCTTGCTTTACACCTGAGACTTGATCTCCAGTTTGAAGTTCACTTGAGAAACGGCACATTCAAACTTTGTCTTAAGCCATGTGGATTTCACCAAAGTTGTAAAATCCAAGAGCATCAAATGTAGTCTGTTTGACTGTCATGATGGTTTTTGTCAGGAATCCCTTTTGTCAAAAATTCTTATGGTGTATTGTGTAGTGAGGAGCTTTCCAAAAGGAATACGGTTTAAAAAAGGCATGCATTGGATTTTTTCCATCATCCCCTTCTGAGTTAAAGAGAAATGGCAAGAGACACAAACTGAGATTAGTTTCAAAATAAAGGATGCATAGAGATGAGATACTTTTATTTGTCGTTCAACACAACATCAGGGATGAAATGTAGAATGAGACTAAGTTAAGAACACCCATTCAAGAAAACATACATGAGACAAAACATGGGGGAACAGGTGAACAGGTCATGCGCAACGGGGTCGCACTACCTTGCAGCTGGAAATACACATAGGGTGGCAAATAGCTAATTGTTGTCCAAAAACCTAGCTAGAAATGCAAATCTAATTTTGTTTTGTATACAGAAAACTTTCAGAAAGCAGACTGAGATGGTGATACTGCACAGAGGAAAACACCAGCCCTGATGGAACATACTGTAACTCCAGGAAAAAATGCTTTTCTTAGCTTCCTAACTCAAAATTTGATGATTTTTAGAATCCAAAAGTAAAACTTTGGACTTCTGCTTCACTAAAATAAGGACCTCCCTTAGAAACAGTCATTTCTAATCTATGATTCTTATGAAAACCTTGTTGCTTTGTGCTGGCATTGTATTTATGTGCTCAAACTTTTGCCATTTCCTTATTCTACTTTAAGGAAATGTGTCATCCTCAACTGTGCCTGTGAGATCAGGTCATCTTTTCATTGTTTAGCACTTTAAAATATAGATTTTATATTCAAGTTTATTTTCTAACAAATTGCACATCCTTAGCTTTTTGTGTCTTTACTCTTGAACTTTTTTGTTAGAACAGAATCATACAGTTAGAGCAAATATGACAGATGAAGAGAAATATGTAATACAAACAAAAGAGAAAAAAACCCAGAATAACACAGACAAAACAAGACCAAAGAGGAGAAAATTGGAGCATCAAGAAAACACTGTAGGCGATTTTGTCTGGGCACAAATACCTGTGTCAGCGTTGGCTATCCTGGGGAACAAATTATGTTGACTTGGCACATCTCTGCTCTGCAGAAGAAAGAAAGAAGGCAAAAAGCAGCAGTGAGCATTTTTCATTCAGGGATTTTTTTCCCCTATAATATGGATTAAAGTCAAGTGAAATAAAAGTAAAACATTTTTTGAGTGAAATTTCTTGAATATGAATGTTTACAATTTTTACTGAAATATACACAGGAAAATGATTTTCATTATTTTTTTTAATGCTAAAAACAAAATTAACATCTATATAGACATTTTTAAAGCTGTATTACCTGCTATGCCTGAGATGTAAATGGGAATTTGAGTGAATTTAGTTTTGTTGACTTTTAGGAAAAAATACAATTTATGCACCAAACTAAAACACTTTTATTGGAATTTAGTCGATTAACACTAACATTATAGATTAACACAACATTAACATTAATACGTCTTAAGAGTTTTGAAGGGGACATATGCTTTTAAATCCTTCTTTTCATTCTTATAAATAATTCAGTTGGTCTAAATAAAGTGTAACTGCAATGCTTTGGTCTGAATTCCTCCTTGTTGTAACTCCACAAGCCCCTCTTTCACCCCTGTTCTGAGATCAACTTGTTTTGGTTCAGTCTCAGGGTGTATTCACACCTAACACATTTGGTCCGCTTTAAACGGACCAGAGTTTGTTTCCAGCGATGGTCCGGACTTTTTGTGCAGGTGTGAATACACTCATGCGAACTCTGGTGCGGATCAAACAACCGGACCGAGACCCG
>JARVJO010000111.1:11590112-11610833 GCA_031762555.1 Cynodonichthys magdalenae | reverse complement strand
AATTTTTATCATTACATTATGGAAAATAATGAACTTTATCACATTATGCTAATTTTTTGAGAAGGACCTGTATATATGGCTACTTCTTATATCATACAGACTTCAAGATTTTTCAGCCTTTGTAGTGTGCCCTCTGGTGGGGAAACAATATTTTGGGACACACACTTGCAGTTTGAGGCAGCTGAATGTTGCTAAAAACAACCTATACAAGAAAATATTGAGACTTATTGCAGTAGTACATTAGAAAAAGGTCAAAATTTACTCGTGTATAATATGAATTCCCAACTTTATGGATGATTTTTGGGGTTACATTTTTTGTATTATACACACATAAATATGGTAAGTGCTTAAATGTTTGTAGTTACTAGAATGCTTTATCTGGTCCTACTTGAAACCACTACTCAAAGAGGGTTAGTAGAGGGTCCAAACTCCTGCCTCAATAAATCACAATGTGCGTTCCACACATCTAGAGCATCACTTAGCTACAGAGGTGAGTTTCAGCAGATGGGAGTTTTGAGTGGTGTTCTGTAATGTCCTACAGCTACTCAGCTGGAAATGAACTGGACCCCAAACTCAGCAATATGAAGAGTATTTTCTGTCACACGTTAAATAATTTCTTTATACCGCTGACCTTTAGTTAAAAGTGATACAGTTCTGGCTCAATAAGCCACAAAGAATTAATGACCACATTCCCAACATAGGAAACATCCACAGATCCATGACTCTTAATGATCCAGTTGGATGAGAAGATGGGTCAATATGGGTAGAATTTACTTGAGACACGAGGGAACACAGACTTTTGGTGAATTAGTTGCTGTGAAATAGTCTCAGCAATGTAAACATTGTTAATTTTGCTTGAACATTAAGCTAATGAAGTCATTCAATTTTAGTTTGTATTTTTTAAATTGTGAATTGATCAACTTTGCATCAACTTCATGTCAGCCTAAAGTCTCCTGCATACTCCCTCCGAACTGCCGAAATGGGTTTGGATTGTCGCAGTTTCATGACGAAAATTGCGTCATTCTGTTCGCGTTGTCGACATTTCGGCAGCTTCTTGACACAACCCGCGAGTCGAACCTTTTACCCCCCTCCACAGAAGAGCTTATTGCGGGATTGGTCAGAAGTTTGTTGGAATGTTTTTTCATGCTGAAAGCGCATTTTGCTTTAACTGCTCGCTTTAAAAAAAAAAGAAGCAACTCGCTTTCAGAGCAGACTGTTATACCAGGAAGCAGCGATTTATAAAGATAGTCAAACGGACAATCACTCATGAAAGATAAAAACAGACATTTTGCACAGAGGAATCTAACTGATAAAACCTGTGGAGCTTTAACCAGAACAGATTTGTGGATAAATAACGTTGGGTGACGAGTCTCAGACTTTTATTTTCCGCATTTAGACTCAAGCGGGAGGAACCCCCCTGTAGTGACGTATACTGCAGCAGAAGGGGTTTCCCAGGAGCTCGGCACGGGGTGTCTCAGGGACTATGAAAGGTGTGTGCAAAAACAAACGCTAAAAAAACCACGTGACTACGCATTGACTAATCGGCTTCGGAGGGAGTATGCAGGAGCCTTTAGTGGTTTCACACTTTGTTTTGAGTTTATGTTTGGATAAGCTTGAATCAGTTGCAAAATATTCAATCCTGCAGTTACCTGTAGGGGTATCCATGGTACTTGGACCTGAAGATGGAGAGCAGGAAACTAAAGAAGAACACCACCAGCCCAAGGCCAACCAGGCAGATGACTGCAAGCAGTAAAAGAATGAAATAAAGTGAACAACAGTTTGAATAAAAATATCCAAACAAACCTTTTGCAATTTCTTAAGCTGAATATGTAATACTAGACAATGAAATAAAAGAGTACATGAAAATACCTCAAACTACTGGTCTGCAAAGCTCTGATTTAGATAAAAATTGTTCATACTTCTTGTGATCTAAAATGTTCAGTTATGATGACAAAAGCTTAAGTCACATTTCAGTGAAGCTCAAAATTCAGCTACAAAACTGTAGAAAGAGTAAGTTAAATTGTTCATGTAGAGTCCCTTTGAGAATGATAGGTTTAACTCATTACCATGTGAAAACATAATGAGAGGAGCTAATTCACAACATAAATTAATGAAATGTACTGGACAGTAACTGTGTTTAATGTTTATTGCAGTTAAGATGATTATAAAAACCTTTTAAATATAAAGTATAAATATCTATATAAAAAACATCCAATAGGATTTTTAAAAGAAAAATCATGAGTAAAATCCCTCAGGATGTTGTCCAAACTGTAACAGTAAAGATAATGGACTGGATAAATTTGACATTTCTTTATTGATTTAAAAAAAATAAACATTATATAGCCATTTCCAGCTAAATTTTGTATGAAATAATTAAAAAAAATCAGTTATTTAACTCTATAATGATCAAATTTGCTGCTTTGAACATGTATTTACAACATATTGCATAACCTAAAGACATTCTAATTCATGCATTACAGTGATCAGACAATAGCCTGTGAGGATATCTGACTTCAGCCTAAAGGCAGCCGTTTCAATCACTTCACACACATCTGTGGTAGAGCCACTGATGCAACACTCTTTGATCTCTCTTCAAATAGACTGTGCTTACAGGGTTTAGACAGGTTACACACTGAAGTCATCCTCTTCCTCTCAAATTACGAGTACACAAACATCCATATTTAAGCAACAGCTCAGCCCAACAGACACACACACTTGAATGATGACATATCCTGTCAGGTAAACTGAATAATGATCTCATTACAGAGAAATTATTTGGAGAAACTGTGGGTGTTTGCTTTTATTTTTAATGCTACGTAGGCATTTACCTTGATTGTCAGTGGAATCACAAACTTTCTGAACGTAGGACATTGACCTCTAAAGCCCCCAAATCACAAAACAACCAATCATCCACTTGATTTGTACTAACAACACAAATTCATTCAGGCCATTTCCTGCAAACCACAGAACCTTAAACATCTACAACTAGAGCCCTAGTGCCAGACACCATTGTGCATTCAATAGCTGTGCTTACAAAGACTGTGGCCTACATTGGCCATGGGCTGTGAAGGGTGTGGCCTGAAGGCTGCATAAGCTTGGTTTGTATCTTAATACAACATGAAACAGCGGATTGATGATGACATCATTTTGGACATCTTTTCTTCATGAGTATAAAGAAGCTGAAGATGAGGTAGGGGAATAAATAGTCATAATTTCTCCCACAGATGGGTAGGTTTCAGAAAGTTAGCTTGTTTGTCACGGTGATGCCTCAGATCTTATTTTCTGTGACTGACCACCTCATGCTGTAGCCAACTGTATATGTTTTTGTTAGTTTATCTATCAGAAAACAGTGCTAATGCGTTAAATGCAATCTGATCACTGAACCATAATAATAATCCATCCTGTCTTTTCTTCTCCCGATTTTTTATTTTTTTTTTGCATTAAAGTCTTATTTGAACTTAACAACCCCTCATGATTTGGTTCACCACCAGAAGACCTCCTCAATCCCATCGACACGTCTTCCCATGAGGAAGCAGAGCCTGAGGACTCTGGGTCGGGCTCTCCAATCTCTGGTGCTCAGGTCACCAAAGTGGTTAAAAAGCTCCTTGGAGGCAGGGCGCCGGGGGTGGATGAGATTCGCCCGGAGTTCCTTAGGGCTCTGGATGTTGTGGGGTTACGTTGGTTGACGCGACTCTACAATATCGCGTGGACATCGGGGGCAGTTCCCCTGGATTGGCAGACCATGGTGGTGGTCCCCCTGTTTAAAAAGGGAGACCGCAGAATGTGTTCCAACTATAGGGGGTTCACACTTCGAAGCCTTCCTGGTAAGGTCTATTCGAGGGTCCTGGAGAGGAGAACCCCCGCGACCCGACCCCGGATAAGCGGAAGAAAACAGACAGATGGACGGACGGACAGAAAGCCCCTTATGATGCTGGAGGAGAGGCTGCTATTTTGAATTATTTGTACATTAGTTGTTTGTTAAAAGGACTACTTGCAGTTTAATTTGTATGTATTTATTTTTTTATGATCACACATATGTTAAAAATACATGTGATTAAGCTATTTGGCTTAAGTTTTAAGGGTCATTATTTTAATTTGCTATTGGAACTTGTCATGTTAAGGTAGAAAAAGTGGATAACAGGGTGACATTCTCTGGTGTCAGCAGGTGAGATGAGATGTGCACTGAAGCTGGAACAGGAGGTGCGTCAACAGTGACTAATCAACTAACTGATTAACCGATAGAATAATTGACAGATTAATCAACTATCAAAACAATTGTTAGGTGCAACCCTAGTTGGGACAGTCTTTTCACTAGAAGAATAACTTCACGAATAAAAATGTTACATGTAAATAATAAACAAAACCCCAATAATTTGGGTTTAGCTCCATGCATTTTACTTAACATCCAACTGTAGTATTATTTTCTTCAGCTAAGTTGCTAAACGCACATTTAAAAAGAAATTTTTTGGTTTGTGATGGATTACCAAACTACACTGAACTGGTAAAAAAATAAAACTAGATTAAATCAGACATCTTTGTTTTCCTTTGTTTAGTTTTTAATGATGGATTAGGAGATCCTCGGCTGGGAAGAACACTCAGATGCAGCCTTCATTTTCAGGGTTGTCGGCTGCGTGAGAAGGAGCCCACAAATTCAACAGCCTTTGGGGGAAACCAGTGGCTGACAAATGCAGACTTCGAGGAACGCAGTTTCTGAACTGAGACACAGCCAATCAAGTCCTGAGTTCACGTTTTGATTTCAGATAAGGTAGTTCATTATGTGGTGTCTGTCTTTATGTGTGGCATAAATCAACAAACATGGGTAAGAATTTACTAATTTCTTTACAATCACCCAAACTTTATGCGACTGGGAAGGCAGAAAACAATGTTTAAAGCTGTTATCATTGTATTCCCTACAGGCTATCCAAAAGTTAAATATACATAAGTGTATAAGAGTGTGCACACATCATCACACAGCTAATCCTTAAGAGGCACTGTGTTAAAATAAACTGTCACCACTGACTGATATTGTTAATCAGGGATTAGGATGAGTACCTCTCCAGAAGACTACATAGTGAGATACCCTTCTCACAGTGTGTGTCCTGTGTGTGTGTGTGTGTGTGTGTGTGTGTGTGTGAAAGAGAGAGAGTGATGTCAGAACACAAAATCTGTCTGGGAAACTGTACAATGGATGTAAATCTCTGTTAATACGGGTCTCTGGTGGTTTGCATGTTCTCTTTGTGTTAGTGACATAAAAATATTTGTGTTTAAGAGTTCATCCGCCGCAATCACACAGCATTAGCTTCTCTTCTTTTACTTGCACTCAGCATATGGAAATATTTACAATTCATCATAAGAACCTCAGAGTTTGTGCTGTGTGCATACTCGTGTAAGACGGCAGCTGAGATGACATTTAAATCCAAACCAAACACCAAACCACTCTTACGTGCCCACATACATTCAACACACACACGGCGTAAAGGGCAATCAGACATGCATGTACATCCTACTCATTATTTTTGAGACACCAGATTTTGTGTTGAATCAACTTTACATATATATAATTTATTTAAAGAACGTCCTGAGAAATATTGCAACATGAACCTGGCTTACACTCATTGACTTAATTGAGAGTAATGCATATTTGAGACAGCCCCTTTCCTTTGGGCTTCATCTGTTGCCAGATCTTGGTAGGGGTCTGTGAGTGTGTGAGCGCCACAGGTGAGTTTATTCATTAAGTATAAAGGTGCATATTTCCTCTGCTCATCAAATACGACAGAGATCTCAGCGTGCATCCTTGGATAATGACACTCCCAAGTGCTCATGTACTAACCATATCAATAAGCTAAGTGATTTAAGACCTTGGCGAAATGACAAGTTGTTTAGGATGAATAATTTTCCTCACTGACAAAGATGGTAAATCCCTCTTGACTGCATGACTTGGCTCAATTCAACTTATAATATACTGGCCTCTTACAAATAGAGGAAAAACAAAATCAATAAACGTATTAGGTTAAGCCGATCTCATTAGGAGCACAAATATAAATTAACTGTGATGCCAAAAGGTCTTAAATAGTCATTTAATGATAATTTGTGCAGCATTCTTTTATTGCATGGAATTTAACTGTGATGTGGGATAAATAGTCCGAATAAAAATATATCTGAAGTATTTTTGTGCTCTTGAACTTGGAAATTGAGATGCAACAGTTTTTTTTTCTGAACATTTTTGAGTGTGAGTGGGTTTTTGGAGCACAATTTTTTTGTAAGGATATTGTTGAAGCACATGCTTATCTTTTTAACTTTAGACTGATAGATATCAGGCAGATATGCCAATTCCGACTAACCTGCAAATGCTCTACATTATGTGCCTGTCATTGCTACTCACTGAATGAGTTCCTGGAATTACCAAGTGATAGAAGTGCAACTATTGTTAGAAAAGTGGGTCGATATTCCAAGGTTGTAAGCAGTAATTCAGAGTCTGGAAATATAGAAAAGAACATTAAATAAAAAAAATAAAGCTTGCTGCAGCAGAACTAGAGTTGGCTGAATAAAAAAATCTAATTAAGCCAGCATTTCTGCCACTGTAGGTTAGTATCCAGCAAGGTTTTGGGTCTTAGACAGGTAGTTAACTAGCTGGATACCTACACAAAAACATTTTGTTTTGGCCCAGTTATCATTACTAATACTACACCAAGAGATGTTACTTATATCAATGTTAGACTCTGGAGCTAAACTGCATTGAGTAATTCAGGTTGGTGCATTATCTCAATTTGTTTAATAAACGCATGTTTCTTAATAATTGTGAATAAAAAATATTCAGGTTTTAGTCAACACATTAAACATGCATAGATTGTGTATTGCATGCATAGTTTGGGGATGATTTTTGACCATTTTTTAGCTTGTGAGGACCCACTGTTCCTTGTTATGGTCTGGTCCCCAGCAGGGGAAACACAGTCAGTAGGTCAGGAGTTGGGTTTTAGAATAAGGTGTGAATTGACTTAGGTTAGGTGTAGGGTAATGGGTCAGGGGTAGGCTATGGAAATGACAAGTAAATGAATGGAAGTCAATGCAAAGTCCCCATGGAGACAGAAGAAGCATGTGTGTGTGTTTGTAAAATTCAGGGTTTTTTTTACCCTTTTCAAGAGCTATACTTTGTTTTTGTACTTTAACGAGTGTCAGGATAATTAATTAATTTAATTCAATGCATGTTTAAAATGTTTCATTTGTGTAAAATTTGATTGGGAAAAAAAAAAAAACCAAAAGCACTGAAGTGTTATCTATCAGTTCACATTTGTTGCGGCTGTTGACATCCTTCAGATTTTTAATTTCAGGTACAAAATTATAACATTTTGTTTTAAGGACTGGTGACATAATAATGGACATAATAATGGATCCCAGAAGTTAGTATTAACCCACATTAAGTTGAACTTCAGTTTAAATATAAATTGTGCTATTTGTATTAGACAACAATCATTTATTGCATCAAAACAAACCACACAATAAAACATGGAAGTCCAACTGTTTATATCAGGGTTTAACTTTGTGTTTTTAAACAATTTTGGAGACAGACATCTGCAGCAAACAAACTTCCCCCCAATCCAGGGGAGGTGGTACTTTGTTCTTCAGAGACTTATTACACCTTCTGCTGTGCATCTTTGTGGAGGAGGATTCACGCTGCAGCAGGATAATGAGGCCAAATGTGCCTCAAAGCTGTGCAACAACTCAAAGATCAAAGACGACCAAGCAGAGACTTTAGGATTTTCATCAACTTGAGCACTGCTATCATGAAAAGCAAAAGGTGAATACTAAATAGATATTAGATGAATCAAAATTTTTTTCTAACATTCTATTCACACTGTTGATATAATTTCTGATTGAAGATGCTAAAACAGCCTTTAAGCAGAAGAGAAGTACATCATCTGTTGTAGTGTTTACAGAAAACTGCATGTTTAAAATTATATCCTGGGTGTATAAGTGAAACATCTGATTTTTTCAACAGTTAACTGACCTGACTGCAGAGCAAATATGTATTAGAATATGCTTTAATAACCTTAGGTTGACATTATTATGTCCGATAAAGTAATAAGACTGGCAAATTACTTTAACTGTATTTTAAACGGTTTAATTTCTTTTGTAGGTAAAATCCCATCTTAGGACTTGCAGGGGGTGGGGTGAAGGCTTATGCAAAATCAACTTTTTTGAGCTTTATTTCGTGCTATAATGCCATTTACTCATCAAAAATAGTGTTGCTTTGACTCATTCATGCATATTTGAGAAATCCTTGAATCTCCTGCGGTAGCCATTTGGAGCTGCCTAAACACTCGCTGGTACAAAGCACCGCCTATTTGTACAAAGCTCCTCCGTGAAGCTCAGTTCCACCCCACAGAGCACTCCTCCCCCAAAGCACTGTTGTAAAGACATGCTGAATTGGGAGTGTCAGAAATGGTAGGAGGTTCTTATAGAGACAGAGGCCAATTTCAAGATGTTTGGATATAAGGAAAAGTCAAATTTATCTGATTTCTACAGCATTTTCATAACTGAAGGTAACAGTTACTTGATTTTGTGGTACAGAATTGAAGTATGTACCTGGAAAACACATAACTCCCCTCCTTAAATGATAATAGCAAAATTAGCTTTTCATTACTAAGAGACAGCAGTCAAACATTTAGACGCTGTCCTAAAACAAATGAACTACATTTCTAATATGTTTTTGCATTTGTTGTCTCAGCTGTATATCCTGTCATTTATATTCTCATGGTTTCCTGATATAAACTCCATTCACATGAACCACCATTCACACATCTCGTCAGTAACACTCCACATCCACCAATGTTAAGTTCATTTATGCAGCAACTCTTATGCTGACTAACAGAATGAGTAGCAGCACTCAAATTATACTCAGCAGTTTGAAAACTATATGGCAGGGATTTATTCACATCCACTGAATACACCAACATTCAGGTCTAATCCCCCTCTAATACTGACCAATGACAATTCTCTGTACTATGTGATAAACCTTTTCAATTTACAAGTAGTGCATTAGAGACACTGAGTTATGTAGTTGGTGAAATAAAATCTGCCCTCTGCAGTTTTTTTTAAATTAATAGTTGAGTTAAACAGATTAAACAAATCCAAAATTATGATACATTTAAATGAATGAGAAAAAGGTATAAAAATATATTTTTTTAATTAAAAAATTTAAAAAACAGCCTTTTCCTACTTACTTCTTCTCTTGCCAACGTCCCCTTTGGAGGTGGCAGCTTCATTGAGCAGAACCATCCCCATGGTGATTGCAGCATCTGAAACAATGTTGTCAAGGAAACAAGACGCATACGAGACGGGAATGAAAAAAACAAAACAAAAAAAAACAATGACCCAGAAGGAACTTCTGGACATACATATGCCCTTGCAGATAACAACATAAAAATATATGTGCAGAGAGGCACTCAAACAGATTAGAAAGACTAAATGAAAATGCTAATGGTTTGGAGACAATGTCCAAATGAGTCCATGAGATGCAGCAATAACAGAACTGCCCTACAATAAATTTAATATCCGTGTATAACCTGTAGCTTTCAATGAGACTGTTTTAGAGAGTTTATTATCCTGAAAATACAGAAGTCTGCATGTTTTTGGTATTTATTACTTTTTATCAGCATACTTAGATAAAAAAAACTACATACCCCTACAAGACCTAAAGTATAAAAATAAAGCAAATTATGCATGTTTTTGTATGTTCAGGAGAGTGCAACTGATAACATGGTTGCTAATGGTAACAGAAAACTTCTTTCTCTTTTTCCAACTAATTATTCAAGTATGCAGAAGTGCTAAGAAGTGGTGTCTTACCCTTGAAAGAAAAATAGAACAGACTCCAAATTAAAAATAAAAAATTAAAAGCCCACACATTATAACAGGAGCACAAGCCACATGTCAACACAGATGCACTTTAGGTAGGTAACCCGCTGAATAACGCTGTCACATCTTTGATTTTTTGAAAAACAAAGAAACAAAAACATAAAAGATGAATTTCTCAGACTGTAGTTTACAACTGATTTAAAAGACAACTGTATTGTGCCTAGCATCATTTACTAACAATTGGGTATTAAATGTAGTCATTTTGTGTGGCATTATATTAAAAAATATATTAATTTTTTGAAGTTATTATATATTATTATATTATTGCATGTTGTGATACAAGCTCAAACTGTACAAACTGTCAGCATTTTTCCATTCAATGCTTCCATGTAATAGAAACACAAATGACTATAATTTTTATTCTAAGAACATGCTGCTGCATTTAATCAATGACAGACAAGAACTGTTTACACTAAAATATCAAATAAGACAAAAATAATAAATCAAGTACAACACACCAATATATAAGGCAATTAATTATTAAAGTCACCAGTGCCCTTTCAGCTCAACATTTTTATTATAAAGTAAAGATTGTTTTATTTATTCAGAATAAAACTAATTTGACAGGAAAATTAAGAAAGGACATCAAGTGGAGAAATCCATATTTAAAATAATTACAACCATATATGTGCATGTTCTAGTATTTGCCAATCTTTTAAAAAGTTGTTCATGTAATTGTAAAAAAAATATATGTAGTACCAAATTGTTTCATTTAGAGTGTGCATATTTAAATATTTTATTAAGACACAGACGATGAATTAAGTTTGATACACTCTTGTCTACCATTTATTTACAGATTAAGGTGATTATGATGGTTATTGCAGTTATTTAATAATGGAAAGAATGTTTCAGCGACAAAATAAAAATGGGGGTTATGGTAGAAAATTAATAACAGGTAAAATCTAGCAGCTCTAATGTAGCTATTTGATCCAAATAAACTGTAAAGATGCAAAAATAGAAATAAAATTACTTTGAACCTAAAACAAAACATATAAAATGTATTTTGAGACAAAAGGGTTTTTAAGGATGTTATTTTAAAGGAGGGAGGTTTTAACTACGTTGCATAGATGAGATTCAGATTCAGTTCAGTTCAATTCAGTTTATTTATATAGCGCAGAGTCACAACATACGTGGTCTCAGGGCACTGCACATGAAAAAAAAACAATCTAAAGATTGAGGCTGGGGAAACCTTTAAGCTATTTTTTACCAAAACTTGTGAGAAAATGGGACCAACTTTACTCTGAGCACCTTTCTGTCAACAGCAAAAGTAGTTTTTGTTTTTTTTACGCCTTCCAGTCGGTTTCCTGCTGTGTTTCGGTACCAGAGCGATCAGCTGCTGAAGGAAATTACTATTGTGTTGATCCCCAGGGAGCTCCGTCACTTGGGTTGGCAGCCAGACACCCGGGGCGCCTGTCTGTGAACTCGGTGTGGCCCTACAGTCAGGGGCTGGTAGCTAGGTTGGTTGTGATGGCGTCAGCTCAGCCAGGAGAAGCCAGCTGCTGCGTTCCCCAGGAAGAGTTCATTCAGTCTTTGTGTTGAGCAAAACAAATTGAAGCGGAGCGTTGAGTTACAATTAACTCACTTTACTTTGCTATAAAAGTTCAAGCTTTGTTTAAGTCAGGGCTCTAACTTTATTTTATTACAAAGAAAAAGGGGCCGCTGGTCCCTGGAAAGCCCATGGGCAGAGGACGAGGAGCCGAAGGATGTGGACAGTCCAAGGGAAGAGCATGGCTAAGAGAAAGCTAAGAGAGAGGTGCCTGAGTTTTTAAAGTTTTTGGGAGGCAGGGCTTCCGCGTTAGTTAATCCGATCACAGGACTATACATCATAAAGTCCTTTTTACCAATGATCGCGCAGAGTTCCATTTCCCAAACCTCAGGCAAAGAAAATGGTGATATCTACATTTAAACGTCTTTTGCATATTCCCTAGAAGGGGGATTTAGTTTTATAATCATTTTGCATCGAAGGAAAATAAGATAGCAAAGTTAAATCATTTTTAAATACATCTTTTAGTGGATATTTAAGGAGTCCTTCCAGACAAAACATACACATTTTAGTTTAGTTGTTTAAGTTTTGAGTCCGACGTCCTAAAGATTCTTAATTTGCTAAAATATAAGTAACTAAGAAAACATTACTTGAATAACAGAAGGATAACTAGTACTCCTGAAATAAACATTTTTTGTATGGAAGTATAAACAAAATGAAAAATTTTCTTTTGTAACGTAATGAATTACATTTAGTTTAAAACAGTCAATAATTGTGGCTCTATACAAAACTTTTGTATATTGTGATGCTCTCTAGTAGCACATTTTCATAGACTGTGACTAAATCTTATACTTTTTCTTTTAGTTTGCGATTATCATTTAGATTACTTGTTGAAGTAATAATAACCCATCATTATAGGCAAGTCATGCAAACCTATGTATATTACAGGGGCAACTGTTGCTCAGCTCAACACCTTAGATGCTCTGAAATCACTGCAAGCACAGTCTGACTGGTCTAGGGCTTAATTACAGATTCTTATCTCCAACAGGGTCTGCATACAAAACCATAAATGAGGAAGACATGGTGGTGTGCATGAATAAAAATGTTTGCAATGAAAGCTGCAGAAAAGAAGGCAAAACATTTGTTTTGATGATTTGAGGAAAGTGAAACTTTCAACCAAAAGCACTGAAACAGTCATGGTATTTGGGATAGTGTTTTCAAAGTCCAAAAAGTAAAATATTTAAGAAAATATACATTTATTTAAGATGAGGTATAGGACACAAGTTAAAAAAAATAGGTGAAAAACAAACTATTACACCTTAAATTTCTCAAATCACAAGAAAAAAAGCTGATGTTTGGAGCCTTTTATGATTCCACATATATTTCTAAATCAGTATGACTGGATAATTTTAAGATCATTTAAAAAAGAAATGCTATAAGAGTGAGTTACACAGAGTGCATCTATCTGCAGTACTTTCTAGATGGTGCTTTTGAAATTTGTTTACACAACTGCACAGAAAAGAAGAGTACCTGTGTGTTAACATTTTAGCTGAGATGTGTGCTTCATCTAGATGTAATCAGATGGTTGGGGGGGGGGGGGGGCCCAGAGTGACCAAACAAATGTTTCTCTGCCGCAGGTGCAACCTTAGACCAGTTATTTCCATTGGGATGAATACAACAGTTAGGAATGAATGGTATCATTATCCACAAACATACAAAAGCAGTAGTGCAAGTACACAGCAGTGTACAAGCGGAAAGAAGAGTAGACAAACACACAGAGAAAATCTATCCAGCCAAACAAATCCACAAACACACACACTTTTTTTGCGAGGCGTTGACTTTGAAACGCATCAGTCAAGGAGAAAAAGTTAAAGGACAATTTCTTGTCTGTGTATTGCCTATTTGTTCAGTCAAGCTGGCAGCATGTTTGTCGAGAACATAAACAGATGGCAATGCCTTTTTATTGCAAACATAAATGTGAAAAAAGGAACTTGAATGCCATTTTAAACACATGCTCTAAAAGGTGATTTTTAGTGTTAGTCAGCAGCTGATGGGGAAAGAAAAAAGGAATGCTTTTCTGGAATGAACAGTTTGGCACTTCACAAGCAAACTGGTTGATTAGTATTTTTGCAAAACAAAATTAACAAACACGCAAATGAAAGGATACTCAGAAGGAGGATGATGTGAGACTCAGCCACAAACTGAGCTTGGCTGCTGCCATGGATGTAACTCTGTGGGAAAGAGAAAAAGGGAAAAAACAGATGCATTAGTTTGGCATTGTTTTTTTAAACTGGCAACTCACTCAGTTCATCAATCAGTGAAATTTGTACAGAAAAGAAATAAAAGTTTGCAGAAATTAAACTTTTACAAAACATACCTTTCGCCATACATTTTATATACTGTATTATAAATTATAAACAATGATTCGAGGATTAGCATTTAAAATTCCCCACTTTTCAAGGCTAAAAAAATGTGTTTGGACAAGTGTGTGTGTGACTACAAATACGATACTTCAGTTTTATTTTTTGTAGTAATAAACATGTAATGCTGGTACAATTTAACTTTTAGATTTGGATAGAAAGATGGATGTGTAGGAGAAAACAAACCCAAATTTAAAACTACAAGCAGTGATAAAGAGACATTGCGCCCTGGGGCAATCTGGATTGTGCATACATCTAGCTAAAGCAGTTGCCGGACTGTCAAGATTTGTCACGGCCAAATACAACAGTACAAAAAGGCTAATTATGGACCAACTCCGACACACCTAACTTCACTAAGCTGCCCCAGCCACACCTTTTGGGAGCTGTGAATCATGAACATCTCAATTTCTCAAAGTGTCTAAACTTTACTGAATAATTGTGAAGAATATAGAATAAAAGGTGTGAGTTTTTTTCAAACACCAATAGGTATTTTTTCACTCTCATACGAAGAAAACAGGACTTTTTGTTTCACAGTGCTTGGGACCTAAATAATAAAGTACACTATACATCTCTATATTTTGATTAATTTGTGCAGGGTATGAAACTAAATGATGTAACTTTATATTTCAAGCACAATAACTGTCCTTGACATCAGTATTTTTACAAGGTTGCAGCAAAACAATGTTTATTTTCTGGTTTAATAACAGATGAATAAAACAAAAAACTAACAAAAAAGGTTTGATAAATGCATCTGCAAAATCTGGATGCATGAATGTTTTGAGATGACTTTATGTACACAGACTCAATCCAAACTTGAGTATATGTGCAGGTCACTCCAGTAATAGGTGTGGGCAGACATGCACTCAAGACAAACTACCTCTTGAATGTACAGAGGTAACAGTTTTATTTTATACACCAAGTGAACAGCAAAGGTGAGTCTGAACCAACAACCAAACTCTCACAGACAAAGGACTGTATTAGCGTACTTTCATGACACAACTTCTAGTGAAGAACCATAGTGTTCCATTTTCTAATTTTTTTAAATAGGTGAATTCAAAATATCTCAGAGCACAAAATAATACAAGTCCCTTAATAAAAAATTAAAAAAATCACACATTTAGTGTTTTATGTTTTTACTTTAGAACAGAATATGGCGAGTTGAAAAAAATAGATTTAATTAATTTTCATAAAATTATCTTTAAATTAGTAAGCTATATTCCAAAAACCCATTTTGTAGACACCAGCAAACTTGGGGTGGAACAGCAGGTGAGGTGAATGGCTGCTATTGGAGGAACATGTTTTACTTTTTTGTTGTTTATAATGGGCAATGACTTTCAAATATTTTTAGAGAATTTCTTTTCTCCTGCATGCAAACAAAACTCATAATGGATTATAAATCTGTATGTTAAGAAAAACACTGAATAGACCTATCATCCTGTATTTAGTGAACTAAATGCTTTGATGTGTCTAATGTTCAAATGTGAATTCATTATGGCTGCGTAACAAGATATTTTTATAAACTTAAAAATATGTAATACTTCATGAAAAATAGGCAACTTTTACAGTGGAAATGCGGTATATATGATGAGCTGCATTGCAACTGTTTGTAAACAAGGTAAATCTTTTATAGAATATGAAATATTTTAAGAAAATGTGCTCTGCAGTTAGAAACTAGATGCTTCACATTGGGATTTGGGAATCCCTGCTACCCACAAAAAAAATACTAAATATGCAGTCTAACTCTGCTATTGTAAGAAAACCCCTTTAGACATTACACAATTAAATTTGCATAAATCAACTGTGTGTAATAAAAGTAAGAGAAAAGTGTATAACCAGAAAGACTTGGTATTCAACTATTTATGTTTTGCAAGGGTTTATGACTCAGCTGAAGTTCAGCTTCTTCAATAAGATCCACTAAAGATAGGCTCCCACAGAGAAATAACTTGGAATCAGGCTACACCAGAGAGCTTTTCTGAAAAAAGAAAACAAGTAAACAAAAGAGAGCCTCAATGTGACTGACATCTTTCACTGAGTGGAGAGACAAAAAGACAGACCAAGACGGACAGAGTAGAGGTCTTAAGGAAATGAAGCAAACATAAGATTATTGGAATCTAAGTTTACGGTACACAAGGCCTGGTTTTCCACTTGACTGATGCAGGGTTTAAGGATGGAGCGATGAATAGAACATGACAATAGAGGTGGACACATTGTCTTGCTTCAGTGGAAAGAAATGCAGATTTTTTTTCCATTTGAAAGCAGTGCACACAGATTGAAACAGATCTGTTTTGTCAATGCAAACTGTTTAGCTTTTTAGAGACTTGTCAAGAGGCTGTCCATAAAGATTGACAAGTCAAAGCTTCTTTAGTAGCATAGAGACAAAAAATGATTAGGTTTAGTTAGAGCTGATTTGGACAATTCCAATAATTTCTAATCACTAAACATGGGTCTGTGCAACTTTACAAAGTTAGTTTCTCATTTGAAAACAAATTGCAGGGCATAGAATTACTCATAGTCACAATTTAAAGTAAAGCCTTGCAATGAACTCTCTTCACCAAGACAAATTCCAACAGCAAAAATGGCAGTTATTTTATTTGACACAATCGGACCTTCGTAACACATTACTCATCTTATCCACAGTTAACAAAAATCATATGATAAAATCTGAAAATCCAATTATTTGATAATGCCATCTGTATTTTAGTAAATATTACTCTTTAAAAAAAAGGCACTGCATATTGCCCTTTGTGTTTCATGTCAGAGGTTTAAGATCATATTGTGTCTTTTTGGGTCATTATGCACATTGATTGAATGAGTTTCCGCTACTACCACATCAAATTTTAGTTCAAAATCTGTAAAATAAACTGAGTTTTGGCTTGTTTTGTGTTTGCAAGGATTAATTAGCTGTAGCCATTTTGAAATGGTTTGACTCCACAAGATCAGTTTTAGATATACAAACTCATTTCCATTTAAGTTGGGACATTGTATAAAACAAAAATAGAATATGATGATTTGAAAATCTTTTTTAAATTATTTTAAACTGAATACACTACAAAGATGAGAGATTATTGTTCAAATGGATAAAATTTATTATTTTTTGAGAAATAGTCACTCATTCAGAATTTGATACCTGCAACACATTCCAAAAATGCTAGGACAGTTGAAACAAAAGACTGAGAAAGGCTCAAATGCTCAAAAAACACCTGTTTGGAGCATTCCATAGGTGAACATGTTAATTGGAAACAGGTGAGTGCCATAAATGGGTATAAAAGAGAAAATCCCTGAAAAGGCTAATTTATTCTCAAGCTAGGATGTGGTGAGGTTCACCACTTTGTGAACAAATGCGTGAGCAAATAGTCCAACAGTTTCAGAACAGCATTTCTCAATGTACAACTGCAAGGAACTCATGGATTTTGTTATCAACAGTCTATAACATCATCAAAAGATTAAGAGAATCTGGACAAATCTCTACAATTAAGCGGCAAGGCCAAAACAAACATTGAATACCCGGGACCTTCAATCCCTCAGGCGGCACTGTATTAAAAACCCACATTCTTCTGCAACAGATACTCCCACATGGGCTCAGGAACACTTCAGAAAAACACTGTCAGTGAACACAGTTCACTGCTACATGTTTAAGTGCAAGTTAAAGCTCTAAAACCAAAACCATATACTGTATCAACACCCAGAAACACAGTCAACTTCTCTGGTCTCAAGCTCATCTGAGATGTACTGACGCAAAGTGGAAAAGTGTCCCGTGGTCTGTTGAGTCCACATTTCAAATTGTTTTTAGAAAACATGGATGTCGTGTTCAAACCCCTAACTGGGCCAAAGAGGAAAAGGGCTGTCTGGATTGTTATTGGTGCAAAGTTCAAAAGCCCGCATCTCTGATGGTATGGGGGTCTGTTAGTGTCCATGGCTTAGGTAACTTGCACATCTGTGAAGGTACCATTATTGTTGAAAGCTACATACAGGTTTTGGAGCAACATATGCTGCCATCCAAGCCACATCTTTTTCAGGGACATCCTGCTTATTTCAGCAAGACAACACCAAGCAGCTACATTCTGCATATGTTACAGCAGTCTGGCTTCATAGTAAAAGTGTGTAGGTACTGCAGGGTTCCTGCAGTCCAGACCTGTCTCCCACTGAAAATGTGAATGAAATTGCAATATACAACAAGAGAGACCCTCAGTTCCCAAATGCTTACTGAGTGTTATTAAAATGAAAAGTGATGTAACACAGTGGTACACATGCCCTTCCCAGCTTTTTTAAAACGTGTTGCAGGCATTAAATTCACAATGAGTGAATTTTTGCATAATGATTAAATGTCTTGTATTTGTATAATATTCAAGAGAATATTAGATGGAAAGGATTTGCATATTATTGTATCCTGATTTTATTTCTGTTTTACACAATGTTCCAATTTCATTAGAATGTGGATTGTACATACAGGGACAATTTTCTTATACTTTAATTGAAATTTGTCTAGTGGTTCAGGAAGTCCCAACAACACACACTCACAGACACGGCCAACACTATTATGGCTTGCCTTTTGCTGGTAGGCAATAATTTTTTTAAGTACTTTATTTAAACAGACATCTCACTGCATTGTTTCTTTGGAGGGGAAACGAAGCAGCATGAGGTTGTAAGCAGGAGCAGTGCATTTGGGTTGAAAAATTCCTCAATCCATGGCTGAGCACTTCCAATTAATCTGATGGATTAGAAAGCAAGAGTTTTATTCATTAGTGTGCAGAGCAGAGAGTGAGCATGTCTTAGTGTATCAACATAAACACCTATAAACTCACAACGCTTAGATGAAGTTTGATGTTTTGGTAAAATTTGTTCACAGGATAAAACGGTCTGTGTGTGAAATTAGGAGGTCATACATCATTTGCTATCCCAACAGTCACACTCTACAACTTTTTACTTCTAATCAAATGCCAAACTCACCCAATCTACACAATAGTGGAAAGGCTATGAAATAGTGGCACTCATATTACAAAAAACTAAAAAAAGTTCTTGTTTTACATTCAATTAAATCACAATGGGCTAAGATTATGAAACCTCTTAAGACATCATTAAAAATACACCAGAGGCCACTTTCAAAGATTCAGCTGAAACTGTAAAATTACCGAAGTTAAGAACTGTCACATGACATAATTATTCTTAAAATGGATCTCATTATAGTGACATATTTTCTCATTTTTACAACAAAGTTTTGTTGTCATAACAAGAAAACTATCTCGTTATAATGAGAAAACTATCTTGTTATGAGAAAACTACATCGTAAAAACGAGAAAACTATCTTGTAATAACGAGAAAAGTATAATTATATCAAGTTAACCACATGGGTTAAAGCGAAAAAAATATTTTGACTGACATATTTTTCCTCACCACCCCCACTCCCCGGTTAGGGTTTTCATACAATAGAGAGATACACAGGTGGTGCTCTGTGTCGGAATATTCTTTCTAATACTAAGCATAAGAAGCATTGTAATGTGTGTGAAGGGCACACTAGTGGGGGGTCTGGGGGTCCTCTTCCAGAAAATTTTGAATTTAGTAGATGCTGTTTCTTGCATTCTGGTGTATTTTAGCAGGTTCCTAAACATACTTCTACCTGTATAAAAAACACTTTATTAACTAACTAAATTAGAGACAGCTTGTTAATTCAATTAGTTGCATCATTTTGTTTTTAATCTCACTGCTATAGGTATGATAATAAAATTATTGTAACACAATTTATCACAAACCATGACTTTAGAGAATCATTTTACATTTATATTGTTTATTCTTGATTTAGTTTTATTTTTAACAGAACATGCCATTGTGCCAAGCAATGATGACACTCAAAACTGCACGTTTAAAACTTAGAACATTACAAACTTTACCCAATAAACAGGTAAAATATTGATAACCACCAACAGTGAATTTAGAAGGTATTTCTTTGCTTGATTAAATGACAAGTCCATTCATAACAAACTGACATGACATCATGAAGCCTTCAGAACATAGAATAACACTGTGACAAATAATGAGTCAATACTTTGCGCAGTAGTGGATGAACCGTTATCAAAAACTTTAAGATTCTAATGATTTCACTGGTGACTTCTTGGATAAGCAGCTGGTGCTGTTCACATGTCTGAATATTATTGAGGTGTGTATCTAAAACCAGAGATCCTCAGTAAGATGTGAATCAAATATGTAGCACATGTATTGAAGCATGGTTCTGTGTACGTTTGGGATGTGGCCCACGTGTATAACACCCACATTATTAGTGCTATTGTGAAAGCTAGTGCAAGACGACTTGGGAAATGGCGGTGGTCCTGAAAGCCCTCATCAAGGATTTGTCCAATTGATCTCCATTCCTCTTCCTGCCACTTAGAAGAAAGTAAAGGAACTCTCATTTGTTGTCCTTCTGTTGCACAGTCCAGAAACTCTGTCCAAATTGTAGAGTAAGCATCTGTGGAGACAACATCTGCATCTGCTACTATTTTATCAATGACACTAAATTTTAAAAGGGCAGCTGAAAAAAGTAGGATTTTTGAAGTATGTTATCCTTTCATCCATATCGTTTGTCCTATAAAATTTGTTTGTTCTGTCAGCTCAGAGTTACTGTATGAGTCACTGTGCCAAGAGATTCCACTGAGAGTAGGGAGCACAAAGGTGGATGCAGGTTGTTCAGTGTTATGGGATGCAGACTGGAAAGAGTTGTTTCAAAGAGATTGCTTGGCAGGACTCATAAATGTTGAGGCACAAGGAACACTAGAAGGTACAGTGTAATTTTCAACAGTTGAGAAAAATGGCACAGGAGGTTCAGTGAGCACAAGAGCAGAGGGCGGCTGTGGCGGAGTGGTTAGGGGAGTCGTCCTGGAACCGGAAGGTCACCGGTTCGATCCCCCGTTCCAGCTG
>JARVJO010000111.1:11556832-11570453 GCA_031762555.1 Cynodonichthys magdalenae | reverse complement strand
GACCCATCACATCTAAACAAGGATTAAGTCTAAAAGTGGGATGTGGAGAAAAAGGCAGATAGTGTTTTGAGTAAAATGTTTGCATTTTATCAAAATATAATTAATAAATGTTTTATCAATGTAACATTTGTCTGTAAAATAATTCAAAAATGTTTTTTTCAACAACTTCTTTGATCATTAGCAACAAAAAACCTGATTTTGATGAAAAACACATTAAAATTTTAGGATTTTCCATGCGAGGCACCAAAGATTTTAATTTTTTCCAGCTGGGAAATTTCAATATTAAAATACTATGAGGTTTCCTCTTTATAGTAACATAAACAATTTATTATTAAAATTATAAACAATTAGGACTCAGACCAAAATATTAATGTATTATCGTAACCAACAAGACAAATTAGCTCATATCTCTGGATCCACTTAAGATATCAGGATGATCCAGGTATCAACATGTAGCTTTTAAAGCCACACATCTGAAAATGTAATTAGCTCATTTTTACCAAGTTGGACTTAATCCTCACTTTGATGTGATGGGTCACATATATTAGTGCTGGGCATAGATTAAAATTTTTATTCGTGATTAATTACAAGATATTTTTGCGATTATTCGCGATGAATCTCTATTTTGTTTTTCTACTATGGCTGAATGTGTACGTTTCTATGTTGCAATACATGTTACACACTGTACATTTTTTCTTTTGTTTTTCATTTTAACTTCTTATTGCTTATTGTATTTTTTTCCTGACAACAGGTGCCTCATCTATCTTTCATTACTCAAAATACTCATTTGGAATGACAAAAAATCCTTAAATTCTTGATTTAATTTCATAATTCTGCACAAAATTTAACTGACTCAAATATGTTTAGAGCATTTTAGGTACTGTTTTATATAAAAAAAGGGCCAACGCACTTTCAAAAATTTTAAACAAATAAGTCAAACCAAGCCAGTCTTACTTCACTTGTTTTTCCCACACGCTGGCCAGCAGAACTCCCCTCTGTTTGTTTACCCTGGTTTTAAACTGAAGTGATATTCTGGACTCAAACTGCTCCGGTGGTGAGACAGTTTAGCGTTGCAGTACTTACAGATAACTTTACTTCATTCAAGCCGACCGTCAGTAAAAGTTTTAAAATAAAAAATGCCCTGAAGAAGCCTGAAGCATTTATGATTTAATCTACTAGAGTACACTTTTGAAATGAAGATAGGTAGACTTGGACTAATTTCCTCCTTTATTTTTAATAAGTCTTTCTTATCTATGTGGGTAGACCTGGACATTCAGGAATGTGGTCTTGGGTGTTTTCTGTCATAATGCCTACTAGGGATTGGGCCGATCCGATCCAGTATCGGCATCGGGCTCCGATACAAACATAATTAAGGGATCAGATTTTTTGGATCCAACACGGGGAGATTTCCGATCCATGAGCAGTGTCTGTGCTATAATGTTGTCTGCTGAAATTACTCCAGAAGTGATTCCTGGCTGGCTGCTCTGCTAGCTGGCTACAAACTGTGGAGGGGGACGGGATTTCCTGAACCAAGGCGAGTCCCAAACCCCCTCCGTTCAGGAAATCCACTCAACAGTTTGCAGCTAGCTGGTAGGGGAGCAGCTCTGTAGCTAACCCAACTTTTCACAACAACATGACTCGGTGTGTTTAAAAGTAGAGACTTCGAATTATACACCACTTTCTAAATTGTGTTGATAGGTCAAGTGAAACCAAAGTTATGATAAAGAATATCCGACATGTTTTTTTTCTGTAAATGATCGTCATTTTCAACGTGTTGCTACTGCAGCGCGAGCAGAGCGCGAGGCACCAGGAAACACAACGACAGACTGGATAAAACTCTCCATCAGTCTCAGCCTGATCTCAATATGAACAATCAATCATCTCCTATTTTATGACTGGGGCATGAAATATTTGTCATGAGCCTAAATTCTGCAGCAGGAGAAAGAAAAAGACGTGAAAGTTGAATGAAGTTTGGTGGCGATCTGGAGAGAGGAGTGAGTAATGAAATCTGTGATAGTCATCTTGTTTGGATTGAACTACGGTGTATTTTTGGGTGTTTAGCGTTTCATTTATACAGTTTTACAGTGTTTCAGTTAGGGATGCAAATAATTGTCAAATAATGGTTTATTAGATTAAAATTTGTTCCATTATATTAATAATGTTTGCTCAGACAAACCGGAAAAATACGGCCCCTCTGTGACTGTTTCTGCGACGCAAACAGAGCTATGGTATCGGAATAGTATCGTATCGGCCGATATCAAAAATTCAGATATCGGATCGAAAGTGAAAAATTGTGGATCAGTGCAACCCTAACGCCTAGTTCACATGGTAAATGCAGAAAGACCCCACACGATGATAAAAAAAATCCTACATATAACTGTTTTAGTCTTACAATGTGTGGTGTACAGCCACACGGCAAAGACAGCACACCACACACAAAAGGATTTCACTCACCAACATTCAGATATCAGATGGGAAATTTTGCGAGACCTCTCAAGATCAAATGTAAGTTCAGAGTGAATAAACTTGGTAGATGAGGAAGAAGCAATGGTGATAGATTGTGGACTATTTTTAGCTGAGAAAAAACAACAGAGACGTCTCAGACGTCCACCAAACTTTCTGGTGCTCCATGGAAGTTTTGTCTTCTGTATTTTGAATTCCCCTCCTCATTTTCTGATAGAATACATGTCACATTCAACAGGCTGAGAGTGTTTTTGTCCTTGGGGGAACACCATACACGCTGGAATCTCAGGCTATGTCAAACATGCTGAATATCTCTGATTTCAGGTTGCAGTGGTCTTGACGTCAATTCGAGCCAACAAATCACTCTTAACACAGCACATACAGCAAGGAATATCTCAGTTTTTTTTAGAGCCATCACAAATGGGAAATCCTTAAGATAGTTGGAAGAGCAAAATCAGGTAAAAAATTGTCATGACTGTCCAGAAGAACTCCTATGTATATGTTGAAATACAACTCTAGCGCTTTTGAATATTATAAATTAAATTAAAACGTGTTTGAGACACTCACAACAACTCTGCAACCATTTTAAGAGACAATTTGTTGAACTAATTGATAAATAAATATATTTTTCACATATTCAAAATTCAAGTGATTTGACTTTATTCTTCTGTAATTTTATGGATAGTAATTGAGACCACCACCCAATGTTCATAGAGATATTTTGGAAGTTCTTTTTGTGAATGTCCATCACAATCTAATCGCCATTAATCAAAGCCCAGTAAAATAGTACTTTAAAACACTGCTGCTTACCTGTTGAAAGACATCAGCTCCCTCATCATAGTCCACAACCGTAAAGAAGAGCTTGTTAGAAAAAGCAGATGAGTAACGCCAGGAGTTTGCCAGGACCTGGTATTCCTCATTCGCCTGTCTATAAAACATTAACAGTAGAGAAACAGAATAAAGGAAAACACACCATTAATTTGGAGTAATGAACTAATTAAATCCAAGTGTTTTCCAGTCATTTTGAGATGATTGTAGATATGTCTAAAGCATCTCAGGCATTTTAATGACAACTGAAAAGAAAAAAGAAACCAACTAAAATTAATTTCAGTAGTTTCAATAGTTAGGAAGATGACTTATTTCCTGTTTAAAAAATACCATAAAATTATTTTTATCAGACTTATTTTCAGAAAACAAATTGGATTGTAATATTTTTCTATCTGACTCGTACTGTATTCTGGTTTTTGCAAAAGGATTTAACAAAATATGGATAATTTTTATGACATCAGCTCTCCAAAAAAGATGGAACAATGATAGAAAATTGTTGGACATGACATACCAAAAAAATGTTTGCAGCAAACACAATTCCATTTTGAAAAACCAAGTATTGCAACAAGAAGACAATGTTGTTGTAGAAGGCACTATTCTTGCACCCAAAAGAAGTTGTGCTTTGTTTACACTGTCCTCAATTATTTCCACTCTGCCTTTGACAATGTTTGTGCAAATACGTCGTTACTGTTTTATTTGAAATGTTTTCAACTTACTCCCCTGCTGTATGTTCTACAGAAAACAGCTATTTGGGCAAACACACTGCACAAAGAAAGAAATGAATGCAGTCATTTTCAATGATAGAGAACCACAAATGGACTAATCAGACCAAATAAATGAGGTAGAGTGATACATTAAATAAATGAGGGTTGGTCCAGTGAAAAATACTGTGCAGAAACAAAATCAGACCGAGTCAGGTCAGTAAATGGAAAAGTAAAAGTTGAAAGATGAGGGGACTGACAAAAGGAAATTGGTTAATATATGAAGGTAAAATATTAACATAACCCTTAGTTTTAATCACATGCAGAGGTAAAACATGTACTCCTTTACATTTTCTAGAACCTCTTTCAAAATTCACCTACCGTGGGTGGAAAATGCTGGGAACTCCTCCCTCTAAATATTTGACTCTAGCTTTTCCCTTTTGAATTGTGTCTAAAGTCAGCCACCCTTTGTGACAGCTCTACAGAGTGGGAAATCATCTGTCAGGATGTGTCAGAAGAGGTGATGTTTCATTGTTATATTTGCTGCTAATGTTAGAGTAGTCTCTTTGAAGTGTCCATCATTAATAAAAGAAAAGAAAAACTAACGAAGGAGATATTCGGGATACAGGAGTGATGTATTTTATACAATACCACTAAGATTTATCCAAAATCTTTTTGCAGCACTATCGTAGTCTATTTAGTTACTTCTATCATAATCACAGTACAAATACAGTATTTCAAAGATGCTTCATTGTTGGTGTTTTCATTGAAGAAGAGTCAAACCTGTTATATAACATGTAAGTAACATGATATCTACTTTTACTTTACCATATGGACTCACACAGATGAGCAAATGTAGGGAAAAATGCATCAACTCAAATTCTCAAATAAATCACTGACCTACCACACCAACACCATCCAGAAAGTCTTACTTCTTATGTTTAGTAACGAAAAACATTTATTTTATAAAGTAAAAAAAAAAAAACTAATTATAATAAAGATGTAAAATGAAACTGGGACAGCTCGTCCCTGTGGCAGAGAGCCCTGAGATGAAGAGTGATAATAAAAAGATGTGGCAACAAGAATTGTGGTCTTTGCCAAGTTTTACACTATTAGCTAGTTGTCTTGAGGTGAAATCTTAGGTAACTACTGAACATGAATTTATTTAATAATTTTTATTTTTGGCGAATGATAAATTCTAAAGTTAACAACATCAGTGGAATAGGAATGTAGAAGTGAGACCCAAAAGTTTATATTATTTGATGCATCTGGCAAGAGCACAGAAATAAGTTGTGCAATTTCTTGTTAATAGGCAAAATAATTTAGACTCAAAAACATAAAGTCAGAAATGGTTTATGTTATAGCCCAATTTAACAATATTTAAGTGTGTTCTACCTTTCTGGATGCTAAATAATGCTGACATTCACCTATGAATCATAAGAATCATGATGAATACCTTATATAATCAAGTAACTGATGAAGCATAAGCGAGGCTGATTAGACAAAAAAGTCAGGTCAAAACAGACAAAGAGATCTGATTTTATATGCGACTTTTATGTCCCCTTGTTAACCTGGCATGTTCAAGTATGAGGTTTGTACTAAACATGAACTAGGTACATCCCACCTTTTATTTTTAAGACAAAACAGTCATGAATGATAAGCTAAAGAAATTGAACTGTGCATCTCTATGATAAATGCTTTGTTCTGTATTCCTCCTTATTGTAACTCCACAAACCCCTCTTCCTCCCCTTTTCTGAGGTGTCTCGGAAGAATTCATTTTAAGGCTGTCTCTTTAAATCCAAACTAAGCACCTCACACCCCACCCCCCTCCAGCTTCCAGACCAGTCAACTGTAGTTTAAAAGCAGAGATATCACAATATAGCAGCAGAGAAACTTTTTATTTACATATTATTTAAAAGATGTCAAGAAGGGAGGATTTGTCCAGAGTCTGACCCAGAGCAAGAGGAGAATGAAGATGACCAAATTGTAGTTAATAAGTCTAGGATTTATTTGGCAATTCCATCACAAATATTGTCATGTAATAGTTCAGAAAATGTCACAGAATATAGGTTGAAACATATAACCGAAAAAAAAAATGTAAAGATATCTACGCAGCACTGGGAGAGACTTGATTCAAATTTTTATGCACTCCTAGAGACTCCAAGTACACAATAAAATGTATTTATCGACAAAAAAAAAAAAGTAGATTTTGGATGACAAGTCCCCTTTAATGCTTTCATTATTGAATGACTTAATTTAACAGTGATGGCTTTCAGAACACTGGACAGATCTGGTTAACCTTTAACGTCAGAACTTGAGCAGGGATTTTGTATGGAGCTGTCTATTTTGATGAAATTAAATTTCCCCTTTGTCGTGCAAACTGAAATGGGTTGTTTCAAAAAACATTGTCATACATTTTTTTTGGAAGCAAAGGCCTTTCTGTGTGGAGTTTATTTTTGCCTGCATAAATCATCTGTGTGAGCTTTAGTTTCTTTCCACAGTCTAGATACAGGTACAGTATGTTGGCAATTTTTTAAGGACGAATGAATGTGCATTGATGCCTATTTCTTTAGGCTAGTCTTGTGATCAAGACAACTACTGTACAGATCCCAATGGATAAAGCAGATACAGGAAACAGATGAAAATATTTAATTTAATCTAAAAGTATATCTAATATGTTGGGATATTTTAATATAGTGTTCTCAAACCCTAAAAGCTTTGTGTAAGTAAGTGGGTAAGTAGGTCTTGATGGCCTTATTCTGTGGTGTTTGTTCATTCCCTTTTAGCTATATGACTAGTTAGAGTCTCTTTGATCAAAATGTCAATGTGACCCACGGGTTATTATTACATAAGGACATTTTCTGTGATTCCCATGGTGTGCAAGGCTAAATAAAAACACATTTTTATGCAAAGAAGGATATGTAAAACATCAGCAGACTTCTTAGATGTGTGTTTCTGAGGTGTGAGATTTTAAACTTTGAATGGTTTTTGAATGAAGGTAAAATTTTGTACTTTGATAAAAATGCAAATGGACATTACAGATTCAACAATTAAAAAAAAAAAAGGAAAAATCAGCTGTGATAAAGCAGTGCCTGTGCCAGCTGTAAGAGCAGTGGATTTAAGTTTATTAGTTACCTGCAAACAGAACACTGACGCTGAGGCTGCAGAGCAGTGAACATTACAATGACAGAGTAGTTCCTGGGTGGGGCCTTGACAAAACGACGGAACTTGTCCCCGTTCATCCGGATGACGGAACGCCGAGAAGACCACTCCATCATCTGTTCCACCTTCTCTGACAGCAGGTTCTGAACACCCAGAGAGAGAAACACAGATAATTAGGATTTTTTGGGGTAAGCAGTTTGGTCACAGAAACGATATGTATATATATTTATATAAATATATCATATTAATAAAAGAAAAAAACTATAAGAAAAATACTTGACAAATAAATAATTACATTTTTCAGATATAATCTTTTCATTTTTCTAAACCTGATTTGATGATAACTTATATTTACAAATATTTGGGGTGACTGTGAACAGTTTCACTCCCTTTTTATCAATGTTGAGGTGCAGACATCATTGATTCTAAACCAATTTAAATTTCTAAAATTGATTATGTTTTAATGTAAATCATGTGAAGTAACATCCTGCAGAAGTCAGAATTGATTTATTTTTTCCATCAAATCTTAGTTTTCAATACAAAACGATCTGAAATACAAAATACAACAAACTACTTATAAAAGGTCAAAAAAGGACACTAATTGTCCTCCTTTAGGTTTTGTATAAATAAATAATTTTAGTTCTATGTTTTGCTTGTGTGTGAATTTTAAAAATCTGTTGTTAAATAAATCCCATCTAGCATTAAAAAAGAGCTTTCAATGTCGGCTTTAGAACACAACACAGCATTTTGCAAGTGACTCTGCAGTTCTGCACTGCTTCAGTGTCTTAGTGTGTCCACCACGTGCATCAGTAAATCAGATTTTGCCAGCATCATTTCCCAGAATTTAGTTTCGAGCTGATGTATGATGAAATAGTCACATCAGTGATGAAGCACTTGTTTTTCTAACCACTGCTGATCAAAATGTACCTACGAAAATAATCTGACAAATTCTTCAGAGATTCTTCACAGTCTAGACAGTCTTTGAACTAAATGGTGCTACATCTAAGCGGTTTGTCATACATTTTTAATTAAAAACTACTGCCTGGCAAGCTGTTTATCATTAAAAATGTTTTCCAACTTGAGACACAAGTGTAAAAACGTACACAACATGCTTCACATCCCTCCTGTCAGCTGCAACAAGCTAACCGAATAACTGTAAATTTCAATCGGGAAGAGTTGCATTGGAAAAACGTTTAGAAACAGGAAAACATGTTTTTTCGAGTTGTGTTTTATCAAATCTAAAAAAAAAAAAAACACATCTAGGTAAATTTGAAATTTCAACAATAAATTTTAACGTAAAATTTGCACACAAATTTAGATCAAGTAGACAGTAGTTTAATAATTTAGTACTGTGGCTCCCTTTGGCTGCTAATTGAATACTATGTTACTCTTTTTACACACATCAACAACAACTAGGAGTTGGCTGCAGAACTGTACACTAAATCTCTCCAGTAAACTGCCTGGGGACAAACTCAACAGATACAAACACGAACTAAAAAGGTGAACGAGTGTAAGAAAGAGTAGATGAGGCAGGATATAAAATAGAAACTATTATGATGTATTTCTTTATCATGCTTGGGTGTTTTAAACAACACACACTCCTAACGAGCCATACATATAATGAGGGAGGGCATTCACTGAAAGAGAGAACAAAGGAGAACAACACAAACAAACAAGATACATAACTGTGTGTATGTCCACAGGAAGTACAAAGTGCTCTCTGTACATCTTTTCTTCTTTGTATTTCATTCATCTACCCAGTTTTTGCCCACATGCCTTCTGCCCCAAAGGGAGAGCTGTCAGTCCAGGAAACCAATCCCACTGACAGTAATGATGTACTTGCCTTAGCTGTGTTACTCTCACACACACAAATAAAACTGTTTGAAAGTTACAAAAGAAAAAATAAAAGGGGAGAAAACCACAAAACTGTGGAGCACATTTATTGTAACATCACCAACATACTGTATTTCCTAAAATAAAATGTTATCCCTAACTGATCCCTGGTTGAGAAAGCAGTGACATTACCAATGAATACCTTGTTCACATACACAAATTACCTTTACAGCCCCCCCTCTATAGTTATATAGTTAAGTATGATCCACACAATGGATTTGATAGTAAGGTTGAATTTTGACTGATCTTGATTATTTTCCTTATACAGTCAAACAAGCCTTTGAAGAAACTAAACTATTGGTATGTGCTTTTATGGATTCTGAAATATTAATTTTCATGATGGTTCTCATTTTTATTATTGTGTTTTAGTTTAAATTGATTGGGCATGTTTTTTATACAAGCCCATTCAGGCTTCTACCACTTCCATGTATGTGTAGTATTATTAAATAATTGTTGTATTCAATTATTTGTGTGTTAAAAAAATCAAATCAAACCAAAATCAAACTGTTCGTCATGGTATTGACCAGATAATCATTTCATTTGGTCATCACGGCAAAAAAAATAATAAGTTTAGAGAGATCTTATCACTGAATCTACCTGCTCATTTGCTGTTTACAAACCTGGTGACCTGAAAAAAATTCCTGCCCAAGTGATGCTGGAACAATTCCTAGAGTAGCACCAACAGAACCCCTCAGTTCTGTCATCAGCAGTGTAGAGAAATGAAAAATGCCTATGCACTCCAACAGAGGTTGACATAACGGCCTGAGAAGATGAAGTGAAAACTCTTAAGCCACTGAACGCCACCACACTGGTAATGTCTGAAGTGATGACCACAACTATATCCATCAATGTGCCTCTGTGCACACAACAGCTGGAGGAGAGTAGCAAAGTCCTTCACAACTTAACAGTGGTGTATACAGCTTGACCTCACAACAGCCTTTAGTGATATGGTTGAAAATATTATATTGTAGCTATTAAATATAACTGTTTATAAAATGTTAAATCTGCATTTGCACAACTGTTAACTTAGTCAAAACATAGACGTTATTTTACTAAATATTAAAACTGATTGAGAATGTGCAAATCTGCCTATGCAAGCAATATTGTGTAAGAAAAAATAAAGGAGCAAATGTCACTCTACCATAAAAAATGGAACTGTAATTATTCATTATTTGTAACACCTAGCCTCTTAAAGAAGTATCCAATGAAAGGTGTTTTATTGACTTTGCCATTTTAAGTTTTACAAAAAACTTTTGACCTGAGGATAAGTTTATATGCCAAAAAAACAAAACCTAAATGAAATCAATACTTTAATCATCCAACCATCCATTTTCTTTAACTGCTTTTTCCTTTCCGAGTCATGGGGGAGCTGGTGCCCATCTCCAGTTGTGGTACACAAGCACAAGACCATCACAGGGCTAAATAGAAACAAACAGGACAAACACTCATTCGTGCTCTTACTCACACAGAAGGATCATTTTTTGTTACCAACAATTAAACTAACGTGCATGTTTTTGATCTGTGGAACGAAACCTGAGAAAACACACACGTGCACAGGAAGAGCATGCAAACTCCACACAGAAAGGCCAGGACATGCACCTGCAACCTTCTTCTGCTGTGAGGCAACAGTGCCAACCTCTGTCCCACTGTGCCATACTATAAAATAACACTAAAATGTGATGCTGGATATACAGTGCAATACCACAGATAAACACAAGTTTTTAGGGAACTTATCACACCCAGGAGTAGCAAACTAAATTGTTATTACAGACTATTTTCATACGTTCTGATCTTTGTAAAGTTGTGTACTTTTAGAATAATAAACCATTGAGAGAGTACAGAATTTAACACATATTTTAAAACAAACTACAAAATATTCAAAACACATTTAGGCTATTTCTGTACAGAGATTTACCTCAAAGTTACTCCCTCATATCAGCATAATGGCTCCCTGCTTTCTTGACCCACACACTAACAGATAAATACATACAGACTCCTAACGGTCTAGAACCATTAAAAAACATTTATTTTCTACCCCACTGAGCAGAAAGGGCAATAAAATGAATCACATTGTGTGTGAGTGTGTGCATGAGAGAGAGGGATGAGTTTTTCTATCTGTGTGTTGGTGAGGCTGAGTTAGATGCACAAATGGTCTGCATATTTTCTGCACTCTTTCTGATTTGCTATTAATCTATGAATGTCATGACCTCTCTGTACCAAACACACACACACACACCGGGTCATAGTGTTGCAAATTGAATCAATAGAACCAAACCATCACCAAATCTCTTCAGTTCCCTTTTACATATTTTCTATTTTTGCTTTTCAAACTTTTATCTAACCTTGTGATTTTTTTTACTTTAGCATCCAATATTCTTTTACAAAACACAATTATTTCAATAATGTGAGTCACTACGATGAGTAAAACACTTGATATTAGTTAAACAGAACACCAATAAAAGATTGCTGTTTAATTCTTTCAAGCAAACATCCTCACCAGCAAAGGATTTGAAACACACAAGAACGAATGAACTGCAAAAAAATAACTACAATTGAAAAACAAACACCATCCATGCAAAAAATAAACATGGATTGAAAGTGATGGAAAGAAAAAGTACATACAGTTTGAGGGGAGTAAATTAAAAGAGGAAGAAAATCAAAGACAAGGAGTATGACAAATGACATAAGGGAACTGATTTTGGGTTCTGATGACTACACAGCAGGAGGTTATAAAAAGGGCATGAGTGAGGACAGTCATTTCATCAGCCATTCTATTACACAAGAAGAAAGTCACTGTCCCAGCCACCAAAATGTTATCCCCTAAACATCCCTAAATGTACTCCTAAAGTTAGATAAAAGAAATAAAACAACAAATTATGGTTTGCAAAAGAGTTTGATAAATACACCCTCCATTGAAATGAAAATACTTGATATATGATTGAAGTAGTAAAACTGATCTGATAAAATATTCTAATATAAAAAAACAACAAGAAAAAGACTTAATAATTAAATATGTGCCACAATTATATATGATGAATGTTTCTTGACTGTATGACAAAACAGGTTATGATGACAAATAATGCATTCTGATTGGGATGAATGTCACAATGATTAATTACAGGAAGGCGCTGGAGTCAGCCATGGCCTGATCATCCAGAATGATTTGAATCCTGGACCTCAATATATCAGTTGAAACACAGGGTCGACACGTTTAAGAAGCTGGGACTTCAACTGAATGCAAATTAGGGCAGCACAATATATCACTTCAGGATCTACGTACACTGAGATGTTCACATGCTCAGCAGTCACATCTCATGACTTGCAACGTCAAGAAGTGCACAGTCATTTAAAATTGCAGCGATGCAACTTGTTTTGTATTATCCAAGCTGAAGACAGGTCCGATATTTAAAAACTGATGACATACAAGTCTGAACGACATGTTTCAGAGCTGCAGAGAATTGTGCATCTTTTTTAAAAAAGCACAATGCATGGACTATTTCTTCTAAAATATTTAAATCAAATTATGATAATATAATCATCATTTTAATAAATCAAACTTACAAAATGTACTTTCATTTTTACTATGTTGCCTTTCGGCACAACACACTGCTAAAAAGCCTTAAGGGAACTTGACACAAGAGACAGAAGTGTTTATTTTATTTTATGGTCATAGGAGCAAACTGAAAAGATGCTACCATCATATATTGTGTATTCTGTTTGGCTTACTCTTGTATGATGACCACTTAAGTTCACCTGTGCCTAAACTCCCACTAAAAAATATGTCATTGACACAGTTCACTTGTTAATAGAACACGTTCAATATGAAAAAAAGACATCCTAAGTAACATCAGTCATGGGTGATATGGCTGATAATGTTTGCTTTGAGTCTGCAGAGCATCACCTACCATTTAAACAAAAGGTTCTTCACATGTTCTAAAAAAACATTACTTGCAGGAAAAGACCTTACATCTAAACATGCATGTGTTGTGAAAACCTAGTCAAATGAAAATTGGTACAAAGAAAATGTAGATGGCAATATATGTCTGAGCAGAAAGCTGCAGCCCTTGTCCAATGGCATTAATGGGATCATAGGTCTTTGGCTTGACCCATATTTTTAGTGTGCAACTTTGTCCAATTCAGGTATATCTAGTTGAACATTGTTCTTGGGTTTGATTTACAACTGAAATATCAATATTAGAACATTTCCAAAGGTCATTATCATGACAAGTGAGAAAAGGTTGCCAGGGGAGTAGAATATTTACCACTGAAATGCCTTTGAGACAGCATAGGAGGTAGTCACAGAGTCAAAGTGTTATGTGTACACAATGCAAACCAAGGGTGGGACATTTTACTGACATATGGAACGTGGGAACTAGAGATGCAAACAATTAATCGATTTACGATTAATTGTCGAATAATGGTTTATTAGATTAAAACTTCTTCCATTCGATTAATTGTAAACATCCGTTTAAACCTTATAGTGTCGTTTTGCCTTCAATCCAGTAGATGGCGCCGCTGCTCTCTCAGCCTGGCCTACTCTACCCCGGCCCTACGTTGTGCTGAGCAGAGAACCG
>JARVJO010000111.1:11540342-11555719 GCA_031762555.1 Cynodonichthys magdalenae | reverse complement strand
AAAATGAACCCCTCATGTTACAGAAAGACCCTTGATTCAAGAGAAAATGTCAGGATTTTAAGAAAATGGCCGCTTATAAATTAATCATTAGTCGATCGATAAGATCAATCAACTAACGATTAATTCATTAATCAATAACTTGCATCTCTAGTGAAAACATCTGGCAGCAGGGTTTAAAAAGGTAAATAATCAGCAAAGGGAAAAGAGAGAACACAGTGCCAAATGTTGCTGATGTCACCATTCGGTAGTAACTAACTGTTAGCAGTTTGGTTGGAATCATCACAGGCCTTCATTGTTTAAATCATCTCATAAGGTGAACAGACGGATGGACGGACAGGGGGCTAAAATGATCTTGTCAAACTACTCCATAAATTGGTTGAGCAGGTCTCCCTCATTATGCACATAAAATTTGGTTCATAACAGATCATGTATGTGTAATTTAGAGCCAACCATGTGCAAGGTGGGTGGGGCTAAAGTCATCTTATCAAACTAAGACACTAAAGTGTTTAGATGGTTTCCCTAATGATGCACACAACATTGTGATGAGATCGAATCATGCATGTGTGGTTTATAGCCAACCGTGTTCAAAGTGGGCGGAGCTAAAGTGGTCTTGTCAAAGTACTACACAAAGATCTCCTTGATGATGCACACAAAATTTGGTGCAGATCAGATCATGTATGTGTGATTTAGAGATAACTATGTGCAAAGGGTGAAGCATCTGCATTCACCACACTGCCACACCCACACCATCCAGTCAGTGTTGAGAGAAGCATGCAAAATGTGAAGTCTGCATGTCCAAAGCTGTAGGGGAAGTTAGCTCAAATACATGTGCAAAAAAAAAAAACAAATTGGCAGCTTTCATCCAAAGTGGCCACCTATCTGTGGGGTTTGGACCATGACTCTAAGAGACTTTTTTGTAGGTCCTAATACGCTGCACATGTTTACTAAGTTTTATGATTCTAGGTCAAAACATGGCTTGGGGCTGATTTTTTAAAAATAATGGTGGAGCACTTTGGATTAATTAGGCCACGCCCTTCCAAAATTGGACTGCATTCCTGTAGTGGGGTGGATTAGGATGGACCACAGTGAATTGGGTGCAGATTGGCTGCAATATGTGGAATTTAGAGCCAAAGGTATGTCATAACGTATGTAATAAAGTTGATTCATTGATAGTCAACTGCGTAATGTCGGACTTCACTGCATTACGATGACCATGCCTTTCACCCAAAAGTCTTTGCACTTGTAAGCAAGTTAGATCAGCTTATCTGTGTTCTGACACAATTTGTTAATGATTAGGTCAAGAGGGTCAGGGATGGAGCTTTCAAAGTAGAAAAGATCACTTCCTGGTGTTGGGGTGGGGCTTTGATGATGTCAGCATATGACCACAAGGTATGGATGGAGAGCTTTTCTAGGGCCCCCGCTACGGCAATGGGGAGAAATAATTAGTTTTTGCATACAGGCTTGTGTTTTACTTAAACACCTAGCAGCAAGTTCATCTGCCATAAAAATAAGAATAGGGGAGATGTTTACAATTCTGCTGCACATTTTGATGCTACATGCCAGTGCCTTCAAATTTTAGCCAAGCCTGAGATGAATCAGCCAGAGCTTGAAATACTCTGTGAAAGTGCACATCACAGTAACTTAGACAGCTTAATTGGTTTGTTTCTTAAAGACACTATCATGTTAGCAGCCATATCATAGATTTACAGTGTGAAAAGGGTAAGGGAAAATACAGTCATCGGCTGGCAAGCAAAATTAAAAAGAACAGATTTATATTAGCATACTCAAATGATTTACTGAATTATGAAAAAGTATTTTTTTCTTTCCCACACACAAGAGTATTTGTAAACTTGAATGAAGCAATGTGCTTCAACATGTTTGTAAGTTTCTATGTTCATGTTGCATTGGAAACCAGCTATATCAAGCCAAAAGGATTTTAAATTCCAATAGGTACCTCTTGTAGTACCTTGGATGAGGACATCCAGCAAAGGATTTGATCTGCAGGCCAGCTAAATGAAAATATAATAGCATTTGTTCTACGAGCAATCCCTTCCTCTGGGCGGTCTTAACTGTGGTCTATTGTAAGTGAATGGGTCTTGGCTTTAGCAGTCAGCCTCCTATATAGTTTCCTTCAATGCCCTCTATGAAAGAGGATTACAAGAAATTGGCTTCATTTAACAAGGAACAAAGACTTGTCTCTTGCTCTCACTAAAATACACACTATTCTGAAGACAGACACACACAGAGCAAAGCCGTTTCTCTAAGAAGAAGGAATAGAAAACTAAAACTTATTGCAAGCAAATTCTGGCATGCATAGTGTCCTTATGGTGACTTCAGGACTTTCAGTGCTGTGTTAAACGCAAAACATTTTAAAGGACACACATATACTAAAGCACAGAGGAAGCTCGAGGGGGCATAACAAATAAAGAGGAAGGAAAAAACAACATTATTCAGGGGGATGGCATTTTTATGATTTTTTACCATTTCCTCAGTCACCTAGAGGGGAAGAAGGTGAGTGAGCAAAAGTATGAAGTTTAGATAGCTACATACGGTGGTGAGATAAAAAAAAGGTTAAAGGGTAAATAAAGCAATAAGAAGAGGAGATGTGAAACCAGTTAAAAGAAAGCAAATACTAAGAGTGAGGAAAAAGCAAGGTAGAGGGAAATCAGGAATAACATTAGCCTCACTTGATGCATGAAGCCTGCATGCAAATCAGATGCATTTGTGTGTGTGTGACTTGCAAAAATTGTGAAGCTTGTAAACAATCAAATTTCTGTTATTTCAATAGTCTATAAAAAACATTTTAGAAAACTGAGGAGCCGGTTTTGTTTTACCTAAATGTGGTTAAAATAGGTCTAAAATCAAGCAAAAATGCTTTTGCAAAAATAAAAAAATAGAGTACAGATTAATGTGAAAATACACTAAGTCTGTGAGTCAGTATGAGAGTATTTTTTCCATGTCATACCTGCAGTGACTCAAACAAACACACTCTCACAGTACCAAGTCCACATTTGTCATCTCATATCCTGGGATTCCTAGAAATATCAAGACTCGTCACTTAAGGGGCGAAGGGTGGGGATTTGTCTCATCTGTCAAATAACAATTATTTGGAATAAATGCATTTTCCTTCTACTTTTGTCCCTGCGTATTTCCACCAGTCATTCTCCTGTGATTTTATTTCATATCTTCTCCACACTAGTGCCCGGCGTGTGGTGTCTCTCAGTGATGCTTAAAAAAAGACTATCTCCAATTTGTCTTGCTTACAGATAACGGCTTCACTCTAAACCTCTAAGGAATAGGAGTGACATTTTAAATCTTCTGTCATTTTTCACAAAGAAAAAAAAAGTATTTTGTGTGTGACATTATTGGAAGTTTGCGATACATCTGCATGCATCCAGTTTATTTTCTTTATGAAAATGTGGCAAACTATTGGTGGGAGGGAGGGACAGATGGACGGACGGACAGACGGAGCTGCTATTCAGATAACCAATTTTTCTCTGAAAGAAACATCTATTATGGGAAGATGAATGATTTAAGGGAATTACTGTAATTATGACACTACTGATAGCAATGAAAATTGTAATGGCACAAACTGTATTTTTGTCAAATTAAATTATCTATTTTAGAAGTCATTGTATTATAAACTAGAAAACAGAAATTTGGATTTATTTGGGTTACGCTAAATCAAATGTCACTAAAATGTTGATGTGTTATAGTGATCTTACATGGTCTCATTGAGACAATAAAATCATTTAAATAGGCTGTATTACTTTCCCATCCTTTTATGATTAAATTATTCAAAATTTGGGAAAACATTTGTGTCTATGCCCTCACAAGGTCATTTCAGCTTGTGGACTTTAGATGTAACATAAAACAGTAAGCAAAATATAGTTTGATAATCGGTCCTTACATTCTGACCTTCTAAAAGTGCACAAAATACAAGAAAATACGAGTAAACAGAGAACACAGAGCATGATAATACTCTGCTCAGTTCAAGGAGAATACAAATTAGCCTAATTTACAAAAAATTAAATAAAAAATCCAATTCCTACAAAGTAATATAAAATGAAAACAGACATTTTAAAATGGGACTGCATAATTCATGCCCTTCATTAATTAAACTTAGTTGATTTTTAATAGAGGTGTACGAAAATACATATTTCAACATTTATTTCCTCGATACTGTATTGAAACTCTATGCACTGTATTGATTTTTAATTAAGGTTTCAAATGTAAACTTTCATGCCAGTGGTTAATTCTTGTGTTGTAGTTTAGCTTCCGACCGCTAGTTGGCAGCAGTCAGCCGGCCAATTGACTCCTCCACTTCTAAACAGCCAAAGCGTATAATTGCAAGCTCAAACATTAGCACTGTGAATGAATGTTAGAACTAAGTATCAATGGTTGAATCTAAGCAGATTATAAAGACACTGTTTCCTTCAAAGTTGAGGTTGGGTTGCCAATGCGCTCTTATTAGCCAGGATGTCCCATATTTTAAGCCAAATTGGAACTGTCCTTTACGGAACGTTCTTTCTTTGACTGCAGCTTGCAAATAGAGCTGTTGTGTTACAGAAGGCAGGTAGGCATTTTTATAGCACCTCAAGCTGAAGAGAGTCTGTAAAGCCACATCAGGTAATAACACTGCAATATGCAACAATGTAATAAAATCGTGCTTCAAAATGTAATAAAGCTGCACTAAAACCGGATTATGTAATAACTGATGCAAAATGTACAAAAGATTAATGCATTTTGGAATACTCTCCACTGTATTATGTAATAATACATTTTGCAGCAATTCTTACACAATGCAGTGGTTGCTCTTTTTAGAAATTATAATGTAATTGAGGTGCATTAATATACAATCACAAACCAGTGCTCGTGTCCATCCTAATCAATACACTTGAAATGATGATCATGTTGCAGAAACTACACATTTAAATCTTTGAAGAAAAACAATCAGACAATCTTTGAACACAAAGTGAAAAAGAGCCTTGCAAGCACATGAGGTCATTACAAGCAAAACATTTGCAACTAGATATTCACACTAATTTATTTTAAGTCTCTTTTCCAATACTTTTTTTTACCTAAAAAAATTGGTCTCCTTTTACAAATAATGTCATCTTTAAAGTTGTGTGGCTGATCTAGATGGATATACCTGGAAATGAAAACTGAATTTTTGATCTTTTGTCTCAAATTCCTCAGTTGACGTCAAACCCATACATTGGTCTACAGCAAAAGCAAAGGAATTGAACTCACTGATCAAATAGTGTTGAAATATTTTTTGAGGGGAGTGAGCATTAAGCAAGCTAGATCTTTAAACTTTTCAGCCAAGACTATTAAATTTCCAATTGATGAGAAGAGATTATTTTCTTTTTTTGTAGTCTGCAATCTTTTGATTAAGTTCTATTACTGCAATAAAATTTAATTGTTTAAGTCTGCATTGTGACACGTCTTAAAAACGAAACATTTTCACATAAGTATTAAAAATACATTTTGACCTTTGAAGTGTGTGTATTAATCTGTCTGCAGAGCACAATGAAATGATTAGGAATCAAAATATGCGATCAATGTCAATGTTTCAACACCAAGTTTGAACCTTTAGGATCCTGTCAAAACTTGTATTGTGGCAGATCTAAAACTAATATGACTTTTTTCCACAAAGAAAGATATCAAATGACTAGGTGTGGGATGGTAAAATACAGAACCAAAATAAACTTATAAAGAGCTTGTTAAATGAAGTAGGGAAAGAGGAAGATGAAATGTGAGCCAGTATCAGACCTGTAACCAGTTCCACAAAAGATAAGTGTTGTTTGAAAAAGGCAATAACACCACCAACACAGCCCCTTATCAAAGTTTTTAATATGTTTTATCACCTCCATAAGGAGAAAATGTTCACACATGTGGAGTTCAAGTTTTTAAAACCTGTTGTCACAAAGGACATCACATTTCTAGCTCAATGTTGTCCTCCTGTCAGTTTTTCATGTCAGAACTGCATTGGATAAGATTTAGCTTTGCTGCCTCTTCTGCATTAAAGAGAGGGAAAGGTGGTCATTCAGCATACGAAAGAGGACCAGAATTGTCTCAAAAATTGATTGCTACAGTTAGATTTGCAAATCTTGTGTGATTCAAAAGTTATCAGGTAGGTAAGGTAGGTACGTATATCATATCAAGAGTATGGAAATTAAGAATGCAGACACAACTTGGCATAAGCCTGCAGGGTTTATAATAAAGTTTAAAGCGAGAAAGAAAGGCATGCATTATCAGTTTAAGGTCTCTACAAGTGCAAAGACAAATGTGTAAGAATCTTACACAATGATTCCTTGTGCTGTGCATTGGCAAGAATTTGGCAATATATCATGACATGGGGGTCACAATATATTGCAATATATTACGATAGTGGGGCAAAATATTATAATTGTCTCCATAAAATAGCAAAGGTTTGTCCTAAGGTTTTGTCAACACTGAAGATTGTTAATGTTGCCAGTGGAGTTGTGCTATGCAAGTTCAACAGTTAAAAACAATAACCTCTGTCAGTGCGCCCCAGGGCAGCTGTGGCTACAGGGTAATTTGCCATCATCATGTGTGAATGGGTGAATGACTGTAGTGTAAAGCTCTTAGGGGGTCCGGAGGGACTTGATAAAGCGCTATATAAGTTCAGACCATTTACCATTTGTTAAGTTTACAGGAAATATGTTGTCACTATGTTGTCATAAATGCATTTATTTGAAACTATTAATAAACAACAATGGTCAAAAGCAAAATGCACACATATGCATATTTGTGTAATTTGGCTCAAATGCTACCTCATTAACCTTTGGAAACTAACAATAGCATTAGTGCTTAATAACTTGAAAGCATAACGTATGTTTAATTAGCCTCACGAGCTACTCCCACTTGTTATGTGCATCTACTTAGGTAAGAACTAAGTCACTTTAAAAAGACATACTATACAATTAGTAATAACTTTTTATAAAAACAATATTTCTAAGTTTAATAGTAAAGTGTTCTTGCTATAAGTACTTATATTTTAATAGGATAGATTAACCAAAAATGAAGCTAAAACTGCTGGTGTGAGTTGTATAGAATTATTAAAAAAACTGATATTTTTAGCAGTACAAATACTTTGTTAAGTCAGGTGCAGGGTGGTGGATTAGAAAGTAACAACTAGAGCATGTGTCATTCTGTTCTATCCCTGCCTTTGATTGCATTTTGTCACCTTCCTCAAACTGGAAGTTTTTTATATGATGCCTTCATCTGTGTTTTTCTGATTCCCCTAAACTTACCTCAGTAAACGGCATCAATGTTTTTAGTTAAATGGGCAAATGTTCAAATTTCCACTCATCAGCTATGACAAAAACTTATATTGCCTTTATAATGCACAAAGAAACAAATCCTGGCTTACTACTTAAGGAGCTGCTATTCAGGAAATTCATGTCAAATGGCAGCTAATCTCAAGTTGTATAAAACCTATATGCATATACACCAATCAACCCCACTAATATAACTTCAAGAAAAAGTTTCCAGTTCCGTATCAAAACAGTCTTTAACCATTGAGGTATGCTCCACAAGTCCTCTGAAAATCTAACGTTAACAAGCAGATTGTTCAAATCCAACAACTTAAGTAGGGTCTCCATAGGATCCTTTCAGAATGAATACTGCATGTACTGAGCTCACTAATGGGTTCGGTGGTTAGAACTAACAAAAATATTAAGTATTTTTGGGAGCCAGAAAGGCCCCTATTTTTCTATGTAGACTTGTTAGTTATAAAGATGCGTTACATCCAAAGAATTAAACATCAGCACCATCCTTTGTATGAGTAAAGATGCTTGCAATAAAATAAAGAACAATGTGTGTACAAATAAGATCCAGAGAGATGCATATAAAACTCAGACTTGTGAAGAGGCCTTTTGTTTATTTGCTGAATGAATATTCATGACAAAGCATCCTGAGCTTGCAGAGTTATGCATGAGAGTATGTGCCTTTTGCTTGATGGAGAGCAAAATAGTTCTTGTACAAGCAACATTAGCTACGTTTACATGGACACAAGTAATCGAATTAAAACGGCCATTCGGAATAAAATGAGTCATGTAAACACCTCATTTGGATTATTCTGATCCGATTCAGCTCGGTCCGAATGAATTTTCAATTGGAATGAGAGGGTTGGTTTATGCCGATTGATAATCCAATAGCGTGCAGGTAAACACTTAATCCGATCATCTTATTCTGATTGTAGAAAACTGACCTGACTGCCCATGTCTGAGTTTCACCCATCGGTTTCTGCACTTCTGTGGAGGGAGGAGCAGCAGAGCTGTAGTTTCCAGCAGCACAGAACTTTTTAACCCATTTTCTCATCCAATAAAGAAGGGAGATAAACAGCAAAAATAAAAAAAAAAATCCACGTGTCACCTGCATCTCAACCAGGGAGTGCTGTAATGTCTCCACCATTATTAAAACCCGTCTCAGGTACATTCTGGGCGCTCAAAAGACGTTTATGTTCGCCACGGAAGTAGAACTTCTTCTGTGTTTTTTTAAGAAAAGTTAACAACTCTGCACATGTCAGTGCTTTTATTCCGAATAAAAGTCTGTTGCATGTAAACGCTCCTCATAATCGGATTGTGCCCATGTAAATGATACATTCGGATTGTTTAATCTGAATATATTTCAATCCGATCAAAGAATTTTGCGCATGTAAACATAGCTAGTGTTAAATGGGTTTCAAAGAGCAGTGGTGCAGTTACAGTTACTTTTGGTCTTAAATTGACCTAATAAAGAAACCTGGTTTGGCCAAATCTTTTAAAACAGAACTCACATGGGGCTCTACAGTGTGACAAAATTGGTCGCAAATGCCACCTGATTTCCTATTAGTATGAAAAAAAAAAATTTCAGGTCGCACTGGTGTGACCAGTCGTTCGAGGGGGAGTGGTCATTCGCTGAAACAAAATTTCCATGTCCCATAAAAAAAATCAATCTAGCAGTGTCAACAGTTGCCTGCCGACACAAAAAGTCTCCATGTCTTGTAATAAATCAATCTAGCAGCATCAACACAGCACTCCATGCTACACCCCTCGTGCACACACATACATGGTTGCTGTTCTATTCTCAGGGGGACTTTACATTGGCTTCCATTCATTTCCCTGTCATTTTTATAGCCAAACCTAACAGGTAGGCTACAAACCTGACCCAAACCTTAATCTCACTAGGTTGTGTGTACCAGTGAAATGGTCAATTATTGTCCCCACTATGAAGCAAAACATGTACACACGTGTGTGTGCACATATGCATAGCAAAGCAACCATAGTTTTTTTTTTTCCAAACCGGAGTCTGAAAAACTTTTTTCTTTTAAACTATCCACCGTTCTCCTGTTCATCACACCAGCCATTAAAATAAAAAAATCAGAAAAAATTCACAAAGGTTGTGAATACGAATTTGGAGGATTTCCGGAAATATGGAAAAAACTGGAAAAATATGGTTGAGATTGACCTGCGTGGCTACATAGGGCTTTTCATAATATAGGGATCAAAGGTCCTGTGGCAAAGCTACGCAAACGCTTGGTTGCAGAGTTGAAGGGCAATTTTTTTATGCCAAAATGCAGTTGAAAATATTTCACATTTTCTCAAAAGTACTGAGATTTGACAAACTCGAGTCCAGACCAGCAAGGTGTATAACAGTCAAACTGGCAGCCATCAGAGAGTGATTGTCTTTTCGTTAGTGTAACAAAAAATACTTGATAAAAAATGAATAAAATTTAGTTGAATTGTTAAATAACAGGTTGTTTCATCATGCAAAATAGATTTTGGACTAAAAATTCAATTAAGCTGCTTTATTTTGGGACTTTGGTATGGCAGGTCATTTTTGACCCGTAGGACAAGGGAAGTAAACAGAATGTTAGGATCGCACAAAGGTTAATCGTTTTTACCACAATTACATTCAAGGTATCTGAAATTGGTTTTATGACTAGACATACTGATTATGTAAGTGAAAGATACATAGGATTCAACTAATGCTAATGAAATAGCAGACTTTTATATGTTCTGTTATTTTTATTTTTAAAAAGCTCACTTTAAATACTTTTTAGTAAGTTATAGGTCTTGACAATTCTGGTTCAAATATAGAACTTTATGTTTACTAAATTGAAGTTAACTGATTATTTGCGAGTTAATATTGCCTTAATGAACAGTGATATTTTTTAAATGAACCTGTAAAACTCTGATCTTAAGTGCGACGTAGTTGAAAAATTGGTGCACCAAACTTTTGCGCTGGTGGAGCACCTAAGAAAAAATGTTAGGCGCACTGGTGCAACCTATGCAAAAAGTTAGTCTAGAGCCCTGTCACACAAAGTCCATCATTTTGTATGTGCTTTCCATCGGCATCCATGGAAATGAGCCCCATAGTCTGTGGCTAAGCAACATAAGCCATCAGGTTATATTTAAGCTTTCACAATTTTTATCATATTTTCGTCAGCTTCAAAAACTAAATATTCCTCTGCTTACATATCCCTCCCACTTTCTGGAGTAACTGTTTCACTTCCGATGCCATGGGTCTTAATGGTTTTCTAAAAGATGCTGTAAGCATGTAACCCCCTACAGACCATTCTGGGCTGTGTAGGGCAGAAAAGACAATGTGAAGAACCTGAACAATGAAAATATTATGTTTAGTACCAGTAAATCTGAACATCTGAATATTATATTACAGTAGAATTACAGTAACATAAATGAATACACAACAGATCCCCCCCCAAAATAATACAGTACTATACAGTATTTTTTAAAAGTCATACCGTGGTATGATACCGCCCAACCCTACTGCCATGTTAAGATCTTCTCTGTAGTCCCTGCGGTTTGGGCTGCAGTATGAGTTTTTCAAACAAAAGAAAAATACTTATAATAAACTAGTGCCAGGCACGTTAACGCATTATCGTTAAGGCAGACAACAGCAATAATTTTTTTAAATGTGCGTTAACACAGTTATTTCTTTATATTTCTCTGTCAAATCTCTGTTCACTGGACAGCTAACACACACACACACACACACACACAAACCCAGTGGATACGGCGGGATCTTGGTCACTATTGGCTTTTGATGGCCTCCGTTGTGTGTCTCATCCAATGAGAGCCTTTGTTGTTGAGCTGTTGTGTGGCAACTTGCACCTGATCTCATGAACCCGACCAAGATGCAGTCGGGGCAGAAACATGGCAGAAGTCAACAGATTCTTCAGGGCATATTTTATTTTAAAACTTTTCCTGATGGCAGGCTGGAATCTTCATCAGACTGTCATAGAAAAACAGTGTGTCTTCAGTCGGAGGCTTCTTCAATTTTGTTACAATGCAGACCGCTAAAGAAAATCTTTCCTGCACAAAGCCATTATTATCTACAATAACTCTTTAGTCAAAGGAGTTACTACAACATCTAATTTCCCTCTGGGATCAATAAAGTATTTTTGAATTGAATTGAAAGACATTCTCTGTAAGCACCGCAACGCTGAACTGTCTCACCACCTGAGCAGTTCAAACCTGAAATGTCACTTCAGTTTAATACCAGCATAAACAAAGGGAAGTTCTGAAGGAATCAAAGCAATGTGTTGAAGAAAAATAGAAAAAAGTAAGATTGGCTTGCTTTGGCTTATTTGTTTTAAGTATTTTAAAATTTTGTGCAAAATAATTAGGTTAAATCGGGAATTCAAGGATTTTTTGTTTTTTCATTCTAAATGGAGTACTACATGAGGAATGAAAGAAATATACTGAAGTCACAGTTGACAGCAATAAATAAATAAAATAATCCATAAAAGATTAAAAATAGGAAAAAATGTGTCACACAAGCCTACACATTCCACTACAGTAGAGTGATTGTTTTTTAAAAAGTTAATTGCGACTAATCGCAAAACTATCTTGAAATTAATCACAATTAAAAATTTTAATCGATGCCCAGCACTGGGAGAACGGAACATTTTTCCATGCTCCGCTGGATGCATGGAAATGCTGCTGCCTTGCTTCTGCAATTACCCCGCAGGCTTGGACCCTTAACAAGTCCATAATTTCTTATTTTGTAGTTTGAAAACAAAAATGTGTTTAGGGTTTTCCCATTGTTCAAATAGTCAAAAGGTATTACTCAGAAAATTGAGAACAGGTCTTCTAGCTCAGCTGTCTACAGCTGTTTTACATCCAACAGCAAATTGGTGTCAGTCTCACTAGGGAGATGCTGAGATAGTTGCACTAAGAAGATTTGGCTTTGAGCTAAGCTGGTGAAACTAATTGGTTGGTCAATAATATGAACAGCTGGAAGAACAGTAGACAACTGATTTAAAGAGCTGTAACAATCTACACAAACCTCCTCATTACACATGATCTTTTAATGATGACATCAAGTTTTTTTAAATTTACAAAGCCCAAGTTGACAAAGTTTTTGCTAGGATTCTTGATTGGGGATTTATTCTGCCATTGCATTTCTCACTAACATATATTGACTAAGCTATTGGACAAAAAATGGTGGGAAAAACCTTCATTGTTTTTTAAACTTCAACACTGACTACAATAATCGTCAAAGATTTTCCAAACAAATTAATGGTAAGAGTGTGAGAGTTAAAAAAAGTGAGAAAAGTAACAAAGTCTGACACTTGCTGGCATTTAGCATTTACCCTGACTACAACTTTATGCTAAACAGCTTCAGTTCATCACATTATATTAAGGTGGTACTCTGTGTGTGTGTGTGTACTTGTTTTTGTTACCTATTTAGGACCATTTCTGGTATACACGCCTAATATTGTGGAACTGTCATTTTTGGGTTGGGGGTTTTGTTTTAGGAATAAGGTGTGAATTGAGTTTAGGTTAGTTTTAGTGTCAGGTAGGTACCTCTGAGGTTAGCCTCAGGGTTGGTGTTCAGGGTTAGGCTGTAAAAATGACTGAAAATTAATGGAAGTCAATGAACGGTCCTAATAAGGATAGAAATACAAACCTGTGTCTGTGTGCGTGCATTTATTTTTGGGCCATAAATAACCTCAAAGTTACACATGCAGGCAGAGACAGAATTGCAGCTCCTCATAAATCTCTATAGAATTGGATGGAAAGAGATGAGCACTTTTCTATCTTGTCCCTCTCAGCAGTCTCACTTTCACATGAATTCTGCTACCTTAATAATCACTGAAGTCAAACCCGACCCCTGACAACACCTACCAACCCTTCTTCCTCTGGCTGCATGTATAATATTACTCTAATGGCTCCCAAGTGTTACAGTTAAAAATAAAAGAAAAATAAACAAATAAAATGTAAAAAGGCAAGCAGCACTGTCACAATGATTTCTTAATTATCCCATGATGAATAAATGCTTTAAAAACCAAGTTAACATCATTTAATAATTCATAACAAGTGCAATGAATTACTATGTTTTTTATTAATATATTTCACTATGATAATATTGGGTTTTGGCCAAACAATACAAAACTAACAAAACAAAATCTACCTTGGTCTTTTTCATTTCTCACATATGATTACTTTAAGCTAAGACTTTATAGCTGTTCCGTTCTTTTATTTTCCTTACATTTTTTTCCCTGTAAGAAAATTGACTGGAAAAGTTTCTAGGCTCTTACTTACTTTTGACCAATTGGCATTTGATTAGCATGTAACATCAACTGTAATGGTTTGTAGTGTTAGCTTTTTGAGCACTGCATGAAAGTATTTATGAAAGACAACCCTTTACAATCTATAGGATCAGATACCCCCATAACAGCTTCACATTTCCAGCATTAGAAAAAGACACTGTCAAAAAATCTAGCAGACTCTGTTCATTTGTACCTTAAGACATACTACAGTAAGCATTCAACGTTAAACCCATCATGACTAAAAACGGCTTACAAGCTCACTAGACCAAAGCCCATCTGCCCAACTATCATAAGTTACACAAATACACAAAGATTGAAAGAATATTCAACTTCATATTGAATATACATTAAGGCCAGTGAGGAAGAGAATGGAAGCATGGATGCAAATGTAAAAAAGATTGAGGATAACAAAATGAGAATGAAATGAGAATGGAGCTGACCAAAAAGACAAGATGATGAGGGAGGAAGAAAAGCAGAGATGATTTTGGTATCATTTTTTTTTTTTTTACTGATGAAGTGCAAGAATTGATAATTACAAAAGAATATACCTCTCAGCAGGACTCAACAGGTCTTGCATTCATATTAAGGCCCTGTCACAGACAAACTCATGAACATTTTAAAGACATCTATATTGAAGATGTAATTGAAAAATCAACAGGAAGCTTCTTTTTAGCATGTACAAAATATAATTTGAACAAATTGATAAAATATATAACTTTTAGCAATTTAGACATAAGAATATTTCCTAAGCTGGCTTAAGTTGTCTAGTGTGACATGGCCTTTAGGGAAGCACAATAGTAAGAAAACCTGTAATTTGAGATAACTGCTTAATATTGTGATGACGATATGACAAATATTCAAGTGTGTAGTTTTTATTTTTCTGCTCTGGATTCAGAGCAAAACTAATTTAGCATTTTAATCACAACATGACAGTATTATTTTTAAATAGTGCTACTAGACAGCAGCAGTAGTAGCAGTGAAACAACAAACCACATGTAATAGTTTATTGAATTTGATATATTGCCCCCATAAAACATTTTCTAATGCTCTAAATACTGAAAAATGTGAAAATCTTAATATCAGTTTTTAAAATTAAAAAAACATCTGAAAATAGATTAAATAACTTAAAATAAAAGCTAATAAACCTAAATCCAATTGCAAATTCTTTTTTTGATGTTGTCCAGCGTTTTCTTCACTAACCAAGAGGTTATGATTTGATGTGGTATCTTAAGCCCTATTCTGACAAGATAAGTATTATCTGGGGACCCCAGGTAATAAATAAATTACTACCCAACGTCTGCTTTTTATGTGGCGCATTCGCACGAGATAACCGAAGCCTGAGATTTTGCTGAATTTTACAGACATCTCCTGGATGTGACGTTAACGCGTTGCATTGACACTTTAACTTCTAGAGGAACGACGTAAGTTGATGTTAAAACTAATTTACAGGCTACGACCACAGCTCAGCGCTGTTTTACAGCTAGCGTTAGCCAGCGGTAGCTATAATAACAGAAGGCTATCGACAACAGAAAATAATTCTTACCACACAGTGCAGAGCACGACGTCAGCCACCGTTTAAATCAGATTTTACTCATTCTCTTTAGTCTTTTCTTTCTGCTGCCACACGTTCGTGGTTGATAGGGTTTTGATGGACCAGGACTGAAAAGGTCATCATTCCAATACAGGGTCCATTTTTTGCCAAAACAAATGCGCCAGGAAACACAACCGCCTAAATACGAATCAGGTCCCGCCCATTTCTGTTTAAATCACAGACATGCCTATTCGCACT
>JARVJO010000111.1:11527246-11537618 GCA_031762555.1 Cynodonichthys magdalenae | reverse complement strand
CCCTCATTCTGCAGGTTTACAGACCAATTTTTTAAAACTCAGCTTCAAATGTATTTTTTTCTCAGAGCCTGCAGGACAATAAAAATGATAAATAAAATTAAATAAGTCAGATAAAGTTAGATATAAGTTCACCACTCTTCTCTCGCATCCTCCCCCTCCTGCCTGCGCTCCTCAGCTCCTCACACATCTCCACACCCGCGCGCCTGAGAAATACGGATTTTAAAAAGGGAACATTTTGGTTCTAACGCAGCCACTACTGGCGAGGGTGGGCGCGCCCTGCACCGGTACCTAAACTGTGAACCGAGCCTTTTGCGGTCATGCTGTTGAAATGTCTCTTGTCGGGGAGGGGTCTGTGGGTCAGGGTCGTCTGAGGAGGAAGGAGGTGGATGAAGATGCGTGAACTTTTATTTAAGATTTGAGTTTTTTTATTTCAAAAGTCCTTATGGTTCAGCAGCAAAATCATAAATAATACTATTAACAAAGCTTATGATAAAGATGATCTAAAATCTAAGTCTAATTATGAAGTGAAATTAAATTTCTGCTGAAACTGATTGGAGTCAGAAGACAAGTTTTTGAGAGAAAATCCAGTGGATTCCTGCAGTTATTATATGGAGAATACTATAACAACTTAAAGCCAACTATAAACACCTCCACCACTGCGCGATTACCCGAAGCGCGACTATAACTGAGCCTTTTCCACCAAGGATTACTACCATATTTTAGAAAGCACCTTGCAGTATTTCCATCGTAACACCGTGTGTTCACAGGCACAACAAAACCGTGAGAGACCTCATTGCCACCCGCAGCGTGGCTTCAGCCTGTGAGAATATGAAAAATAAATAGTTTTAAATGACTATGTGCTGAAATCCTGTAAATATAATCTCTTTAAATTAAACAATAATTTTAAGGGAGAAATCTGTCATTTTTATTAAAAATAAATACAATGATTCTATGCAAATAACTCCCATGCTATAATTTTTAAAAATCATTTTAAATAAAATAAATAACAATGTTCCTCAGGTTAAAACTTTAAAATGAGATAAAAGTGAAAAGCTCTTTAAATCATCCGTTCCATCAGAATGTCAGTCTTAAAAAAACAAAATTGCAGGTTAAATTCTTCTTACAACTTCCACACTTCATTATAGAATACTAAACTGTGTACTTTTACTAAGGTCATGTACAGCACAAGCCACTTTACATGAAACCCTTTGACCTGTGAGTAGGAAGACACTCATGAATGTGTGGTACTGGGTGGTGATGCTTGGGTAACCTATGTGTAGGAATGTTTTCAGTCAAAATATTTTTTGGCTGCTTTAATCCCTGAGCTTTAAGGCCCTGTCACACTAAAAAACTTATGCCAAATTATGAAACATTTTTTTATGTCTAATTTGCTAATAAGTTATACATTTGATCAATTTGTTCGAATTACATTATGTACGCGCTGAAAAGAAGCTTCTTGTTGATTTTTTCAATTCCATCTTCAATAGATGTCTTTAAAAAGTTCATAAGTGGGCATAAGTTGTCTAGTGTGACAGGGACTTTAAATACACTGTGAGTGCCTCTCTTTGTGAAGTCTGATGACAAAAATGGGGATGAGGAGGAGAATGAGGAAATTCTACTCAAGCAGCTCCTGAAACTGTCAACCTGGCTGACTGAGAACAGTTGTATATCATAAATCTTGTATACAAAATGTGCTAATCAAATTACATTTGTTTTTAAAATTTTGCCATTGTTCGAAAGGAAAACCAAATAATTTGGCAAACCAGATTTTTTCAACAGGTTGTCCGCTGGATAACCTAAAAAAAAAAAAAACGTACTTCTACCCCTTATTACATAATCTGGCTGATTGGGATAACATAGGCTCTTATATCATATTGCTATCCCACTTAAGTATCAAAAGCATCAAAGTTCAGTTGCACATGTTCCTTTTTTTTCTGTTGCTTTTTTTATTTTTATTAATGATTTGTTTTAATTTCATTTAGTTTTGTTACTTTAAATGAAAATCTAATAAACATAATATTACAAAAATACACAAAAAGTGACTGAGTGGACGAAAAACAATGAATGTATTATTGAAATCGGTCATGAGTGTAATTGGTGAGGGCAAAAAAAGTGTCTTTTCTCATTCACCATTTTTCTGCCGTTCTTCTGATTTATAAAATACATTTTCAGTCTTTGAACTTGAATACCGTGTAAACATTTAAATGTCATAACAAAATGTGCATTAATATGGAAAGTTATTGCAAGAAAGCTGTGTTTTCTCAGTGCCAGCAGAAAAGGCAGGTGTCCCTGCAGTATTAAAAAAAAATCCATTGTCAAAAATACGCATTTAGATGCAAAATCACTGAGCTATGGCTTATTCTCAAATGAACTGGTCAAATGGAAAGCCAACAGCCAAAACTGCTTACATAGTGTTCAGCTTAAAAGACCACAGCCTAAGTTTGCAAGTGGCTTTGGTCATGCCCTGAAGGGTCTACCACAGTAGTTTACTGGGCCTCTGTGTGCAGAGGTAGCATGCTTTTATTATTCTGTTCCACTTATTAGACTGGTCCCTGGCTAGTACCAAGCACAATATTCAGCAATCTCTCTCTCTTTCTGTGTGTGTGTGTGTATATATATGTATATAAAAAACGTATGATATTGACGTTATATTTCTTGCTTTAGACTAACAGACCAGAAGATTTTTTTTCCTACCTCCCCTGACTCCGTATGTCTAGGTCCGGGAAGTGCTTACACTGGCTCTTTCTTTGTGCTGTGGTCAGCCTTAAGACAAAAACACACCATCATCTACAAGATCTTGCAGAGCTGAGGTGATGAACGAGGACGCTCTAAAGTGATATAAATACAGTTTCTCCTTTCATGATATTTTCATCCCTGCTATAGCAACTACCATTTATTAAAGGAAACCAGGATTTAGAACACAGGAGTCTAAGTGTTGTCTGCTGTCATTTTGAACAAAATATTAAAAAACAAAAGTGATTGTAAAGCTTATTCAACAAAGTATATATTTAAAAAATTTACCTTAATTAGAACATTTACTGTGCTACGCACCCCTATGGCGAAAGGCAAAGAACAGGCCACCAACAGAAAGAAATACAGTGAGGGAGAGCAGATATTGGTGAGATGAATACAAAGTGCCGTATCACCATTTTGTCTATTTCCAGCAAAATAAGATCTTCTGCTTCCTCCACCTTTTTTGTCATGGCCCCAGGCAGGCAATGGCAAGAGTACATTTCTCACATTATAACCCTTCAATATCTCTACTGAGGATCATTGAAAGTACTTCTGCCTCTATGTGACTGTGTGTGTGTGTGTGTTTGGTGGCATGTGTGGCCTCCTTGCACCACCAGCAAATAATAATAGCTGCTAAGTGACTAAAAAGAGCTTCTCTGTGAGTCATTGGGTAATAAGGGCATACCTCAGTTGACTGGTACCTAATAGCAAACTGTGGTTATAATGTGCAGCTCCACGGTGATCTTCAGTGAACATAAAGCAAATCACTGATGAAAATAAGCACTCATGTCAGCAGACCATCCCTAAAAAGTGGTGAAGCATAAATGTGAACAATTATGACAATGTATCACTCAGAGACACTGCACGCTATATGCTATAATTTCTAATCGACCTCCCACCTTTCCCGTCTGACTTTTCTCTGTAATTGTTCCTTACAGTCTCCATCATGGCCTTTTCCAAGTTTTGTCTTAGATCTATAATTTTCTCTGAACTTAAATGTTTTATTCTACTTTATACACGATAAATCCCACTCTTAAAGTGACAAAGGATCTGTGGTTTGAAATTGTTTCAAGTTTAAACTGCCTGAAAAAAAATAATTTTATGTGAGAAAGGCAATAGATATCTTATCTTTAAGTGCAATTTCCTAAGACTTTAACAGTGTCATGTGGTCCAGGCCAGATGTTTTGGATTCTTAAATATATTTTTATTGGGTGGGTGTTGAAAATCAGTTGCCATGACACATCAAGTGTCTGCATCTACTTAAAAACACTGATCCGTGCGTCACTACTCAACAGCATATAGCAAGACAAATTTGTCATTCTCAATTATTTATATATCTGCTAATCCATTTATATGCCTTTCCATCAGTGGGTAATCTCCCTGTTTATTCATCATTAGTTCTTTCATTCAGTCAGTTCTTTGTTTATCCTTCTGTTAACATATTCAATTCTTTATTCATTTTAATGCTTGTTCACCTGTCTTTCATTTTTCTAAACAATCCATATTTAGTTCATTTCCTATTTAATCTGCTCAAACAGTTTTCTGTCCATTTGCTGAGTCAGCTCACAACAAGGGTGCTGATGACAGAGTATATCAGTAGACCTAACAAAGCTCCCTGACACTGTCAAAACACCTCTACTCAGAACAACACAGCTTCAAATTAGACTTTTATACTAATATCAGTAATACAAACCTTCATTACTACCCATTGCATGCAGTAGTGGTTAAACGATATGAATGGGTTGTGCAATAAACAGACAAAAGTAATGAATTTATGTTTTCTTACCGGTAAAACAACTCTGTTCCCCGACAGTTATTGATTCATCCTGTTTGTGCAGTTACAGTTTCATGTTTAGAGTTTGCAGCTGAGCCAGCAAACTGTTTTCAACAAAGTTTGTGATGCACTAAGAAATGCACAGGACATGGTAACCCTTTTTAAAATTCCCAGCCTGATAAATTTTCCGTGTCTTTTTTTTTATGAGATGGAATAGTCTTTTTATTTTTTAATGAGGTTACCTGTCTATTTTCTGTCTTGTGCTTGTTAGAGCTGACTATTGTCACAGGAGGCTCATAGTAATAAGATAAATAATATAAAGATGGAAGACAAAAACAAGAATGAAAATGCTTACCCACTGGAATAATTGTAAATGACAACCCAAGCAGAACTGTCCTCACCTTGTAATATTGTGACAATGACAGCCTTGCATTAACATTTCCTTTTATTCGCATCTATGATCATTGATTAATTTGTGGGGGATTTCTTGCTTTTTTTTAGGCTGTCTTTTTTTCTATCCTGATACCAAAATACTATGCATAGGAGAGTTTTCTGAGTGAGTGGTAGAAGATGCTGTATGATAGAGAGAGAAGCTGTCAGTGAAGGCCCTGATACACTAACTTTTAGACAACTTGTTTCAATGTATTTAAAATGTCAAAGTCACAAAAATTAGGTGTAATTTCTGAATACGATAACAACAAGCGGACATAGGTTGGCACAAGTTGTGCACCAATGTCAAGCAAAATATTTGTACTTACACACAATTTTCAGTGTATACCAACATTTTGCTGAAAAGTTAGCCATAAGTTATACATTGTGGAAACATCTGAATTGTTAAAAGTATATTGCATACATATTAGAAATTAGTTACGTCTGCTTCACAATTGCCCAGCTGATTTCCGACGCATGTCAACTATTAATTTATGTGTGAACTTGTGCACAATTTACCTCTCACATATCTGTACCTTATGCCTGACTTATCAGCAACATGTAAAAATGCTGAGAATTTTGTGCATGTACAAAATTTTGGGACAACATTTTCCTATGTCGACACAAGTTCTCTAAAACATTGTGGTTATATTGTGGACTTACAGGCATATGGCTAAATGTTACCATGACAGTTTGTATTTAATGGTCACCATATAGTCATTTACTTTATCTCATATGATAAACAATGATGCACTAAATATAGTTGAGACAAAACCACTTAGAAAAACTCATAAGCAAAAAGCTCACATGCTTCACCTAAAAAGCTGAGCAGACAATAAGTCTCAGCAGGAATGGCAGAATAACATAATCACTTACTGTTTCATTAAGTGGTTCTTAAGAAACAAGTCAAGTTTTAAACTACAGTCCCAGATTGTGTTTGGGCAGAGACCAATCATTAATGTGACAGATATCATTTTTAAAAAGAGTGTGGAATGAAAAAACTGTTGTTCTACATGCTCAGAAAATTGGAAAAGCAGGACAGCAGCATCTTCATGTTTACATTTTGTTCCACATGAATAATGTATTATTAGAATTTGTATTTCCAAATGGAGAATGCAAGCAGTTATTGGTCCTCACCAACAACAAATTTGCTTTTTAAAAAAAAAAAAAAAAAAAAAAAAAGGTCTCTCTTAAAGAGCCCATGAGAAACGTTATTTCTGCACTTTTGCGGTTTTTATAATTAGTTTTTTTCAGTATTTGTTTTATATCCACTGTGGACTTTATTAAACATATGAGAAATGACACTGGTATTGACAGAATCCTTCTTGAATTTGAACTTACACATTGCACAGCATTACCAAAAAAACATAAATTTGATTGATGGTATTCAAGGGAAATAATAATTAGATCAAATCAGAGGTTATCTGATCGATCTACCTCTGACTACAACAGCAAAAGCAAGTGTTACTTTGAGGAATTTGGATTTATATGATGTATTGATATATTCCGTCATCATGATGTATTGATATATTCCGTCATCATGATGTATTGATATTATGTGATATATCATATGATGATATTATGAAAATAAAAAAAGTTTTGACACAGACTACCATCAGTCCTGTCTTGTTGGCTACTGACTGTATTAAACTACTAGAAAGATGAAACATGTTTCTCTTACTCTACTGCACTTCTAGGACGTTGTCTGTCAGGAGAAAAGCATTTGTGTTTGGCATTATTGTCAATTTCTACTTTTCTGCCAACCTTTTTTCTGACAGTTAAGGTTATCAAAATATTGAGTGTTTGCAGATTTTCTTCTTATCTGTCTGAGTCAACTTCTATGTAGAATACTGATAAGTTTAACTAAACGATTTGCAAACCAGCATCAAAGTTACACTATTCTCTTGTTGTGACACCAAATATGATGATTAACTGACTTCAGTTTACTGTTTAAAATACACTCAGTATCAAGACCCTAGTTGTCAGAATATCTTTAAAATGACTGCAACATGAAGACAAAATTAGATTATAACAATATGAAGATGAATAATTTCTTTAAAATTTTGAAAGGCAACAGTATTTTGAAAGGTAAGGGTTTTTGGACACATCAAAGCTAAAGTTGGTTATAAGAAATCTTACCAAATAATCAGTGTGTCCTGTTAATAATTATACAGGTGGACAGAATAGATGGTTCTCAATGACGTCCTCATCAGGGACTTTTTTTACCCTCCGCACCATGTTCGTGGGCTAGCATTTAGCTTGTAGCGATAAAACCAGTATGGGAGAACCACAAAAGCAGGGGAGAAATAACTGCAAAAAGGCCACTGAACGACGCAGACAAGCATTACCAGGATCATAATACATTGTATTTAAAACGTGCCTTTCAGGACATCCATGGATCCATTGAATATTAAATCTAAATCAAGGTATTTAGCTTTATTGAAAGTAACGATCTTTACGAGCTGCTGAAGTCTGCAGAGCCGACTTGGAGGCTGTGTTGACATGACTCTGTGTGACTTTCTCTGATATTATTAGTAACTATATCTTACATACTCTAAATGTGTACATACTACACAATACTGAACATTTTGTGGTTATAATCTGATGCTGTCAATGTATCTCTTACACGCGCGTTTACAGTTCCAGGGTAGATTGCATGATGTTCAAAACACTTTACATAGTGCGCAACCTTCTTTTTTTAATTAACGTACTATGCGGTCACTAACCATAGTAGAAGTGATCTGAACACACTCCAGAATCCCGAGGAGGGTGAAATCTTTGTGGTTGATTGTCGCCAGACACAGAATCCTGTTCTCATCATGCCGACAGTTCTGCTTCTTCTCCTTGGTGTTTTTACGCTGTCAGGTTTTTTTAAGAGTGTTTCACTGCTACACAACCCACACAGTTTTATGATCAACTCCAACGCAAACTTGCTCCATGACTGCTAAACCAAATTCTAATAAGAACAAACGATTGCATAAACAATCTAGACTGTAGACCACAGACGATGTATACATTTCTGTGCTGTAGACTATCCACTCTTCCGCATTCGTGCCCACGAAAATGGCAATTTGGTCACGTGATCTGCTGGTCGCTACGTCATTTGAGAACTATCTATTGTTGTTGCAGCCGACAAAATCACAAGTTGAACCCAAACTCGTGATTGAACTGCTCAAGCCACCAGTTAAAGCAAAAACAAATTGGATTTCTTGTTATCTTAACTATCTTAATGAATAAATTTCTAGCACACTGGAAATATGGAACCGCTGGGACGGCTCTGGGCAAGACTAGTGACTGTCATGGCAGCCTCCGTACGCTTTTCCAGAAACGTGGATATGTGAGTACTGAAATAAAATGTTTTCTCCTTCAACTTTATAAATTCATTGGTATGGTGATATGTTGTGAAAATAGAATCGAGTTAAAAGACAAAACTAGTTTAAAAGTTAATTAGGTTTATACCACAGATCTAAAAAAATTAATAAAATAATACAAATGAGTCATTTAAAGCTATTTGATGTGATAATGTCAGTGGTTTTGTGATTAAATGGTGAATAATGAACTGTTTGGTGTGCAAATGTAAAAAGTGGAAAAATCTGGAAGGAAATATTTTATATATATTTATTTTATGTTTTTTGTTTTGTTTTTGTCTGTGACACAAGGAGTTTGAAAGTAAAAGTTCTAATGCAATGCAGCCCACCTCCCAACCCTGTTTGTCTCTCTACTCTCTAGAATAAGAAGTATTATTTAAGAATCCCAATAGAGCCTATACTTCCAGTCACCACACCCACAAGTATTACAATACACAGGTATTATATTGGAGTTTCTACCTAACCTCCTCTGCCCTTCCTGTTCCCATCTGAAACCAGCTTCTCTCTTCACATTTTCATCAGACAACATTCTGAGACACCATCAGGAAACAGCAGTCAATTTTCTCAACAAGTCTGAAAGTTTCCTCTCGCTGAGATCTCAAGAGCTGTTGCTACTCTCTCCATCCAAGACCACAAGACATTGCCATGGAAACCAGTCATTCATATCTAGTGTGGAGGTCCACTTAATAAGAAAAGGAAATGTGGTTTTATACATTTTTAAAAAGTTTTTGAATACAGCGTCACAAGTATCCAAAACAAAAGGATGAGAAAGTGCCACAATGAAATTCTTAATGTCTTTAAACGTTTGTGCAGATTACGGAAACAAAGGCATCAGCTCTAAAGGTCTTCTTGTTTTGTAGGAAGAATGAACTAAGCCGACATTAACCTTGAGTCGAAATGTGTAAGCACAATAAATCAGAAGACTATTTATACAGCGAGAGCTGCTTCCTGGGAAGTTTGAATAACTTCTATAACTGTGCACCAGACAGAAGCTTTTAACTGTATGAATGTGTCCATTGATTGCATTTGTTAAACCTAATGGAACTACCAATCACAGCTACAAGACACAGCACAAAACAGAATTTATATTTGAAAATTATACTGTATATACCAGAAAATATTGGGGGGTGCTAACAGGGCAGGAAAGAGCAACAGAACTAGACGTATGAATGCAAAACCTGGGTGTCAAACTCAGTTACACAAGGGGGCCAAAATTCACAACTTCAAATGTCAGTTTTAAATGTTATCTAAGAAATTATTTTCAAAGAAATTTCTTTTTTTCCCCAAAATTATGTTTCATATTGCATTTAGAACATACAAAACCGCAACGAATAAATACATTTTAAAAAATATTTAAAAATACAAATCATTAGAATTTATTTCTTAGGCCTAACACTCTATTCACAACTGCTTCATTTACTATTATTTAAAGATAATTTTAATCATTTCCTCCTCATTTTCCTCACACTTGCTGTGGACAGCCAGGCATATCTCTTTGTTTATGAAGTAGTTTGCAATAATTTTTGGGTCACTGTTAGTGTTATAAGTATTAGTTATAAGTATTTCTTTTAACCGATGCTAAAGAACAACTTCACAAGTTGCTCAATATTCCCCATGTTAATGAAGTGGTAAGACCGCTTTTTTGTGTAAAGATTCTTGTAATATTAGGACTTTATTCTCATATTATTACAACTTTAATCTTATAATATTAGGACTTTAATCTCGTGATTTACAAATTTATTCTCATAATGTTACAATTTTATACTCATACAGAAAATGTCCAAATAACTGCATACTTTTGCTGTTGATTTTGATCAACAACCTAATGCTCACAACTGATTCCTATTCATAACATTTTTAGGCTGCAAACAATCCTGGAAAAATACCAACTTTTTTATTGTGCATAAAGTCTTATTTTCAGAGCACAATTCAAACAGCAATTACACGCTTTGACTACCTGAAGAATGTACTTCATGTAGGAGGTTTTTTCCTATGGGAGGCCCTTTAGGCCATAATTCATTCTTCCTCTCACATATACCATCAAACCCTCTCACATATACCATCAAAC
>JARVJO010000111.1:11484449-11501429 GCA_031762555.1 Cynodonichthys magdalenae | reverse complement strand
CTACTTTTAATGAACAACAATGCAATGATGCCCTCTGCTGGCCCGGTACCGGTCCTGTCGGGCTTATCAGGTTAAGTGGAACCAGTTGACATAACATGGTTAAGTAAATCCAACATTTCATTTTTTAGAGTGTATGTGAACTGCTAATAATCAACAAAAGCAAGTCCTGTTTAGCCAATTTTGTTGGCTCCACTCCAGTTTACTTTGTTGCATTAGTTCAGTTTGTTGAGGTTCAGCATGATGAAATTGCAATAAGACATGATTTTTAAGTGGTGTCCTGATACCAGCATTTGTACAAGTACTCATACTTGTACAAAAAATGTGATGGGTATTAATACCAGTTCTAATAGTTTGTCAGTTCCATGTTTAAGGAATTTATACAAGTTGAAGACACATTTTTTTAAAAATTTCCCACAGGATATTTTATGTTGTGTAGTGATACATTCAAGGAGAAGAGCCACTTTGTTCTAAAATAAAGAAATTTGTTTTTAAAGTTGGTTTAATTTTAATTTCTAACTCAGTAAGTACTTGGTATTGACGAGTACCCAAACTGAAGTGCTACTCATTTCAGAAAAACTGGTATCGTACACAACAGACATCATATGGACACGCCCTACGGACTGGCGCTGCCTATTGGAGTGGACGTTTCAGTGCGGCCGCCATCTTGGATGGGTTCCCTTTGCATTTATTTACACTGAGGAAGCTGTTCGTCCAACTAAAATAATCAAAACTTCACATATTTTTTCTCACAATTTGGTTTGTTACAAACGGCAGAGATGATATTGGACACTGTCGCACATAAAAAAAATGAACTTTCATGCTGAAATACTTTGTTTTATGCCTTTTAACAACGACAGATGTATAGTCTGGCATATATTTTTAAAAGTATAAATGAATTGTTTAGAAATTGTTTTTATTGTTCCACAGTGGAGAAATTCAGGTGCATCAGGAGCAAAATGACAGGAAATTCACACAGGGTTCAAATATTTAAAAAATGTATGAATTAAGGAAATTTTAAAGATTAAAAAAACCTTATATTTTAATGAAAAAATATGTTTGATTGTTCCTTTGAATTTATTTCTCTTTTACACAATCGTACTTATGTAGATAGCAATAACACACAAATTTATTCATATATTGGTTTTAGTGTGCTGTGAATGCACACCATTGCGCGCACACACAATGTACATAGCAGTTATAGGCAAATATAGGAGCTTCATATGTATGTATGTGTGTTTGAAGGTTCAAAGAGAGACACAGGATTGGTCAAAAATGTTTCTTATTTATTTACAAAAACTCAAAAAACTGCAGTTTGGGCCAATAAAAGAGGTCAACATAAACTTAAGTACCAACTTATGAACTGAAACATTCACTGACTTCCCGATTAAGACAAGAGGCTGATCAGGCTGTTCTGACACACAAGTGAAATATACTAAATTACAAAAGGAATTAGAAACAAACTGATCAAAGTAATACTTCATTGTAATCTAAGATAATTAATATTTACAATATCAAAAAACTAAACTAATGGAAAACATCAAAAATTAAATAGTAAACTTAAACTTCTCCTTCTGCTGATATGAAACATGGTGTGACTTCAGCTGCCTCTCCAAAGGGACTGACATCTCAAAGAAACAAAATGTTAAATCATTGCAAATGACAAAATAAATTATTACAAAATTGTAACTATATGTGTGCACTCCAAATACAGTAATTACCCTAATATCAAATGATGCAAAAGTGTCAAATTAAACTACATAAGTACTTAAATGCTAAATTATTTAACTTGAATTGAGGCGAGGCAATTTAGCGTGCCATAAGATATCTAGCTTTTATATATACTATCAATGTCAGACACCCCTATTTTCAAGCATTTCCAACATAGACCTGGTTACATCATTACAAGCATTAAAGACAACATTATTATAACATTTGTAAGAATTACTGTGAATCTTGTCTTTGTATTAGATTTTTGGTGCCGTCTGGGCAGATGGACAGAGTCATGCTTTTTTTTTCTGTGTTTATCTCCAGCGGATGTAGAGATGTGAGAGGTGGGGTACACCCTGAACAGGTTGCAAGTCCATCGAGAAAAACAAGACGAACAACCATTTACTCACACCTAGTTGGCCTTTTAGTTACCTGTTAACATGCATGCTTTTGGTCTGTGGGAGGAAATTGGAGTACTGAGGAAGAAAGCTCACATTATAAGGCCAGTAGGAGACACTACAATCTTGTACTGTGAGGCATCAGGGCTAACCACTGCACCACCTGTGCTTCCCAGGTTGTTCTTACTTGAAATGACATCAGCTAACCACAGTAGCCTCAGAGATAATGCCTTAGTTTTTTTGTTATACAGTCTTGTCTTTTGTAACGTTAAGCTGGCTTTTTAACACATTATCTGCTCCAAGTTAAATCCTTCATGCGTAGCAGAATGAAAACCAGGGATACTTATTGTTGAATATTATGAAATGTTAGGATTGAGATCTACATTGTTATATACTGAAAAAGACACAACATATACAGAAGATTTAAGAGGTAATACAGCCGCTTTATGTTACATTGCCATCTGTATGATCATAGGAAATATAGTTAGAGAGTAAAAGGCAGTCCGTAATACTGGGAGCACTGTAAGCGTGAGGATATGAATCATGATTAGAAACAAACATGAATGTTGCTGGCAGACAATGTTTAACTCACTCTGCACCAGTGGTCCTTTAAGCTGTCCCAGCAGGATAGGTTAGCATCTTTTACAGTATTCCACCAGCTGCAGAGTACATTTATCTGTTAGCAGTATCTGCCTCCTGTCCCTCAGCCCCTTGACAAGTAAATCATCTTCTCACCTGCTGTGACAGCACAATCCTAAAGTCTGTCACTCCTGTAGGCCAGCGCAGGCCACACACATGCTGAACACGCTTGCACATTCATGCACTGCAATACACGAAGACAGGCAGTCGCATTTCACACATGCGGCTTTCCACACACACAAACAAACACTTTTCGTCAGAGGGGATTTTCACCTACTCAAGGACAGAGGTGACATCTCATCATGAGCCAAATGAAGCAAGAGTGGCAAGGAGAGAAGAAGGCAAGGGAAAGAGATTGAGAAATGGATGAAGCGGAACAACAGAGTAATATGTAGAAAGATGAGTGGAGCCATATAACAGTGCGGTGACCAGACTCATGCCAGGCACCAGATTTTAGAGGTTGTAAAAGGTTCAAAGAAGTGTTGAGGGACAAATAGAGTAAAATAGGTCTATGCAGATACGCATATGGATGTATGAACTGTATATACAGACAATAAGTACATTTTACGCCCCTTTTGCCTTTTTTATCACAATGTATTTGTTTTGTAAAATTCAAAATCAAACATTTGCACAATTTCAATGTTCTCTGTTTCACAGCATGAAAAAATCTGGCTTTAAATTTAAAGTAAATTACGTAGCATATGTTTCGGAGTTAATTATGAGGTATCCATTATTTTCAGACCTTGTCCATTTTATACAAAAGCATTAATTTTTGGGGTTTTATGGGAATGAGGTGGGGGTATAATGCACAATAAAATTTTTTTTAGCTTTACATCATGTTATAATGCCATTCACTCATCAAAAACATACCCACAGTGTTGCTTTGACTTATTCGTGCATGTTTGAGAAATCTTGGAATCTCATGTGGTAGCCATTTTGAGCAGTCTAAACGCTTGCTCATACTAAGCGCTGCCTATTTACTCTAAGCTCAGCCGAGCTCCTGCCTCACAGAGCACCCCTTCCCCATGCCTCACCCCCACAGCTCTACCAAACTAGCAAAAAGTATCTTTGAAAAGGTGTATGTTCATGATTTCATTGCAAAACATAGCTTCATAGTGGTCTATGTTTACATTGACGTATACTGTATGTATAAGAGGATGACTGGGAGATATATTACCAAGCTGAAACGTCATGTAAGAGCCTCTATACTTGCTTCAGCTCATCAGAAAACATACTTTCTGGGTCTGATATGGGATAATTTTAGTAAGGTTCCACTGTATCCTGATTTGACATTTTCAAAGTTTGATAATATTCAGTGTTGCTTCTTTTATTACTACAAAATACAATGCTTCTATGAATGGTTGTAAATGGCATGAAGCATTGTTGTAAAGATGTGCTGAAGTAGGAGTGTCAGAAATGGTAGGAGGTTCTTAAAGAGACAGAGGCCAATTTCATAGCACTTAGATAGACTATGATGTAAAATCAAATGTATTTTTGATATATATGTAACAGATGTATTTTGTCTGTATGGGTGTATTCACACCAGCCCTGTTTAGTCCGCTTTAATCAAACTCTAGTTTGTTCAGGTGTGGTTCGATTGTATGTGTGAACGCCAAGCTGACCAGAGACCGCTCCATACAGATCCGTCTCAACTGCCTTGTGTAGGAAAACAATATTCTTTGTGGTTCTGCCTCATCTTCCTCTCATGCTAAGCCCTTTGTTGAAGACTATTTGTTTGGCACATTTGCCAAAAACAAAAATTAAATCCTACAACCATTAAAATCTGACATAACTCCAGGTTTGTTTACATTTTGTGAAGAAGGAAGTCTTGCTCCATGTCTTCTTCTGAGGTTTTTGTGTTGTTTCTTTCAGTGGTTCTTGGTGCAGTGCCACCACAGGTGAGGGAGGGAACAGGTTGTTCACAGAGTTTGGTTCGTTTGACAAAGTGCAGTGTGAATGCATACCACACCAACTGAAAATGTAAATAAATCTTGCAATTTTGGTCACAAATTGAACCGAGTCTACCGGACTGTTAGGTGTGAATACGACCTATAATTACCCAAAACCCAGACCTGGCTGTGTCTTATAAGTTGTAATTCCCTCACATGCCTGTCAACGTGGTCTCGCTATCCCCACTGTTTGTCTGAGTCTATATGCTGTATGTCGCTGGCATCCCTACTATTGTAACCTTCCACCGTGACTTCTGGTGAGAAAGTAGGGGGCCACTGTTTTGTCCTATTTTATTACTAAGCATCTTTTATTTATTCTATTTTCACTTTTTATCAGTATTTCTTATATCAATAAGTTTTGTAGATATTGTACTTTTAGCTTGTTTTAGCTTGTCTGGTCCCATGCGTGTTAGCATACATGTGCTATCTTTTGTTGTTGTCTTTGAGGCCAAAGCTGAGGACTGAGAAGGAATATTTTATTTGTCTTTTGTGTGCCAGGTATGTGGGGGTTTTATGTTTTTTCTATTTTTATTTCAATATTATTGTATTGTCAATTATAAGCTTTATTGCGGTTCCTTCCGTCGTGACTCCTGGTGAGAAAGGATTGAGGGCAAAGCTGAGGATTGAGGAGGGATATATATATATAATTTTTTTTTTTATTTGTCTTTTGTGTGCCATAATAAATGAGCGTTCATCCCAAGTTTCCCCAGAAGTAAAACTTGTCAACCACCATAACAATCCAACACACAACTTCACCATCGTTGACAGCTTACCATACATTTTACCGGCTCACATATACAGCTTTTTCATAACAACTGAAGGTAACATAGTTACTTGATTGTGGTATAGAATTGAACTATGTGCCAGGAAAATACATAATGTCCCCCTTTAAGACAATTCACAGCAGTAAAACATGTTGACTTTGGTTCTTATTTCTACCAAGCAAGGTTTGTCATCTAACTTCAACATATGACATTAGGAAAGACAAATGCACTTTGATCAAACAGAGATATGATTTCTGGAAATGTATTTAGAAGCCTTTATTCCTCTCTAGAAATAGCAGAATGATCTTTTATTTCTGAATATAAAGGATGGCATTGAGCTGGAGGGCATAAAAATATCAATTTTCAAACAAAAAGGAAAAATTTTTCACAAAAAGTATGAATGTGTAAGAGAAGTGAAGCAGAATGAGGCAAGGTCCTTGTCACTGCCTGTCCCTCATAATTCAGAGCTAAAAAAGTGAAGGATGTGTAAGAATGGAGTGATGGAGAGGAAGACAAAGTACTGAGTTTTGCCTCAGAGAGCCACAGATGGAAAGTAATGATAATACAGTTACAAAGAGAGGAAAGAGAGCGGGTAGCAAGAAAACTGAAAAAAAGGGGGGAAAATAGACAAGCACATTTTACAGAAAAGCTATGCAATGTTCATAAAAAATAAGATTTGATTTCTATTAGAAAAGTTTAAGGTATGTAAAAGTAAAGGTCAGACTGACCACAATAACGCAGAAGCCCAAGTACAGAAAAATAGAAATTGTCTAAACCTGTGAAAGGACCACAAATTTGAAAGATTTTGTCATTCCGACCTAAACTCTGGAGAAGATTTAAAAGTGGCCCATTTACCAGACAGAACACATATTTTATTAAATAATATGACTCATCTTTAACGATCCACAAAGTGCACGTTTTTCTTGTTCTTTCTAAACTACAATCAGTTACTATGGTTGTTACTGGTATGGTTTTATATTTACAAATCAGTTCTTTTTTTAGTGCGACTAGTTTATTCTTTTTGCAGTTACCATGCAGGCAGTTGGGCATATGGCATATCAATCTTTTGAACGAGGCAACAAAAAAGACACTACTTGCATAGCTGTAAATGAGGGAAGAAATTATGACTGATGAGAACATCTATTTAGTAGCTGGCAAGAATATGAGTGAGGCTTCTTCCCAGAATGTTGCACTCTGCCACAAAAGGACAATCAGAGGGATGCACAGTCTGCGTTAAAATCTCACTACCCCTAAAAGATTATAAACTCACTGTCATATCTACTTTTCTTTTTTTTCATTTTAGTCAAGGCCACTTTTAAATACTCTCACAAATAAAATTATACAGTAAAAGAAAACACACTCTAAAAAATGAAATGTTGGGTTTACTTCCCCATGTTATGTCAGCTGGTTCCACTTAACTGAGTTGAGTAAATTCAAAGCAACATACTTATTTTTTTAAACAAAGAACATGAGTATGTTTCTTTGAATTTACTCAACTCAGTTAAGTGGAACCAGTTGACATACCATGGTTAAGTAAATCCAACATTTCATTTTTAGAGTGCATGTAGCATAAGATACATGACCTGACAGAATGACTTCAGTATTTTTTTAACAATATGAGCATAAAAAGCACATTAAATCACACATATTGACACACATTTATGTCTTCTATGTTTACATCTTTAGAGTTTATCTGGATCAAATAGCTCCATTAGAGGCACTATATTTTGCCTGGTAATAATTTCTGTCATAAACCTCTGACATAAGCATTTGACAAATGCACACTATGGAGGATGCACCCCCTGATTTAGGACACAGCCTATGTGTTTGGTGGAATTACTTTAGTGCAAAATATAGACCCTAGGCAGTTGCTGTTCTTTTGAAAATTACGTACTCATATACAGTATATATATGTGTGTGTGGGGGTGTGTGTGAATTGTATTTAAGAATCAATAAAAATTAATAAATCTATCACTATTATGATGTTGACTCAGGACCTGAATTTTTTCCCAGTACACTCTAAAAATGAAATGTTGGATACAACAACATACTCATGTTCTTTGGTTAAAAAACTGACTTACTGCTTTGAATTTACTCAGCTCAGTTAAGTGGAACCAGTTGACATAACATGGTTAAGTAAATCCAACATTTAGCCCAGAAAACACTCAAAAAATGTACCATGGAGACATCTTGCCTGAATCACCTCAGCTGTGGATGCAGTGGAGCAACGACTCTACACCAAGAGATCTCATGATGCTCACCTTACCTCTGAGACTGAGCCTGACTGTCCAAAAGATGAAATTCATTTTGGCTTTTTTTTATCCTAGATCTTGCTTTTTCAGGTATGATTTTAAACCTCATGATTGTAGGTGAGGGCTGGAACATAGACAGGCCAGTGAATCAATAGCTTTTGTTTTTGGCTGCACTCTTTTTTTTCACCATGACAAATTGAAACAACACCTTCATTACCGTGTCCGAGGCCCCAACTCATCATTACATCCCTGGCTTCATCCTGACATTATTCCTGAACAAGATTTCCAGATAAATGATCTCTTGTGTACCGGACAGAGCTTTCCAACTTTTAGCTTTTTCTTTTTGTAAACTCAAACATCTGAAGTTCTAAATGTATTACTATGATTAAAACTCATACACCTTGTTACTTTAACTGACACTTCTTGTTGCACCATGAATAAAATAAATGTGCTGCTTTCCTTGGTCAATGCTTGCCAATTCAGAACTTGAAAATAACTGTTGAGTGCCAGCTTTGTTTTGTGTTTGGTACTACCGTGATTGGAAGCCGACACATTAAACAAATGGTACATGGTGTTTTACCTTAACATCTGCATTTTACTCAAGGCCACAGACTGAAAGCACTTTGATGCAGCTGAACTGAACCTTGGCCTGGCTGCTGAGTTTCATTTTCCATTTGCCATAAACAAAATTCTTATCTGTGTTTGGAGCATGAGTGATGATGTAGTGGTTCAAAGTTTCACCTCAAGACCCCTAAGCATTGGTGTAGAGTTTGTTTTTTTCCCTTTATGACATTGAGTGTTGTGTGTTGTGTAAATTTGGTATGTATGATGATCTATGTACAGTATAAATATAGACTGTGTATGAGTGTGTGTCTGTGAGAAGGAGGACTATAATAAATCTTCCTTTCAGACATCAATAAGAAGAGAAAAAAACATAACAAAGCAGTGGCTCAGGCCTCTGAGCTGTTAGATGCTTGTTAAACACAAGGTGTTTGATCTGTGTTCTGTGGCTTGAGCTTATTACTTTTGCACCTATTTGTGCTGAAATAACTTTACATATTGTTTATGTTATAACAGAAGAAGGTCAGGTCACATGTCTTTGATTCCCCACATTGAAAGGTGTAATGCTGAATAATTTATTCCTCTTCTTCTTAACATGAAAGAGACTTATTTTGATTCCATGTTGGAATTATATTGATTTATGTATACATCCAAATGATCTTGTCCTTATACCTGCCTTTTGTGTTTTTTTCATTATAGCTTGGATCAAAATGTGATGGTGTTAGATTTAATGTATGTGTACCTTTATTATTTTGTTGACATATAACTATCTGCTTCTGAAAGCCTTGATGTTGTCTAGTTGTTCTCCTTGGGTTTTTTTCCTAAAACTTCTATGACCTTCCAAGATGTACCTTACAAACTGCAAACAAATCTGAACAGCTGTATTACTCAAATCAAAATCATCACTACCTTTTGAAGCGTCATTACTCTAGCATTCCACTCCTGAAGTCACAGTCATTTTAACCTTAACCAGGTAATAGTTCTTCTCTGTAGCTAACAGTTTGAATTGTCCAAGTAAGACAATATAGGCGAAAAAGATCCAAAGAGACAAAAACAAAAAGCTCCAGAGAGTTCAAATCTTTAAAAGTTAGGTTTTGTAAAAATAGTCATGAAAAAATAATATCTTACATAAAGTATACAAATATACAGCTTTTTTTATTTATTCTGACTGGACTGACAAACTAATGGCTGGTTCAAATGGTGCCATAAGAAAAGTGGATTTCTGCCTTTTTAAAACAACCGCAGTATCAAACATGAATCGAAACTGTTTATGCAAAAACTACTTAAACACTGTTGTCAGTTTCACATTTCACAGCTGTTTGGGTGGCAATATCAGAATACTCCAGCTGAAAGTGCCTCAGGCTGCACTGGAAGAGCTACAGCTAGCTGCTACTGCCACCATTTGTGCTTTATAACCACAAGACACTATGCAAATAACTGTTCAATGCAAAACTGATGATGATGTAAAGTTTTTAATTTTGAGCATTTACAGGAACCGTTATAAAATGCTTTAGCTCGGACTTGTTTTTATACCACTCACAGAAAGTTAGGATATATGTGGCTTTCGAGTGAAATTTCAGGATAAATCTAAAATGCAGCAAAACTTTACAGGTGATCCTAATGTGACCTTCTTTAAACTTTTAAATGCACAAGTCTAGCTGTTCATTGTTGAAGTTTTTTATGAGCAACTTGCTGTTCTCTAACAGGGAGATTTACGGCAAAATTCACAACAGGGGTTTGATACATGAATCGACCAATAAATTTCCCGATTCAGTTTGAATTTTTATTAAACAGTCCTCCTTATTGTGCAATACACATTTTAACATCACAAAACCAAGACGACACCAAACAAGTGTTCATTAGAACACTCGCCAAACAACCGTAACATTTGTGAGTAGTGTACAGTAAATGACAGTGATCCAGTTTAGATGATCCCCCTAGAATTTGCTGTTAACTTGTCAGTCTGGTCAAACTTAGATTCTCTTTCTCCAAATACAAGTTGACCATAAGGCTATCTACAGGTAGGGATGTCACATGATCGGAAATCGGTCAATCATGTAGTTTTAGACTTGATCTGAATCGGGCGTTACACCCTGATCAGAGATCGGATTTGTATGTGTATATTTATTCTAAACACAAACTGTTAATATGTACTAATACGTCGTGTATGTCTCGTAACAACACGTGCAGCATTTTGCAGCAGTGACTAACATAATGCGAAGCAGAACACGGCATTAGCTTGAAGTGGAGGCAGGCATGTCTGTGGTGTGGAGATTTTTTAAAGTGGATGACAAAGACATTGCGTTTGCAAACTGTGAGATATGTAAACTTTGAATTTTAAGTGGAGGTAAGGAAAAGTCTGCATTTAACACAACAAACCTGATAAGGCACTTCAAAAACAATCACCCGACATAATACACAGAGTTTACCCAGACAACACAGTCGAAGACGAGTCAGCCCACGCTGCAAGAGACTTTAAAGTGGAAAGAAAAAATGTCCCGCGACAGTGAGAAGGCGCAGGGCATCACAGCCAAGATAGCACAAAGGATTGCAATGAGCGACCAGCCATTTGCTCTTGTAGAAGACCCGGGATTCCTAATGCTTATGGAGTACTTAGAGCCCCGGTATGAAATGCCCTCTCGCCGCTATTTCATCGAGAAAGCACTGCCAGCGCTTCAAAAGAAAACTAATGACAAACTATTTAACCTGTTATCAGACGCACCCCATGTTTTATTTACCACAGACATCTGGTGTTTGTCTGTGTCTCCTTTGTCACTTACTAAGCCTCACAGCACAATGGATCGACTCAAGTTTTGTTTTACGTCGTGCAACCCTGCATGCCCAGGAATTTCGCGGATCTCACACAGCAGAACGCATCCAACAGGAGATGGAAAACATGCTAAACAACTGGGGAATCGACAAGCAACGAGTCTACGTCATTTTGCGTGACAATGCTGCAATTATGAAGAAAGCCATTGGGAGTATGGGAGTGTGGGCTGTGTCGCACATTCTTGACAATTCCAGTTATTCCCATACACTTCATTTAATATGTTGCTAGTACTTTACTTCTGCTCTTCTCATATTCAGACGAGGTGGAATAGCAGTCTCTACATGATGCAGAGCCTACTAGAACAAAAACGAGCTCTCAGTGTCTTTGCAGCTGAGCGCACTTTACCAGCAGCCCTGACAGCCAATCAGTGGGAATTGATGAAGAGGACAGCTGATCTGCTAGCCCCCTTTGAACAGCTGACCAGGGATGTGAGCAGAGAGACTGCAACTGCAGCTGATGTGATCCCTGCCATAACTGGTCATTTGTATTTTTAATTATATTGTAACATTCATTGATATTGTTTGAAACTAACCATTTATTCATTAGTCCTCAAACGTATTCTGGAGGAGGATGAGGAGCATCAAGACCATGAAGAAGATTCTTCTTGAGGCAGTCGAAAAGCGCTTTTCTGATGTTGAAACTGAGCCACTCTTCTACATCGTCACTCTGATAGATCCCAGATACAAAGATCGGCAAGTACAGTACAATTAAAATGCACCTTTTGTACATTAAGTTTATATAAAATCAAATCATTACCAACTAACGCCAATATTGAGCCCATTTATTTTATTTCCCCTTTTGTTAACATCTGGTTCTATAATTAGATTTGCAATTGTTTATTAATCAATGCAGTGACCTGAGGAGCTGTTCTATGAGGCATCTCTTGTCCTATGTTGTTTTTAAAAGTGTTTTACATTTCTGTATTTTTAGCTTCTTCACAAAGTCAGCCAACCTGACACTTGCAAAGGAACACCTCATCCAGGAGGTGGCAACAAGGGCCACCAGTGCAGTGCTAGAGGAAGCAGGGACTGCAGCAGAGCCAGTAAGCAAGGCACCACGGAATGAAGCATGCAGGAGCCTGGACACCACCTTTGAGGAAATCTTCCAAGAGAGGCAGTCGCATTCCTGGTCCGCGAGTAGCACATCAGCAGAAGTGTTGGTACAGACGTTCCTCTCAGAGCAAACCACCCCTAAAAAAAGCAACCCACTTCAGTACTGGAAAGAACATGCTAATCAGTTCCCCTCCATGGCTGCGGTGGCAGCGCAGTACCTATGTGCTCCCTGCAGCTCTGTGGAAAGTGAGAAACAGTTACAAATATCCTTGATGAGAACAGGAACAGACTCAAACCTGAAAAGGTACAGATGTTGGTTTTCATAAAGAAAAACATACACTTCCTTCTGTGAAGCCACAGGTGGAGAGTTAAGGAGTGCAGTTCGGAAAAGCATGTTACTGCCTTTACTGTATATCACTGACACTTTAAGTTTCTTATTTGTTTACACGCCTGTTCGGTATTTTCAGTTGAGCTGCTTATTTTATATTAGACATTTTTATTTCATACTGTTGCACTAAACCTCAATGTGATGAAGAATTAATTTTATTTGTTATTACTTGATTGTTCAAGCTACCTCATGGAAGTGCTCTGGTAAATGATAAGGTGAATAAAATAAAAAATAAGGGACATTCTGAATCTGTTTCTTTGCTTTTCTTCATTTTAAAAATGTATTTTAGAAGATCGGGACTCGATATCGGTCGATACTCAAATCAAAGGACTTGGACTCAGGGGCAGAAAAACCTGATTGGGACATCCCTATCTACAGGTGAAATTTATTTGATTCTAACTTTCCAAAAAATCCATTTTAAAGGAGAACTACCCCTTCAGACTTGTAGGACATTGTTCATACAATGCTTATTTGTAGAACCTGAATGAACTTATGTTTCAAATTGTATATTACATATACTTAAAGACACTTGTATTTCCTCTCTATTTGTCTTATAACTACCCAGCATCTAAAAGACAAAAGCGTGGGAAGGAGTTCATGGGTTTCATGCTGTCAGCTTACATCTCCATATCATCTTTGTAACATTCTAAATCTGGTTAACGACTACAGTGTTTTGCCAAACTGCACCGAAAAAGCTATAGGGATGATTTTTCTAGCAGAATTTCTCAGTTGAAGTGGGAGAGCTCTGCTTATGTCAGCTTATTCAGAAACAACGCCTTAGTTTGAAAATGAAAAACATTTTTATTGCAACTTTTTCATTACAAAAAAAATGCATAACATGAGCAGCTTTTTGTTTGGACGTTTGTTAAATAAAACAAAATATACAGAAAACATTTGATTTATACATTTGTAGATGCATCTTTAACTCTCTTATTGACTTTGGGTCAAAATGACTCATGAGGCCTCAGTATGAAGACTGGAGCCTTGTGGGTCATTTTGACCCAAAAGCAGCAGTAGGGTTAAGTATTTGTATTTATCTTTTAAGATCCTTTAAATGTTATAATTTACTGTCTTTACAGTTTTAGATTCATTGGAAAATGAAATCACAAGATTAGAAGTGGTTTCTTTGAAATAGAATAAAGAAGATTTTCTTGTTTTGTACTTTTTCATGAAGTGCATTGATCACATCAGTGAGCTTTAATCATCAGTCTGAGGTCAGCTTCTGGGAACAAAACAGTGCTGATGACTTTAAATGTTTCTAAAAAGAAAGGGCATCAAAGAAAATGTTAGATTACCCTGCTATTTCTGTATTCTTTACTCTCTTGTCCTTTTTTCAAAGTGGAAAGCTCACACAAAGCACCTGTGAAAATGCCTTCCTCAAACAAAATGTGGTACAAATGTGACATTTCTGTCTGTGAATGCTTGTGTCTCTGTGTATTTCTGTCCCTACATGAGTGAGAGATCATCCCAATTCAAAACATATTTGGTCACATAAATTCATGCCATAATTTAAAGAGGACAAAGCCTTGAGCAATGCCAATCTCTTCACTATAACTATAGTAGGAGACTAAATGAATTAAATGGTACAGTGATAATGGTACAACACAACAGATTGAATAGGAAAAATACCTGACATATAAAGATGGCACTCAATGCTGATATAAAGAAATTATTATTCCTATATAAAAAACTAAAAAGTAACAAATTGTTGAATGGTTTAGAAGTGCAAAAACAGATAATGGTTTACAGAACAAAGCATTTAATAGAAAATGTCTGAAAAACACTTCAGAAAAAATACTGACTGGTCATTTTTTATTACAACATTTTTAAAATGTAATTGTATTTTTATCATCTAGGAAGGCATTTACAACAGACTAATCAATAAATACGTCATTTTGATTCCAGCCACATGTTCCAAGGTTGCAAATATAACACAAAATATAGTCTGATACAATTACTTTACTCACCCAGAAGCATGGGGCCTAGAGCCTGACAAGACATATTCTCTGATCATTATGATCCGGCTGAAACTCATGAGAATCCTGGGGCCGTCGCAACGTAACAGACAGGCTGCGATTATAATTGATGTAAGTTTCCAGGAAATAACTGAAGTCATTGTAATATTCACTGAAAGGTGTCAAATACATTTTTTTTGTCTGCTCATGGGTGGGCATGACTCACATTGTGGGAAAGTCTTTGTTCATTCTTTGTCAGAGAAAAGTCCTCTTGACATAAATCAGTTAATTTTAAGTGGATGACATTTTTTGGTGGTTGGGGTAAAAGTTAGAATTAGGCAAGTAGGTATGATTGAAGTTACACTGGCTGAAGGCAACAATTTCTAATGTCATCTGGAGACAGGAACATGACATGCTTGTGTTTGCTTTTGTCTATGTGTACACATATGTAATATATGACTGTAAGAAACAGTGTCATCCTGTTGCTATGAGACAGCTGGTGTCATTGTAGGGGGGTGAGGAAAAGACTTGGAGATTTGCTGTTGCAGACTTATGATGCCCCTCAGCATGTTTAGCTTTGTAGGCCAACTCTGGGTTCAACTGAACTCTTTTTATTCTGTAAAAGTGATAATTAAAGGATCCATCCATCCATCCATTATCTATACCCGTTTCTTTCCTTTAAGGGTCACGGGGGTCACTGGTGCCCATATCCAGCTGTCACAGTGCGAGGGGCGGGGTACACCCTGGACAGGTCGCAAGTCCATCACAGGGCCACATAATTAAAGGATAATTTTTTTAATTTATTGTAAATAATTCTGGTGCAGTGTAAGATAAATTAAAAACAAAATGAAGCAATTTTATATGCAGACTCAAACTTGCCTGTCAACTTTGTTGTAGAAATTGTGACATAAAATTTTCAGTTTTTCTTCATGTCATTTTGTGTTTTGTATCTTACTTTTATATTCAGTGCCTTTTACGTAACAGCTACAGTTTTTTTAGTATACACAAAGTCAATTGTTATACCCTGAAAATACTGTCAAGTGTTTTTGTTGCAGCAAAACCAAGTTAAATTTAGCACAGTTGTTCACACAAAACTGATCTTATTTTTCATAACATCCACAGACATGAATAATATTTCTACTGCACAAGCATATGTGCCAGTTACCTTATCCAGCCTTACAGTAATACTTTGTAAGTATTAAAGTTGTTTGAAAGGTTATTTTCACTATATCCCTGTCTTTTCTAATCCTTACAAAGTGGTTTTAAAGCCTACATCTTATCAGGTATATGGTATATTTGTTGCCTAAAAAAAAATCAGTTTCTGAAAAAGAAAAAAAAACACAATAAACTATAAAGCTACTGTCACAACACAGGTCTTATTGCTAAATTCCAATTATTTGCTCAAAACTTATTGTTTGGTGTGGTTTTTCTAGATTATTTTTCAAATGCAACTTCCTTCAATCTCCAGTATGAACTCTTCATAGCACTGATACAACAGGAAGGAAATGACATGGCATCACATTAAGCACACTGTTTACAGAAGAATGGATGCTACTGTTAGCATGTTGATTTCATACGCGTTGTACGGATTGTCCATAAATCAAATTGATCTCCCCCATTTTAGATGTATACAGACCTATAAAGCAATCTTACAGATTTTCTTTTTAACTTTGCTTCAAATTTGTTTAAATTAATACTGTATGATGTGTCCCACTCTACTCGTCTGCCTCTGCAGACCCCCCCCCCCCCCTTTTATTGTACAGATTTCTGAAGATCAAGATACAAAAGAATTGACATGACAAGTTGTGGAATCAGAGCTGAAGTTACTATCATTTGTTTCTGTGGATATTCAGTCATCCAGAACATGGAAAATTTAAAGAAAAAAAAAACAAATAAACTGGATTTCTGTTCTGTTCTGCATGAGGTTGGTATCAATATTCTAAGTACTTGGACTGATCCGTATATCCCCACCTCACTGATTAAAAAGTTGGGTAAAATCTGAGATGACTTATCTGACTAGAGTCTCTTTAATTTTATAAACAGTATGTGCTGCTTTAGGTAGCGTTAGCTTGCAAAGTTGCTAAAAGTTTTACCAAGGAATGTTGAGATCATGCCTATTTGTGGTTCAAAATGTATAAAAACATTTCCTGCTGGTATTTGTGTTCTTAAACTGAAGGCAATCATGCTTTATTTATTTTTTTCTGAAGCTTCTGTCATTCAGGGCCACCAAAAAAACACCTTTTATTTGAGAACCAAGTGTTGACTGGCGGCTGACGTTTGTGCAGTGGCGGCTGGTGGATTTTTCTCCAGGGGGGGCTACAACTCCAAAACAGACATATCTCATAAAGTAATCAAACATGTACTAAGTTGTATCACCTCAGTGATGGGACTCCATGACAATGGTCTGAGTGATGCCTGTGGTATTGAATTAGAGACCTCTCTGCACTACTTAGGCCACTGTCTGGCTCTGAGTAGTCATAGGAAA
>JARVJO010000111.1:11462071-11474563 GCA_031762555.1 Cynodonichthys magdalenae | reverse complement strand
AACTGGAGAACTGGCTGTGGTCCTGCAGGAACCTGTCTGCCTGCAGCAGCACTGATCAGATGCTTTGTGAATGGCTCCAGATGGTGTCACAAACCTAAAAAAATAAATGCACATATTTAATTCTGGAGAGGAGGGTCCATCAAATAGTTGAATCTCAAATTCAGGAAGACAGTGTGGTTTTTTACTTGGTTATGGAACCCTGGTCCAGCTCCACACTCTCAGCAGAGTCCTGGAGAATGCACGGGAGTTTGTTCAAACAGTCTATATGTGTTTTGTGGACTTGGAGAAAGTGTTCGACCGTGTCTCTTTGGGAATTCTGTGGGGGGTACTCTGGGAGTATGGGGTACCAAGCCCTATGATACGGGCTGTTAGGTTCCTGTACAACTGGTGCCAGAGCTTGGTTCACATTGCAGGCAGTAAGTCGGGCTTGTTTCCAGTGAGAGTTGAACCAGAGTTGCCATTTGTCACAGATTCTATTCAAAATTAAACAGGATTTCTTTATGAATGAAGTGGAGGCTGGCGGTTCTCAGGATCAGTGAACACTAGGGGGCGCTCGTGAGCTCAGAGAACGCATGAGCTGCAGAAGAAGTAACAGAAAGTTACAGTTAGCAAGCCAAGTGCAGTGTTTTTGTACCTGTTTTGTAAACGTTCAGTTTAATAAAGTAAAAAAAAAGTTAAGTGCAGCAGAGATCCATTTGTTCTCTCTCTTGCCAAACCTGACTTTTAGAATGGAGTGTTATATATTTTAAAGCTCAAACTATTTTCTAAACTGGACTTACAAGCAGCAGGCAAATGAGAGCCACACCACAGCTGAGACAAAAACTCTCCTGAAACAGTCGGACACTGTGGATTTCATCCTGCCATTTTGCAACTTCTGACAGTATCTGGACTCAAATAGGACATTTTGAGCAGTGGTGGCTGGTCAATAGAGGGTGCTAGGGTGCCGCCCCACCACTATTTTTAGAACACAAAAAAAAAAAATGTTTAGTAGAAATATCTATATTCGTTTTAGATGTGTAAGATACATTTTAACAGTTCCACCTCTCTCTTCACCGACTGTCCAAGTCATGCAGCTGCATATCAGATGAGATGACAACAAAGTCGATCATTGAACTGCGGCCTAAGGTGTCCTTTGCCAAAAGCACATATGGGACACCCTTATGCTTGAACATGGTGTTTGTTATAGACAATAGATGACAAGCACAGAAGTCCAATAACAAAACGTCACTCCCAACCCTGTTCCTCCAAGACACCCCTCCAGGTCTCACTGTCAATGCCCACGTGAGCATTAAAGTCTCCCAGCAGAACAAAGGAGTCCCCACCACGAGCGCTCTCTAGCACCCCCTCCAAGGACTCCAAAAAGGGTGGGTATTCTGAACTGCTATTAGACGCATAAACACAAACAACAGTCAGAAACTGCCCCCCACACAGAGGTGGAAGGAGGCTATCCTCTTGTTCACCAAGGTGAACCCAACGGACAGCACCAAGATGGGTAGAAATTATTCTTCCTTCTGATAAAAAACAAAAACTAAAAAATCAATGACTAAACAATGTAGGGACAAGAGTTGAAAGTAACAAAGCAATTTTCAGAAAGGAACTTAAGATATTCTGAACTCTTAACATGATAATTTCTGTAACTGATCATTACTAATTTAGTTGTAAACAAAGATGAGGTATGAAGTAATTTTTACAATTTCCCTGATTTATTTGAGTTTTGAGTTAAATTAACCCCCAAACAATTATTTAATTAAATTGGTTTAGAAAACACTGACCATCTTTTGATAGCTATTTTTGCTTTAAGGACATGAAAAATTAGGCTGTTGGGACAGAAAATAAGTACAAATGTAGTCAAGGTTAAAAAGGAAGTCCTTCAAAAAACCTGGAGATAAAGATTTCTGACTTTTAGGAAGCAAAGTATGAAAATAGGGGTGGTTTAAAACTTTTGCTCAGTACTGTGTTTTTGTTCTCTTTTGAATTGCCTAACTTCCAAATGCATTAACAGGAAATAAAACTCAGCTTTAATATAAAAACAAAAAAATTAACAACTTACCAGTCTGAAAGGCAGTTATATTTTGAGAAAATAAAAGTCAAAATGTCAGGTTGAGTACAAAATGTACCTTTTTTGATGAAAACGATCAAACTTGTTTGCTTTTATCTAGCGTTCTGCAATTTAAAACATAAATGTGTCTGATAATTTAAAGTACAAATTATCTTTCAGAAACAATAACAATAAATAGTCAGAGTGAAGATGTGAGTTTTTGATTTTAGCCATAGTTCATACTATATGACAGCCCTCATTAACTTTTTGTGAAGGTCATAATTAATGAGAGAAAATTGGCATACCACCATGAGTAAAAGGAACAGCGAAATTAGATGATTTTATAGGGCTTCCAGAGCAAAATAACTTGACATACTCTTGAATTGACCACTTAGAGTGATGTAATGTGTTCAATACATCAATTGTACACTGTGCCAAAATTGAGACAGAGTTTTGTGGCTTCAGTGTTGATGTTTTTTAGGTGTCTGCTTGTTGCTACAATATGATGTGACAGAGAAGGTAAACTATCATCATCACAGTTTGACTTGGTACTTGGTAGGATCTATATTTCACTTTATAACTATAGCCTGGTTTATACTTCAAGTCGCACGTCTTTTTCCCTCTGCTGAGTGACAAAAATTGCGCAACTTCCGTCTGCTCTCCCGCTGCTATCCCCTCGGTGACAGCTGTCCTATACATTGCCCCCAGTCAGAACTGCGATACGCAGATGTTGTGGCTCGGAGCGTTTGATTGGTCTGAACTACTTGGTTGCGGTCCATTCCAGCTGTGGCAGCGCAGAGGAGTTGGACTAAGCTGGACCAGAACAGCTTTTCCCTCTGTGTTTTGTTTTGTTTAAAATATTTTTTGTCTGAGGCCAGTTTTAAAAAGAGCTCGAAGAGCAGCTGGTTTGATCCCAAGGATGAACATGTCCATCTTTAACAAAGGAAAAAAAAAACGTCTCTACTTCACTTAACTTAACATTGATGTTGAGTGGAAAAAACACTATCCAGTCATTGTTATTGTAGTTTATATACTTTATATGAGCTGTGGGAGGGCAGAGGGATGATTTATGATCATTTCTGGCCCACCGCATCTTCAGCCTGTTTATACTCATTCAGGAAAAGATGTGCTGTAATTGCATAATAAGCAACCTGCTGTCTCACGTCCTATTAAAATATAATCTAGCCTTTATTCTTGTCTGACTGTCAGAGTCAGTATATTAGGGTTTGAATGTAAACTATTTACAAATGTAATCACTTTTTGGCTGTACTGACACTCATTTTTGTTTGAAATGAATTGATTTGATCACAGACACAGATGGGTTTGATGTAAATTGGGACCAAGTAGTAATCAATCAGTGTCTACCCTAATCAGGCTGTATCCTAACCATAGGCTGGTTTCAGTAATTCTTCCTTTTCACTTATCTCATTTACTTCCGCTTGTCTGCCTGTCAGACTGGAAGCAAGAGCATTGGACTGAGGAAATGTATTAGCCTCTACCTGATATTCAGACTTAGAGTACAAAACACAAACACACACACAAAACATGCATTTGGTTTTATCTTCAGTGTAGTTTACTGATGGCAGCTACACTAAGTCTTGATCCATATGTGAGATAAATCTAAGTAAACATTTCATTATCAGATTTCGAATACACTGGCAGTTCTTTCTATTACTGCATATCATATATTTAGTTTTATACAGATGTAATGATAATTTATTAAGCTTAAACCAAGTTTGTATTTTTACAGTTTCTGTCTGCATCATCTCCAACATCCATTCCATATCTTTACCTAAGGCTGGGTGATATGGCAAAAAAATGATCACGATTAATTTTTTCATATTGTCCAATCTCGATTATTATCGCAATTATTTTATTAAGCTAAAAAGTGTGTAATTATGAAACATTTTAATTAAATAATTTAACAAATACAGAAAGTCTGTTATTTCACTTTCACTAATATAACAAATAGCTGTGTAGAAAATTATATTCATTTTGCAAGGTGTTTAAAATTATTTACCAAGAAAAAAAGCAGTCTTTCTGTGTAAATCATATAATTTCTCATTATTAAACTTATCCTTTTGTAAAATAAAAATTTTGAAATGAATTTCACAGTAAATATGTCATAAAGAAACATAAACCCTACAGACAGCAACAGTTTGTGCACACTTGGCTATTGAATAGGATCTAAGCTCATTATTTACTTTTCTTTTTATCCATTGTTTACTTTTGTTTCGATATAAAATACTTTAAAAACTTGGCCAAACAAGCAAATTCTGTGAGATTCAGTGTTTTATACTAGATTACATTTTGTTTGGTCAATTCCACAATTTCATCCGCATTTCCTTAGCAACTTATAAATGAAAGTAGAGTGGGAGAACAAAAATCGCTACACAAAAGACAACAAAATGTATCCATTTGAAATTTTAAAATCTTGTGTTTGTAGTGTATTTAATTGAATATAGTTTTTTTTTTTTGTTTTTAGAATTGGGGTTGTAAATAATTATGCATTTTTTGTAATTTAGAGATTATTCCTGTAGTATACTGTAGGTAACATCTGCCAATTTGAAATGTTTGCATTTCCTCAAGTACCCACTAGTGTAAGCAGCACCAAAATTTTACATCAGCCCTAAATTGGTTTATTTCTATATAATCTTTCTCCAGCCACTCAAAAAATAAACTAAATACATTGTTTTTGTCCAACATGATCTTTAAGAGTTCACGCAAAAGCAACCTAGGTCAGATCAGGCAACTGCAGCATTTATTTTTAACTAAAGGTGAAAAAAACAAAAACTTTGCTGATTGTAGAGAGCATCTTGTCAGCTATCCCAATGCCTCCCCTCTCCCACAGTAATCATCGGTTCTATTGATGAGCAGAGTGAGTCTCAGCACATCAATAAGATCTCCAGTAAGAACTCTTCTATCGATTATACAGCCTGGATGAGAGGGATGCTGAAGAGTGAGGTGGAAGGAAAGGAGGACAGTGTTAGGACGGCAAAGCTTATAACAGGACTTCTTTGAAGAGAGTGGTAAAACACATCCCTGCCCACCCTATCACCCCCTTTTGCTTTTTTTAGTTTCTTTTCCTTTTTTTTCCACTTTGTGAGCAGGAAGCCAGACATCAGGAACATCAAAGGCCTTCTTGGATTTTGCCCTTTTCATTCAATGGACAAGACATGATGAAGGGACAAAGACAAGAAATGGGTTGAGGAGATGAGATTGGGGATGAGAGGGTTGTGGGGTGTTGAAGGGAAACACAACTGCAGAAGGAGTTGTTGCATCTATAATACTCTTTTAAATTTATACCCTTTGGGTTGCCTTGTCTGTACACATTATTGGATGTAGTTTTAAAGCAACAGCTGTGAATTGGTGAACTCTAAAACTTTGTACTTTTGACTTTGCTTTGATGTCACACTGCTATTCATTATGCAGATTCCCTGACTAGACAGTACCCTGCAATGCCTGAGGCCTGAAAGACCCTACTTTATGAATTTTGTTTCCTAGCCAGCTCAATCCACCATTTTGCTTTATGGTACTAGATTATCTGCCAGAAACTATTTCATATATTTTAGTGTGTTTTGTTTACTTGCATAATAATAGTTGAAATCATGCCTGAAGGGAATTAAATTTTTTTTTTAAATAAAGTTATAATAATAATAAAAAAACAAGCAGGCAAATAGAGTGAAAGGAGCCAGGAAAAAATGACTATCGGAGAAAACCAGACCTTAAAATCAATTAGATAAGCAATAGGTCAATCAAGAGTACACACTGAACCGGCTTATATCTGCTGAAAAAGGCTAAAAAAAAAGAAGAGAAAAGAAAACAGGTTAAATAAATGCTTAACCTTGTTGATTTTCAGGTATTAAGTGATATTCAATTAGCTCAATGGTTCCATGTTGTGTTTGCTTTACTTGTGTCAGTAAAGCTATTAGTGCATGAATTTATAATCATGAGGAGATTACAAATGTACCTTCTGAGAGAATTTTAATTGCTGGTTAATAATCTAAAATCTGGTTTAAAACATGCCTTCTTAGCTGCAACAGAATGTGACTCAATTGAGGCTTAATCAGTGGTTCTAATAAAACCACTAGAGAACAATATAGAAGCAAAACTCCCACACACTTTAGTTAATGCATTATTTCTATGCTAATATAACAATTCAACATAATTATTTATTCTAACCCAACACTATCTGAGATTATATAAGGATATACCAGCCATGCAAAATTTGTTATCCATCCATCTAGGGGTGACCCAATAATGGTAGGGAAACAAGTATCTTTTTTTAATCTTTTTTTATTTTGCTCCAATAAACCAATAATTTAAAAACTACAATTGATTTAAAATCTATTTTTACAATCAATGAAGTATTATTAGATAATGGATGGATGGATGGATGAAGCATTACTTTATTTAAGATAAAGTTAGTTTTACATCAATTTTAGTTTTTGTTTTCCACCTGATTTCTGTGGTGCTTCTCTTTCGAGGCCAATGAGTTCCTTACAATTCTCATTGGCGGACCAGATTGAAGTCACCTGTGGGCTTAACGTGGCCTGTAGAACACCAAGTGAATAACCCAGATCTGTGTTTGTTACTTGCTTTTTCATGTAGGGTTGTGGGGGAGTTTACCACCTCCAGCGGTCATTGTGGGAGATCAATTAAAATAAGATAAAATAAAATAAATAGGGACAAAAACCAAAAACCTCAAATAGAGGCATGTACAGCCTTAGCACCCCCTCCCAGTGTTTCAACACATGCAATTTTAAAATGTTATAGGTGTTTAACAGATTTCTGCAGAAGTTAATATCAGGTTGTTGGTAATTTATTTAGTCAGGTGTGTCGGTGCAAGTAAACATCCAAAACATTCAGGTCAATGTGCCCTGAGGATCCAGGACACAGTAATCTGTGCTGCTTAAAACACAAAGAGAGTTGTCCTTAAAAACTGAATGCTCAGATTTACATAACCAAGTTGTCATTATGTTTCCCAAAAACACTGATATATTATTGATTTCTTTGCACTGACATATGTGTTAAAACCTTAAATGAAAAAGAGGGATCTGCTTCCACAGAGAGTTAATTTGACTAAAAATATCCTAAAGTGAGGCATATGCCCCTCTGCCAAGCTTGTCATTAATTGCAGTGAGAGCTGTAGGGAGAAGGAAAGGTGAGATGAAAGGAGATTAGCTGAGACAGAAAGAAGAGGCAATAAAGGAGGGAGCGATGGAGAGGTGAAACGAGGAGAGAGGAAGTAAAGGACACGAAGAGAACAGAAGGGAGGAAACAGAAAAAAAACGGGAGTGTGAGAAGCGTGTAAGCTGGGATAGAGCAACTGCAGCAGTAGTGTTAATTGAGAGAGAGAAGAGATAAAGGAGAGAGAAGGGAGGATAGTGTAAGATAATATGAAAGAAAACAAGTAAAAAGAACAAGATCCTTTTTTCCACATTCTCTGACCTTCACAGTAATTTTTCTCATTTATCTGCTTATTATTTCTCTTTCACTGGGACTGTCTGTCATCCTACCTACCATCATTTCCCTGTTTTATTTATTATGAATACACACAATTATAAATCCCTGCATGTGGCCCCTTGAAGGTGATGATAGTGATGATGGAGGCACATGTCACGGTGACTTTGACATTAATCACAAAACAGGGTTTCATTTGGAAGTGTGAGTATTTAATTTCTTGTCAGTACACGTTGACACACACTTTATAGCTTGAGTTATAGTACATAACTAAAATTTGTTTTGTATTAGTTACAATATGTAAAGTAGAGAAATCTCCAGAAAACAGATTTACAGTCATCTTAAGTTGTGGGATTTTACAGTTGTACATGTTCCAGCATAATGAAAATAACCACCTGGTTCTATATAAAAACTAAAACACAGAATAAATACAGCAGTTGACTAAAACAAAAACAAATATTTTACATACCAATTTATTTAAAAAGCTGCAGAACCAACAGAGTCAAAAGCAAAATAGGATTCAATCACCTCAGCAGTTATATAGTCATAGAAATCTTTCCTTTTTTTCCCTAAATGTTATAAATTTGTGTTGAGTTTAGTGACTTTATTAAGCAGCATTTGTTAAAATGGAAAATAACAGATTAGTACAAATTTAAACCAAAGGTTTTCTGTTCCATATAACCTGCTTCATTTTTATGTATTATTTTTTATATTATAATGTAAAAGAAAATTGCAAGTTTTATTATATATATATTAAGGTACTCATTGCAAATTATGAAATCAAACATAAAAACTTTATCCTGAACTGTATCAAATGGTGCAATATTTTAGAGTTTACTCCAGCAGTTTTCAAAATCCTCACTTTTTTCATGTCAGTGGTTTTACTTAATTAAATTTGTAAATTGCTGCCAACATGGGCTTGTTTACCTACAATAACAAAGTGACTAAACATAGGTCTAAAATATAAAATGTCCATTAAGGCTCAGTTTGGGATCAAGAAGTCTGACAATTTTAATGTTTTGGTAAACAGTTACAGTCAGATTTGTTCTGTAAAAAAATGCAGATTAGTGTTTTATTTACATTGAATGCGTACCTGCATTTCATAAGAGTATATGAATTTTGTTTTAAACTTTGTTTTTTTTTTTTTTTTTGGTTCTCATGACAGTCCAATGATTTCTTTCAATGAAAAATATCACTTTAAGAAACAGAATGAGGAATTTTGCTGAAACATAAATTATACTATATAAAGATTCAAGTACCAAATGTATTATCAGCAGAGACTCTGTTTAACTTCAGCATCAGAGAAAAAAAAGAAGCCTAAATTTAGACTTCAGCTATTAGACAAATAGCCTAACATTTGACTCTGGAGTACTTGAGCATGTAGTTCATAGCTGACTCAGTAACTGTAAGGTCAATAATCTTTCTCGCTGTAGAAGGTTGATTTGCTTTTTTTTTTCTTTTAATGGTCCTATAACCATGCTTAGATTGATGGGTAACAGTAATGGCTTCTTTAAGATCATTGCTAATGGTTTTTCTTCTTGGGACTGTGTTACTTGAATATTAACGAGAACCAAACTGACAAAATCAAGATGCCCACATTAGAGAACGATCATGTAATCAAGTGAATTACCACTTACCTCTTAATTCCCATGGAAACAGTCAGGATGTACTTGATTTATCACTCGCAGCTTTTAGTTACTTTGTTAAATAAAAATGCATTGTTTAAGAATAAATTGTCACTGATGTGAAATTCTTTAGGTTCTATACGTTTGATAGTTACGATTTGGTGAAGATGTGATTAATATATTCCTTTTATGTCAAAATATATAAAACCTTGCAATTGAAGGAGGATGTACTGTTTTTTTTAACCAAGACTGTAAGTCAAGTTTATGTCTTTTAAATTGATGAAAATAAAACACAGTGTGTTTGCACTCTATTGCTTTACAGCAACAGTTATCTCTGCCAAAGCCTTTTTCCTCCATTTGCTTGTTATTGATTAGTGTCATTTTGGCATACACAGCACTGCAGCTGATAATTAGTTCACTCCACTAAGCTAACATCTTTCTACTAAAGGTTTTCTTGATAATGGCTCAGTGGAGACAGAATGTTAGCTTATGTGCCTAATTCCAAGTTTTATTAACATTTAAAGGCTTTGTTTTAGCAGGTTTGCAGGAAAAAAGTCTGTTGCAGCAATTAGGATGCTAACAATAAATCAGTCAAACTGTATTCATAAAGCATTTTTCATACAGTAAACCATAACACAAAGTGCTTCCCAGCAACTCAAATTACACATTCAAACACACAGTTGTTACAGATTTTGATAATCAAGCAATTTGATTAATCTAAAGGCCCTTTAACATGGGCTCAATTCGGCCCTATCCAATGGCTGATGTGAATTCTCGCCTTTACAATGGGTGGTCTCACACACTTTCAGCTCTAATCATAGCAGTTCCAGGTGAGTCTAACTGAAGATTCAACATCAGCAGACTGCAGAAATTTGATTGGCCAGAAAGTGATGGTAATCATGAGAGCATTTTCTATGCAAAAATCAAGCTGATCATTTTAAAACTTTAGTTTTTGTTAATTACATTTAAAAATCTATATAATACATCTATTAAAATGGCAAAACTATGGATGAGGTGCAGATCTGTCCTTGCTTTTTTGGATAATAACAAAATTCAGGTAAAGGTTGACTAAATGGCTTTGTGGATGAAAAAAGTGTTCTTAACTCAGCCATGGCATTTTTGGGAACAGTGTCAGAGGATGGTGAATTTTAGTGACATCATTTCTCTTTAATTTACTCATTGGTGGTAAGTTTGGTTGCTGTTTTCTCTGTGATAACCTGCCTACATTGAGGCAACACAGGAGGGGGTAACCGTGGTGAAGTGGTAGGTCAAACTGACTTGGGACCACAAAGTCTGAAGTTTGATTCCTTGCCATGCCCACATGTCGTAATGTCCTTGAGCAAGACTGAGCTCAACTGCTCTCCAGATGCTTAAATAGCTGCCTGCGGCTCTACTTGGGTGTATCTCATGTGTGATGGATCAAATGCAGAGTTTTGTCAGTAATACAAAATAATACAAAACATCTTCAGAATGTAATACATCATACTCATGGATAGCATGTTCACATCGTGTCATATCTGTCGACTTTCCTAGATGATCTTATGACTGTGTTACTGTGAGCTTTAGTTAACATTTACATATCAGGGTCACTGGTGTAACACATAAACATTTACTCCACTAAGTGGCTAATATTGAAGAAAAATATTTTGTTATCGTGTTGACCAGCTTTCAAAGTTCAGTAAAATGTAATAATGTCTAATTATTGCATTTCCATCTTCTGCTCTCATACCGTTTTATCCCTTTTGTCTCCATTTCGAAATGGATTTTCTTATTTCGTCCAAATTCTCAGCTCTGCTGTAAGTCTTTGTTTTGTTCAAGTGGATGGGGAGTGAGGAGGGAAAAAATGTTGCACAGTATACAGAAGAATTGTTTCCCTCCCTAGAGTATAAATTTTCTGCATGCTCAGTTTGTAAATTTGTAATGTATTGGTTGTAATGCATAGTCCACGTCTGCACAAGGCTTCTTCATCCTGGGAGACTGGGCCAAATCATCAGTAATGTATAGTGGATGGTGTAGATATTGCATCACTGGGAGTTTTCATCAAATATTTAAGGCATTTCTCAGCAAGATCTTTTCTGTTTGGTACTCCAAACAAATGAAACATTTCAAAGAGTGCTTTAAAATGTTTGTTTCTATCTGTCAGTCAACAGACAACCTATGTTTCTTTCTGCAAATTAACACGGGGTTCTATAAACACTATAAACAGCTCACAGTGCTTATTCTAGAGTGCTCTTTTAAAAATCAATCAAATTAGGACCTTCAGGACCACATTACCACAGGAAGAGCTGTGTTGCCAAGGCTGCATCCCCCTGGTGGTTACTGAAGGAAATAATGACTTGCACTCAAAAAGTTTAATTTAACAAAGCAAGTTGTGTGTAAATAAATAAAATGTTTAAAAAAACACCAATGCTACTTTTTCGGTGTAAGTAGAAAATGACACTGGCACACTTGAGGACAAATGGTCAGCAACAAAGGATATATGTATATTTTTTTATGCTCACAATAACTTTGTCAGCAGTAGCACTGTCATAGAAACAAAAAACATCTAAAATAAAATTATTCCTATTTATGTCCAAGTTAGTTCGGCATTTGCAGTGGAGTCAATTGTTTCAAGCCAAAAAATGTAGCAGTTCAAAAAGTTCTTATATTTTTTTTCCAAAGGTGAACTCATGGCATTGTTTATGATTTGTTTGCAGATCCCCCCCCCCTATTTTGTTGGGACAGCTAGTGATCAGACATGTAGAAAATTTAGAAAAGAGTTTTAAAAAATCAATTTTTTTGGACAAAGACAACTCCAGTCGTCACCTGTGTCTGTTAGCTGCAACATACAGTAAATGCTAAGAATCACTTCATACTTAAACACAAGTGACTGAAGTATGTCCCTTATACTCCGCCCCCTAAAAAAATTTGTTGAATTTACTTCAGTTATTTCAAGTGATTCCACTCAATTGAATTGAGCAAATGTAAATAGATTTACTTGTGCATTGCGGGCCGTGAATGCAAAGACAATGGGGGGACTTCTGGCCGGCCATGGAGATTCGGAGATAACCCGGGGTGTGGGGGGGTGGGGGGGGGGGGGTGGCTTGCCCCGGCTGCAGAGATAATAGAGGGGCCACAGAGATGCAGAGAAAACGGGGTCCGCAGTGGCAGAAAAAACAGGGAGGGCAGGATGAGGAGAGGCTGCCAACTCTAAGATTTCATCATTTTGAAGCAAACATTATGAAAAAATCTATAAGTTTGTTAGACAGGAATCTGAAAGACCACAGACAGGTGTCTCAGCTGCAGACAGTAGCCGTGTTTCCATCAACGTCTCTTAATTCGCATTTTGAAATTTCGCATCAGAAAAGCTGAATGGAAACGGCCTGA
>JARVJO010000111.1:11391986-11409266 GCA_031762555.1 Cynodonichthys magdalenae | reverse complement strand
CAGTCATTCCTATCACCTTCAGTGCAGTTTGTACCATGCGACCAAGTTTAGATTTTTTTTTTAGATTTAGAGTTTTCAGTATGAATCGCCCAGCTCTAATGAGCATTATGTATTATGTTTAGATTGCTGCCAAACGTCCTGTGGCAATGAACCGCTATAAAAACTACTCATGTACTGACACCAAAGAAAGCTTGTTCTCACTGACCTTAGAAACTCATTAAAACAGGACTTTAAGTTGGTCCCATTATAAAAATATGAGATGGCTTCCATAATGACGGTCAACATTTAAAGCTAAGCAGATAACAGACTAAAACACACAAGCAATTTCAGTGAATCAATCATTCTGTTTTAATAACAGAAGGTCATTAATTTCGAAGTTGAGATTGTTCTGTATATTTGTGTGAGGTGGACGAAAGTTGAAAGGTTCTACAGATGATCACATCTTGGAAAGTAGATTATGCATTTGCCTCAAGTGGCATCTAACATTTCAGTTGTAGGCTTCAGCTGTTACAGAGGTAAGAAATCAGAAAGAGCAGTAGATTCAGAGCAGGAAAGAGGCTTTAGATAAAAAAAACCAAACATTTGATTTCACATCTCGCTGGTATATACTTTGAGTCACACGTCTTTTTTCACCCTGCTGAGTGACAAAATATTGCACATCTGTCTGCTCTCTCGCTGCTATCCCCCGGTGACAGCTCTCCTATACATTGCCCCCAGTCAGAACTGCAAGACGTGGACATTGCGGCTTTGAGCACGTGATTGGTCTGATTGTTCATGAGGAGCACCGCAGTGCGCCAGCGGTCCTCGGCTGTGGCAGCGCCAAGGAGTTGGACTGAGCTGGACCACAACAGGACCCCGAGCAGCTCTTCCTTCTGCATGTTATTTTGTTTAAAATTATATTTTTTATCTGAAGCCAGTTTTTAAAAAAACTTGAAGAGCAGCTGGTTTGATCCAAGGATCCAAGGATGAACGTGAGCGCACAGCTGGTAGCGTCTTTTTTTTTCATCCACCGTTAAACAAAAAAAAAGCCTCTACTTCACTCAACTTAACACTGATGTTGAGTGGAAAAAACACTATCCAGTTAATGCAGTGTATATACTTTATATAAGCTGTGGGAGGTCAGAGGGAGTATTTATGATAATTTATGGCCCACCGCATCTTCAGCCAGGAAAAGATGCGCAGAAATTGTGCAATCAGTAACCCGTTGTCTCACGTCTTATTGAAATATAATCCAGCCTTATGCAGAGGCAACAGGTCTAGGAGAGAAATCCAGACATCCCTCTCCCTATCGACAATTTCCAGCTCATTCTGGAGGACCCCAATGTGTTCCTAGGCGAGAGAGGGTAGATAATCCCTCCAGCATGTTCTGGGTCTTCCTCAGGGCCTCCTACTAGTGGGATGTGGTGGACAAACAGGTTGGTCACATGCAAAAGAGGGCCATTAGCCAAACGATAGGTCGTTAGTACCTTGATTGGCTCTATTGCACTAATGACCTATTGTTTGGCTGATGGTCCTCTTTCGCATGTGACCAACCTGTTTGTCTTGCTTATAAGGCTGAATTCACCTGAAACTCCTCAGACTAAAGAAGTCTCTTGGAGGAGAGACGAAACGTTTCATTAAAGGAGAACCCGTCCAGAGGACCTACTTATTTTTTCTTTTTGATTTTTCTACCTGCATTACTGAGATGCGTTAGGACATAAGGTCAAGCCATTTATCGATCACCTGCACCTCACTAATGAAAATGTCAGATAGAATGCGACATGACCGTTCACACTGCAGTCACTTTGCAAAACCTCAGATACAGTATGTATCCTATTCAGTACCACATACTGAAAAGGCCTGGGTCAAATTTATATCCGATTTTTGTGTCGCATTTGCCTGCAGTGTAAACTTAGCCATTGATATGAAAAAAGCTTAGAGCTTTATTTATGATCAGTGAAGACACAATTTTATTTTATTTTTTTAACTTTGACTATAAATAAACTGTTTTCCTTTAGACTTGTGGTAGTATTTTGGAATATGTAACACCAACAAACAGCACAGTATCGTTCTGTGTTTGCTTTGAATTCTCATCAATCCCTCAACAATATACCATCAAGTGCAGCAGTAATTATTTGGATGACCCATAAGAACATTCATGCATGATACAAGTCTCAAATTTATGCATTTGGAGTCTTTGCAAGACCTATTTCACTTGTGCATAATTGTATGCATGTTTGTGTGTGTCACTGTGCTCTACATTGTGGATTCCACCCTGTGAAAGCACTAAATGCATATGGAGGGAGACAGACAGAAGAAGAGAGACAGTACTGATTTATTCAGTTTAACAGCAGGAAGTAGAGACTGTGAAGTCAATAATTTTGAAGTTTATTTGCTATGCAACAGCATAACAAATAAATATATGGACAGATTTTTATGAATCTTCAAACTTGGGGAAGCCTACAAAACCTGCAGACTGCAAGCTAGTGAGACCCAGCTGATGCTGTGCTGTTTTTGCTTAGGTCCACTTTTGTGTGAATTGCAATTCATAGTTTTATTGTGCACATGTTTATGTACATGTGTCTGTGTGTGCACTTGAGGTGAATAATAACTTCTTTTTTTTTCCTTATTACCCCGGGCATGGCCTGGTGCTTTCAAGCTTCGCTGGCTGGAGTTCAATTACTGAGTTCCCTTTCGCTCCTTTCAGTGAATAAGTAGCTCCCTGATATGTGTGTGTAAATGCACGAGGGTGTGTGAGTACTTGTTTTTGTTACCTATTTAGGACCGCTTCTGGTATACACACCTACCTTGTTAAGACCAGTAGTCCTAATGGGGACCAAAGACCGGTCCTAATATGATGGAACTCCATTTTTGGGTGGAGGGTGTATGCATGTGTGTATAAAACTAAGAATTCTTCAAACACTTTTTCTAAAAACACTCAGAAATAAAAGCCTGTTGACAGATATCTGCTTAGAAGGTTTGCCATTTTGTCCCTCTTGACGAAGGTGGTGGACTTAGAAATGCTCTCCGTCCATCTATCCGTCCATTACAATTTCAGGCATCTGTAACTTTCACATAGAAAGGCTAAAATACACAGTATTGTATGGTATGAGTCACCTATGATGCATGCCCGACCATACCATGTGGTCATATGACATCATCAAAGCCCCGCCCCCTGACAACAGGAAGTGACCTTTTTCAGCTTAGAAAGCTCCATCTCTGACCCTCTTGACGTAATCGGCAACAAATTGTGTCAGCGCACAGATAAGTTGATCTCACTTGCTTTCAAGTGCAAAGACTTTTTGGTGAAAGGCGTGGTCATGGCGGTGCGGTAAAGTCAGACATCACGCTGTTGGCATACGTTTGGCTCAAAATTACACATATTTCAGCCAATCTGCACCCAATTAACTATGGTCTATCCTAATCCACGTTACCACAGGAATGCAGTCCAATTTGGGGCGGCCTAATTCCTTCACAGTGCCCAAGCCATGCTTGGACCTGAAGTCATAATATTTGGTAGACGTGTAATGTCTCAGGACCTACAAAAAATGTCTTGGAGTCATGGTCCAAATCTCTTTTCTTGCACATGTATCTAAGGTAACTCCCTCTACAGCTTTGAACATGCAGACTTCACATGCTGCAAGCTTCTCTCAACACTAACTGGTGGCAGGACGGTGTGGCAGAGGGCGAATGCTAATGGCTCGTTGTTTGCACACGATTATCTCTAAATCACCCATACATGAATTGATCTGCACCAAATTGTGTGTGCATCATCAGGGAGACCTGGTCAGCACATTAATGTAATAGTTTGATGAGATCACTTTAGCCCCGCCCACGTCATGCACAGTTGGCTCTTAATCACACATACATGAGCAAATCTGCACCAGATTTTGTGTGCATCATAAGGGAGACATGCTCAGCATATTTGTGTTGTAGTTTTACAATATCTTTTTAGCCCTATCCATCTGTTCAGCTTATGAAATTATTTAAATAATGAAGGCCTGTGATGAATCCAACAAAACTGCTAACAGTTGGTCACTACTGAATGGCGACAGGGGACATCAGTAACTGTTTGCATTGAATTCTATCTTGTTTGGACTTACATTAGGAAAAGCTAAATGACAAATTATATTTATGTCAAACAGCAATACTAAACACACACCACATCACATACATCGCCATCATCTGCAGATTTGTGAGGAGCAGTAGGGACAGAAGTTTCCTTCAGCTGAAATTCCTTGGGCAAATCCTGCTGTGTACTGGTAGAAGTTTTCAAAGTAGTCCATCGTGAAATTATTTTCACAAACTACAACTTTTTTTGGCAATATTCTAGCAATATTGCCATCAAAAATAAAATTAAGCCACGCATCTCTGTTCTCCTTGCTGTTGTAAAAACAGCAGAACTTAAGTGGTCGTCCTGTGAAGAAGTGGGCGGAGTCTCCACTTGGGTTACCAGGTGGAGGACTGGGCTCGCCTTGGCGTTACTAGGTTACCCAGATTGTGACGTCACTATCCCCAGGTTTTTGAAACAGCTCATTTGCTGACACTAACAAATCCTTTACATGTTGTCAAAAAACTACTTGCATAATAGGTTCCCTTTAACTGAAACACAAAATGGGCTTATATAATGGCCAGACCTAGCTCTTTAAACACATACTCTAAAAAGACAGTTTGCTCTCAGCTGAGTGACATTTACAGGGACATTTGTCTAAGTAATAAGTATTTAAAGTATTTGTCTTTCATTGGCTGGAAAATATGGTATTTCAAAAATGTTCACTGTACGTGTTGCATTTTGATGAAATTTCCTTGATCTGTGTAAATGTCAAGCAATCAAGAAAAAAATGAAAAGCTGCAAAAAGATTTTGCTTTAAATTTACTTGACACAAAGCAGTGATGTAGTACATTTACAATGACTGCCTGATTTGAAATTAGAACACTAAATAGAAATATAAAGAGTAAAGTCCACGTCCAACCTCTATTAGTAGATCTGTGGGCAACTGTCATATGTTGTACTCTCTGAGGCCATAAAAGAACATGATCATCTTATGTGAAGAAATAATAACAAAGTCATTACTTCAATTCGGATGAAAACAAAGTGATGTAAACTGAAGAAAACTAGTAAAATAACTCTAATGTGATGCTCTGACATTCACTTTCACAGTGACTCATGTTACTCAGAATTTAGATTCCTTTCTGGTTTTATCAGTTTCCAAAATCTTACTTGAAAAGAAAAAAAGTTTTTTACTGCAGTGTAGAGGATTTGTTTATTTAGGTCTGAGGGACCCTCTGCTCAGGGTTTTGTTTGCTGTGGGATTATAGACAAACTGAGACGCATCTGTAATTGTTTTATGTTTCCACCACAGTCCTCTAAATTGTAATTGAATCAAATCAAGAGGTGCCTATAAATTCCTAACCCCAAGCACAGCAAAACAATAAAAAAAAATCACTGAACTGGCAACAAACAAGCCATAAAGTTTTAAAAACAATCTGATGAATCTACTGTGAAGGTGGAAAGAGAAGTAAATCCAACAACAGAACAGCTATTTCCCCAAGATATAACAAGGTGTGATAACACAAATGGCTTAAATACAAAATTAATAAAACATTTTCACTGCGATTAAACTAGAGTCCAAAACATATCTTCTAAAAAGGTAACAAAAAATGCTTCAGAAATCAAAAACTATAAGAGGAAAAATCCATAACTCATAACAATAAAACAACAACAATAACAACAAAAGAGAACAAAAAGAAGAGATGATTAAAGCTTAAAAAACTAAAACTTCTCTAAAACAGGTAAACAAATAGCACACAATATTCAGAATGCTGTACTTGCTGCTAGATTAATGCATTATGCAAAAGTTTCTGAGCCATTACAAGCAGGTATTAAAAGTTCCCACATTCAATCAGCATATGACATGCTGGTAAAAGTCTCAGTTGTTAGTCAGTGATTAGGTGGTGATAAGAAGCTATAATGACTGATTTAAATAGTTAATATATTTGATCTGTTAAAGTCACTAACAAATGTAACACGAGAAAGCAGTAAAAACAGATTATCTACATTGCAAAAAGGGAAAAGTATATGTTTGGAAGATAATAGAAAGAATGGCAAGGACAAAGAAGCAGAGGAAATGAAAAGATAAGAGCAAGAAGAGCTGCAGAAGAGAAAGGAAAGACAAATGAGACCTAGAATTTTAGAAAAGAAATGCTCAGATTTATGTTAGCCAGCTGCTCTGCATCACCCTATATTCATCAGTTCATGGTCTACCACTGCCTCAGACAGGAGTATGTGTGTTTTTATAACATGTACACTTTATATTGCTCTTCTCTGAGGGAATGGCACCAAGGATTGGATAAGGATACAGATAACGACAGTTAGATGGGATTGTAAATCACACAGGCATCTTGCAATTCGACCTTGACTTCTGCAACCACCCTCCACATCTCATGAACATGTTGTGTATTAGTCCCCCTCTCCTCCCAGTGCTGAAAACCGATGTTTATCTACTTTACAGCAGATAACAAAGAGCATGCAAAAGTGGTCAAGAATAAGAAAGAAAGAAAAAAAAAAAAACAGAATGCAGTGTGTCAGGAAGAGAAATTATTAGACAAAAAGTCTACTGGAGTTAGAAGAATGAAACTGAAAGGGGCACAAAAATACAATCTCATCTAATAATAGAAACATAGGCAATAGTGATGTGCAACTTAGAGTACTTTACAATTTTTTTGCATATAAAGGAAAAATATTCAGATTTATTGGTGTTGTGGTTTGTTTAATTTTGAGTCAATGGTCAAATTTTTGATTTCTGGTGAGTGAAACAGTTTGCTTAAATTAGATTGTCCACTAAAACAGTTGTTTGTGTTTACTGTGACTGTGTAGGGAGATTGATGCACAGAGAAACATACATATGCAACAATTTATTATGTCTCATGAGTTTCCATTGGTTCATCCATTTTTTTGTAGAAATGAAAATGAATGCTTGAATTTATTGTCATATTGCCTCAAAACTCATGTCTTTCTAAATCTAATTCAACGTTTAAATCTGATCAAAGACCAAACAAGATCAAAGTTGAACAATCAAAATGTTGTAGGTCACATAAATAATGTTAAAGTCTGTTTCTGGAAAGAAACTTAAAGAAAGCATTTCATCTGTGACTGAGATGGGATCAAATCAAAGCCAATTTATTTCTCCTTTCTCATGAGGCAGTGTTTGATTCTGTAATCAGACAGTGGAGTTGGAGAGTCCAGACTCAACACAAAAGGACACCTTGTGCGTGTCTCAGAAAATGCTGAAAGTTAGTGTAAAAGTACAGGAGCACTACATGGATGTTATTTATAAAACTACTTTTTTGGGAGTTTTTCTCGTATGAAAAGCTGAAGTACACAGTGTACTTGCCTATTTCACCATTAAATTTCTTGAAAAGTAAAATCAATTTTCTTTTGTGGCCACTTTTACACTGTTTTATTTAGGTTTATGCATGTGTTCTTTATTTGAAACTTGAGATTTCATAAAGTGGGCTTTTATATTTATCAAAAAACAAGGTTTTAATAAAAATGTTTACTTTAGGTGAAACATGGCAGCTTTAAATGGAACATATGCTTTTAAATCTTTCATTTTAACATCTAAATCAATTGTGGCTATATGAAATGGAACTGCAATGTCTGAATTCCTCCTTATTGTAGCTTCACATGCCCCTCTTTCACCCTATTTCTAAGGTGCGTCTGAGAAAAACTCATTTTGGAGTGGTCTCTTTAAATGCAAATGAGACACTCCACCCCCCAACAGGTCTCACTCCCCCTGTTCGGCCATTTTATAGTTAGAAATACATATATCTAGTAGAGCTGAAACTCATTATTTACAAGCTGATTAAACGATTTCAACAACAGAAGACTTGTTCATCCAGCCTTACATGTTGGAGCCAGAATTTGACCCAGTTCAAGAGAAGAATGAAGACGACGAACCTGCAGATTTGCAAATTTGGTAAGCTGGAAGTCCATGACCTTGTTTAGCAGCTCTGCAGCAAATACTGAGATGTTATTGTTTAGAAAACAACAGGAAATAGAGAAAACTGAACAAATTGAAAAATACCACCCAACCAGAATAAAAAGTCACAACAAAATATATTTAACAATTAAAAAAGTGAATTTTGCTTAATATGTCCCCTTTAAGTTTATTTAGAAATGCACATAGCTTCAAAGTGCAATTTGACTTATAAGGACAACAAAAATATTTTTACAATTGGTAGAGTTTAAGTCCTTCTAATGTCCTCTCCATACACCACCAGTTCTTGGCTTCCTACTTTACGTTCAATTAATCATTTTTACAGTGATCCCAAAGCCCACACGTCCACACAACCCCCAGCTCTGAAGACAGGACACTAGTGTAAAATAATACTTTAAGTTAATTTGCCCTTGAGCACAGCATTGAAGCATTGTGGACCTTTTTGACTATTAACTACACATCATAATGTCTTATAGACTCAAATGATAAAATGTCCCATTTTTGTCTTTTTTCTTTTACCTTAGCAATACAGTTTAAATATGTTTTTATAGACATTAGTATTGTTCTGATAGAATGATGGCTCAATCACTTAGTGTGAGAGACATCTGATTCTTCTTTTGAGTTGTGATCCCACTGTTGTATATTTGTATGTGTGCATATGTATGTGACCAACCACCTCCCACACCAACTCTATTAATAAAAGTATTATCCATTGTGACTCATTCTTAACGCCAACTCTGACACACTGACTCATGCATATGATACTCCATCCACAAAAAAAGTTTTTTCCTCTCTTTTCAAAGAATAATAGCTAATTCTGATACTGTGCAATAGCCTTTTAGACCCAATGCAGTTTTAGATTTTCCACTAAAAGTGAGTTTAAGAAAGAAAGTCAAAGTGCTTAGGCAAAAATAAACTGGTGCTGCTCTGAAACATACTGATTTCTGAGGACTTTAGCTGCCTCTTTGCCAAATTGGTCTTAGGTCTTCACATGATAAAATTGTGCAACTCATTAAAACTTCAATAGGCCTTTGGATAGAGTTTTATGGGAATGAAATGGGACTAATTTAATTTAGTAATTTGAGAGTTTCCTCTTGGCCACAGCTGTACCCATTATTTCTTCAACTAAAATATCCCAAACTTGTTGAGATAAAATATTCCCTTAGGCCCCCTTCTCACTGAATCGGAATCGGAACGTAGTTGGATCATTGAAAGATCTGAACGTCAACCTGCTGCAGCACCAACTGAATTTTTCTTTTTAACTGCACTGCTGTCTCTAACTTTTTTTTTCGGGGGGGGGGCAAAAATATCAGACAATTCCAAACTGAATTATAACATTCTTGATATGTGAAATATGCATGTTCCATGGCTCAGTCTAATCATGGAGCAGTCATTGTGTAATTAATGCTGCTTGTTTTAAGTACAAAGGAATCAAAATACTGTCATACTACTTCAGCTGTGTATTCTAGATTTGAATAGAGTTGTGTTTCTAAATTTGTTATTTCATGAAATTTGGGAATATTCAGAAAATATCAACAGCTGAAGCCTTGGATTCCCAGATCTAACCGTGCTGATGGTTTCAGCATTGCTGTAAAGGAAACATCATTCATCAACATGAGAAAATGCAGGTGAGGGGGCTTTCTGTACTGAACCAAATGTTGGCTCAGTTGTTGCTTTTGCATGGTGAGAGCTTTGCAGAAATGTACTTCTTGTGCTGCCAGTGCTGTGTGGGTCTTTACATAAACCTCTGGACAACCATGCTGGTACTCTGAGCCCCACATCCTGGCTACACTGCCACTATACTGCATTATGGTCTAGCCAGGACCTTGAAATTGTACCACTGTTGTAATAAACTATGGAACCTTTGTGAAAACTGTTGTAGACTCATCATACTATCACAGGTAATGCAGATCCCAAACTATTTATTTATTTATCCTGAATGTGTACAAAGGCCTCACCAAGACCATGCAAAGACCTTAAAGGGGCAATATAATGTAAAATCAACATTTTTGAGTTTTATATCATGTTATAATGTTATCCTCTCATCAAAAACATTTCCAGAGTCTTGCTTTGACTCCTTCATGCATGTTTGAGAAATCCTGTGCTGTCCTGAGGCAGCCAGGCAGGAGAGCAAAAATGACCGGTTGGGTCTACCGCCTTTTGGTAATATCTCCTCCCCTGGGCTGGGTCTAAGAACTTTGCTTCCTCATCCCAGAGCACACCTCCCCACCCCCCGGCCCGCCCCGCGACTCCTGCAGGCTCTCAGCAATTATAGTAAACAAACACTGTTTTCCTCTGCACGTTGTCTTGTTCACATCCTAGTTTGGTCTATGTGTTCAGATTTGTAACTTATATTACGATCAGTACGTGTGTCCTCTTTAGAAAACATGCTTTTCCATCTGACAATTAGGTTCATATGTATCCTGAGATGCAATTTTTCCAAAACAGATATTGTATAATGTTGCTTCTGTTTTAATTATTAATACAACAAAGTCTGCTCCAGGCTGCAAACAGTCCTGTAGAGAAGCGGTGGTGTTGGCGCTGAAATGGGTGGCACAGAAGCAGAAGGAGGTTCTTCAAGCGACAGAGACCAATTTCAAGGTGTTTAGAAACCGATATGCTGAGAAGTCAAGTTTATTTTCTATATAAACAGCATTTTAATAACAACTAAAGGAGACATAGTTACTTTATTATGATATACAATTTAAATCTATGCCTGAGAAACATCTAATATTGCCCCTTTAATTATTTTGACTGTTTTTATTTGTAGCACAATTTGTATTAGTTGTGATGGGGGGTCTTAGGTAAGGGATTAACTCTGCAGGATAAGTCACAAAAAATGTATGTGGAGAAATAGGCAACTTGAAACAGTTGATAAGACTGCATTTTATTAAAATATAGCAACAAAAAAAATTTCTACAGGTGATTTAAAATAAATATTTGAAATATAAACTTCAGTAATTTTTTGAAGCCCTTTTTTGAGTGATAGCTTCAAAGGAATGCGATTTTCAGCAGAAAACCCTAACATTTGTCAATTTCCCTGCAAGCTAGCAAATGTTTTTTTTTTTCATTCTAGCTGGTAAATCTTAATATCCATAAGTTGTTTGAGATTTCCTCATTAGAGTAACATAGAAAGAGGATTCGGATTAAATCTCAACGAGTTATCCTGATTGAGAAGACAAATCAAGCCATATATCTGAAACCGCTCATGTAATCTGGGTGATCCAGGTATCAAAATGTAGCCTACTTTGTCCATCTAAGCAACCACAAGACGTTCCCAAATATTTTAGTGGGATCGAGCTACTGAGCTATCTCAGCCCACATGTTGAGCAGGGAGATGCCATCTAGAGTGCCTGTGGGAGCAGATAAGGGGGTTAAAGACATTGCTCAAGTGTCCAGAGTGGGGCAACTAAGGGTAGAGAAAGCTGTGTGCTTCACCTCACTGAACCAAATTTTTGGTGTACCAGTCAGGGGATTCAAATAACCTCTGTTCCACCACTCCCTGCTGGAGATGATAAGGCATTTATAACTTTCTTTGCCCTTGCAACACCCCTAACAAAAAATATGCCTTGATCCATTATTAAGATGTTTCTCACTTTCAGTAATTTAAAATTCCACCAAATGAGAATTGGGTATTTGTTGGTTATGTAATTGTGTCCATAAATATATAAGGACAATGTGTTCATTGCAGTCAATGCAAAATCAATAGATAGTGTCTAAAAGCAACAAACGTTCTTTGCTTGCTTATAGGGATGCAAACAAATAATCAACTTACGATTAATTGTCGAATAATGGTTTATTAGATTAAAATTCCTTCCATTTGATTCATTGTAAACATTATTTCAGTGTAGTTTTGACTTCCTCCAGCAGAGGGCGCTGCTGCTCTCAGCCTGACCTAACTCTACCCAGGCCTTAGCATAGAGCAGCCTCGGTGTGGGTGGGCAGCGTCGTAATTAAATGTGCGAATCTTGTTTCGTTTTATTTGCGACACAACAATGATAATGGATTACACCAAACTCTAAGGAAAATTACCGAAGGCTGTACCGGACTATCCAGCAGTATGATGCTTAAAATAAGAGAGCAGGACGACAGAACAGTAAGCTAACTGTGGCTAACGTTAGCTTCTTTTGTTGAGTTTAACTTGTGTGAAAGAAAACAAAGTTAGTCGCTACAAATATTTAACGTGAAGTTAATCTCACCTGTGAAACGTAACCCGGCCAATAAACCAATCTAACGAACAGTAACTGACATCAAATCATGATGTGCAGCCCAGCTAAGATAGAACCAGAGGGAATGTAAACAAACAAACAGTTGCCAGTACTCATTTGTACTCTGACGTCTTTTAGGGATGTTTTTATTATGTTTATAGTTTGTTTTTGAGTTAATCTTTATCTTAAAATCTTACCGTGTTTAAATAATAGTTTTTCATCTTCAGGGTGGATTAGGTGTTTATTTTATTCTTCTGTTTTTTCGTTTTTCAACTAGCAACTTAACAGATTCCTGTTTTGTTATATTTTATAGATATGTCCAAGTTTAATAATGTGAGAGAAATCCACATTTCTCCGTTGATTCAGTTAGTATTAATACAGCTGGCACAATAAATTGTTAATACTGTACTTTTTTAAATTTAGCATCTAAAACATTAGCCCTTTATGTCATAGAAAGACCCTTGATTCAAGAGAAATGCCAGGTTTTTAGGAAAATGGCCGCTTATCAATTTATTGTTAGTCGATCGATAAGGTCCAATCAACTTTAGATTAATTCATTAATCGATAACTTGCATCCCTACTTGCTTACTACTCATGTTAATTTTTAGCTCTCTAACCCTTATATCTGTTTCTCTTCCTCATGTCTCACCTAACTTCTGTGCCTTACCCTTTTTAATTCCTTGGCTCACAGTTATATAGGATGTATGTCGTTTTCTAGTTGTTATTAACCCTCTTTCTGCTCTTTTTGAAGTGATTTCATTTTTTTCCTCCAGTCTTACCATTCTTCTTTTCTCCATCATCAAAGTGTTTATTTCTGTGCACAGCCTAGTGTCCACCAGCTAAACTTTATCAATAGACTTTTATTATATATGGAACAGACACAAGCATCAATGGCAGCTAAATTGCCTCATTTTGCAAACTGTCTTCCCCTCCCTCCTGCACACAGACACACACACGCACACAAATGCACAAAACAATTACCCCTAAAGGTGGAGGTGGTGATGGCCTAATACTTGACTCTTGCAGCTTAGTGTTGACCTATTGCCCCCAAACCTATAGCTGCTTCTTAATGACTTCACCTTCTTTTTCAATTTCACTCCTTCCTTCTCCCTTACTCAATCCATCACTTCTATTCCTCTCTTTCTGCGTCTCATCAGCTGTCTCCTCACATCATTTTTGAACTTCTTTTTTTTTCCTTTCCATTTTTGGTCTTTCCAGGCAACACGGTCTTTATCATCTACACAGAACTAAAGCAATTATCAAATGTCATTGAATTTGGTTCTTCGATTGTGCGTTCCTATATTGCACACCCACTAAGATTTCCTAGCTATGCATAAATTTAGGTTAGTCGCTGTGAGGCATTCATCCACAAATTCACCTATAAAATGTCTGTCAGGTCAAATTTGCACACTCATTTTGGAGTACATAAAGCTATTTTCTTCACTCAACCAAACTTGGTAGAATTTTTTTAGTGCTGCCCGCTGCAGTGAGTGTTGATAAGCTGATCATGGTTGTAGCTGTGCTAGCATTCATCTGATGATATAAATCTCTCATAAAAGTGTTTTTACTGTGAAGTATGTTATTAGTAAAGCCCAACTGCTTTTGGGTCTGTTTGTTCATTTTTTTACACTGTTCAAAAACAGCAACATATTTTTGGAATTTGACTTGATTCATAAATGTATCTGTGAACTACTTTTTTGTAATGTAATATTGTTATTTGCTGCTGAGATAGACTGAAAAAATCTAAAACATAATTTTCAGTGTTTTACACCTACCTGCTTCTCTTTTGCCCTTTACTCATCTGTTTTATTGGATAGCAGTGGAAAGTTTTAATCTTTCATGTATTATAGATTGGCTGCATAGAAATGAGTCATTTAAAATCATTGCTTACTTTCCAATGCTTATATTTACTGCAGTGCTAGAGTAATAAAAACTAACGTGAAAAAAAAAAATGTTTACAGAGATTTTGCCTTCCTGTTTATTTGAAATGCATGGAAACCTGTCTCTATTTCGTGTATTATAGATTTAGTCAGTTTTATATTGGGGAAAAAAAACCTGATGGCTTTCATTATCTGCCTTAAGGACAAACAGTAAACATGTATCTGCTGGGTAAATGTTAGGTTGCATGGACAGGCATGCAGTGGTTGTTATGGTAACTAAATCTATATTTGATGTTGCAAAGCATTATTTTATTTTTTACATTTTTTTATTTGGTTAGGTTTTAACTGGTGACTGCTAATTTGGCAGCTTTTGTGTATCTTTGAGAGCACTGACAGTGTAATTTATCATCCATTTAAAAAAATGTAAGTTTTTGGGAGTGATAGTTTGCAGAATCTGACATTACCATATTACTGTACGATTGTCTTAATGCAAATATGTTTGTGTTTGTTACTGTTCTAGACATCTTACTAAAAACAGAAATTTAGTATGGATGAACCATAGCTCTGCAAGCTCTTTATTTCTTGTCTACATTCTGTAAAGATAGTGTGTAAACTAGGTCAGGACTAAGGGGGCAGAACTGATGGACTGTCAAGGCATTAGCTCTACTTTTTCTCAAATCACTCACCTCGCCTTGATTAGCATGAATGCTAAATGAGCAATAATGACAAAGAAGGTAAATATTGGTAATAAGCAAAAAACAACAAAAAAATGCAGGGTAATAGTGAATCAGGAAGAGCAAAATGACTTGATTTGCATATTTCATATACAAAACACACCAGTAAATATCTACATAACTGATGTTGCAAAGACGGCCAAGAAGCTTAGAAAACAAGAGATGAGAATGAGAACTGATAATATATGTAATGTTCTCCAAACAGCTGATACCCTGGAGACCACTCACCAACCTACAGATTTATGTGTTTTAGTATCTGTGCAGGATTGTGTTGGTTTATTATGTATTCCTGTTTTGACATGCTTTTAAAATCAAGTCAGGAAAGAATAGGTTAAAAAAATTGCATCAAAGAAAATATGCCAGTTTTCTGTTTAAGATTTCTTACAAATCTGACTTTGTCACACAAATGAATAGGCAGCTTAAGGTTTTACTAACATTGGAAATTGGAAACGGCCTAAAATGGTAAATAGGCTGTACTTATATAGCGCCTTTCTATCCAACCAGGATACTGAAAAGCATTTTACACTACAATCTGTGCCCTCATTTACCCATTCACTCAGCACTCTATTAGATCTCTGCAAAGCTAACATGTACAATTTCTATGGAGACTAATCAGTGCCAATCACATTCATACATCAGGGGTGAAGTGTCTTGCCCAAGGACACAACAACTGAGACAGCTGGAGTGGGGGATCAAACCAGCGATCTTTAATTGTTTAATTTATTTTAATTTATTTGTAAAAAAAAAAAAAGTTTATCCACCACTATATAGTTGTAAACCTCTATCAAAGTAGGATTTTTTTTTCTTCTGCTCTCAGTGAAGGTGGATGCATTTTTTCCTTTCTCTTCAACCTTCCATTATGCCCCTTTTGCACTAGTGCCTCTACAGCACGGTTCGACTCGGCTCTGCACGGTTCCACACCTTTTCAAATATCCAGGATTCATGGGGCTGTCCCCCTTTATTGGACCACTTCCGTAGAAGTTCTAACCTTACCCTGCTGGCCTGAAAATGCAATGACAGAACACTGTCGGTCACTGATTGGTTAGAGGGTGGAGTCGCTGGTTTCATCTGATAAACATTAGTTTATAATTGTACTTAGCAAAGTCATGCCACTGAAATTATGTTACAACTTGTAAAGGTAAATATTCATGGGGACCAAAAATATACTAATTGTCAGGAATTCGGCAAAAAAAACTTTCGATTTAAGACCAAAGTTAAACTGAATGTTTTTAAATGTTTTTACTCTTCTGTACTTCTCCAGAGTGTTTTGCCTCGCTGCTTGCAGTCTTTTCCTGACTTTCTTTTTCAAATATGGCAAAAAGCCACCATGTCATCCTTGCTGTGATCTGGGTCTTCTTTTTCTACTACCTTTAATGGTGGCTGGCAAATATCTTAATGGAGCATTACCGCCACCAGCTGGCAAAATCGTGTAGTGTCAATTTTCAGACTCTGGGACCGCCTAGAACCCCCACTAGAGCGGTTACTGAAGTGTAATGAAAAAAACACACGAACCGTGCTGAACAGAGCTGTCCCAAGTCAAACCATGCTGTAGAGGCACTAAAGGAAAAGGGACATTATTTTTCTTGCTTGTTGAGTTTTTGAAACTTCTGTTGTATATCTTCCAAAATTAAAATTATGGATTGGGTCAGCTGGTCACTCAACACTATTGACCAAATTTACTCCATGTGGAGATTGGGGAAAGGAGAGCCCTTTTGTCCAGGCAAGATATATGCTGCCGGTTATGTTATGGATTCCTGGGGTGAGTGGAAGATAAAGTGCTGTCTGTATTGTAGGTCGAGGACGTCAAAGATGTTTGCATATTTGGTGTATAGATAGCAGAATTTCTGCTCTTTGGATACCTGGCCTATCATGAAATTCGGAAAGTGTTGGCAGCTGTTTGGGCCATGATGAGGCTGCCTAGCCTGTGTGATGAAATATGTCGAGTTGTCAATACTCAGACTCAGATGCTTTTGGAGCAGAATCCCAAACTGGAGGGGATTCTTGCTGAGGGCCAGCTGTGGTTCCCAAGCTCGCTGGTGGAATGGAACAGATCTTGAAGAAGTTTTACGTTCAGTGAGGCGAGAACGACCAACAAATTCAAATGATTGGAATTCGCCATTGAGATGTCCAAGTTGGACCTTTAAGGTTGACAAATCAACAGTATTGGCCTGTACCAAAACAGTTGTGATTATCTGAATCTAGCTCCCATCTCTCAACCTTGAAGGTTGCATATCTCAAACTCTCTTGGATGTTATGTAAACAGACGCTTTGCCCCCCACCATCCCTTCTCCCACTCACGTCTGTGAACTGGTCCAAGAGGTATCAGGTTGACCTGATGAACACTACATCTTTTCAGAAACTATGACTGAGTGGGGCTGGGTCCTCATAGGGACACAGTATGAAGCTGTGTTTCCATTGCAAATGTGCGCAAAACTTTGTCGATATTCTGTTAATGTCGAAAAAACACAGTTTCGCAACT
>JARVJO010000111.1:11360736-11372786 GCA_031762555.1 Cynodonichthys magdalenae | reverse complement strand
TTGTTCTGTGCTACAAAACCAGCAACCTCTGTAGCACCAGTGCTATGAGCTAAAAAAGTTAACGTACAGCCCTGGAGACCCAGACTTCCCTCTCCCCATCCACTTGGGCCAGCTAATTTGGGGGAATCCCAAGGTGTTCCTAGGCCAGCTGAGAAACATAGTCCCTCCAATGTGTCCTGGGTCTTCCTCTGGGCCTCCTCCAAGTAGAGGCGTCCAGGAGGCATCCTAACCAGATGCCCGAGCAACCTCAAGTGACTTCTCTCAATGTGGAGGAGCTCTACTCTGAGTCCCTCCCAGATGACCGAGCTCTATCTCTAAGGGAGAGCCCAGCCACCCGACGGAGGAAACTCATTTCGGCCGCTTGTATCCGTGGTCTCGTTCTTTTGGTCACTACCCAAAGCTCGTGACCATAGATGAGGATTAGAACGTAGACTGACCGGTAAATACAGAGCTTTGCCTTTTGGCTCAGCTCCTGCTACACCACAACAGATCGGTAAAGCGCCCGCATCACTGCAGATGCAGCACCAATCCGCCTATTGATCTCCCGCTCCATTCTTCCCTCATTTGTGAACAAGACCCCGAGATACTTACACTCCTCCACTTGGGGCAGGACCTCTTCCCCGACCTGGAGAAAGCACCCTACCCTTTTTCGGCTCAAGACCATGCTCTTGGATTTGGAGGCATGGATCCTCATCCTGGCTGCAACTGCTCCAGTGAGAGCTGGAGATCACGATCTGATGAAGCCAATAGGACCACATCATCCACAAAAAGCAGAGATGCGATCCTAAGGTCACCAAAATGGATCCATTCAACACCTTGGCTGCGCCTAGAAATTCTGTCCATAAAAGTTATGAACAGAATCGGTGACAAAGAGTAACCTTGGCGAAGTCCAACTCTCACCAGAAACGAGTCCGACTTACTACAAGAAATGTAGAAAAAACTCTGACACCAGGCATACAGGGACCTAGCAGCCCATATCAATGATCCCGGTACCCAGTGTTCCCGTAGTACCCCTCACAGGACTTCCTGAGGGACACAGTCGAACGCCTTCTCCAAGTCTGCAAAACACATGTAGACTGGTTGGGCGAACTCCCATGCACCCTCCAGGACCCTGCTGAGGGTGTAGAGCTGGTCCACTGTTCCACGACCAGGATGAAAACCACACTGCTCTTCCTGAATCTGAGATTCGACTATCTGACGGACCCTCCTCTCCAGGACCCCTGAATAGACCTTACTAGGGAGGCTTAGAAGTGTGATCCCCTTATAGTTGGAACACACTATTTTAGTGTGTCAAATGAAATGTTTAATTGGCAAAAAAAAAGTATTTCAACTTATAATTTACATAGCTGTAAAGACAATCCATTTTTACTAACATTTGTTTCCCATTTTATATTCTAGCCCAGTTGCTAACAGAAGTTGAAGGAATTTTTTTGCATTTATTTTTATTTACCTTAAATAGACGATTTTCCTCCACGTTTACTTATCTTTTTGCTATTGTTGTTGAAAGGTCAGTCTTGTAATGTACAGAGGTTTCTGTGCGCCCGTTTTGTATACAAAATTAATAAAGTTCAACAGCAACTACATGTCATCTCTGTGCATGTATGGATTTTCCCCAGACTTTCTCTCATAGACCAAAAACATGCATGTTAGATAAATCAGTGACTATATCATCACTAGGTTTGAGTGAGAACATAAATTGTTGTATCTCATCCATATCAATGTACAATATACAGAACTGTGATGGATGTCAATCTGTCCACAGGTGTACTTATCCTCTTGTCCAAAGATGCTGGAGATATACACCAGCTCCCCATGACCATGCATGGAAAAGTGGGTAAAAAAAAATCAATGGTTGTCATTTTCCTATACAAAACCTTTAGGACCAAACCCAGTATGAATGCCTCGAAGTTGCAAAAGATTCACATTATGAAACACAAGTTCATGCAACAAACATCCTGGAAAAATAATTTCTGTGTTTTTTCTACTCTAAATGGAAACGCATTAACTCAAATTGGTATATAAATAATGTGAATAAGTGTTATTCCCACAAACATGATATCTGGAGTAGATGGGGAGGTAAATAGATATTGTACATATATTGCCATAAACATGTAAAAAATGAAAAGAAGTCTGTGCCACGGGCAGTACTGTGTGTAATGTAATACAGCTTTTTGTATGACTGCAGGTGTGCAGTTCAATATTTTAGTTTGTTTGGGCTGGAGGAGTGAGTGCTGTATGTTTAGCTGTGTGATGGCTGTAGAGTACAAGCTGTTCTCCAGCCAGGTTGTGCAGACATACAGGATTCTTCAACACCATCCAGAAAGCAGAGGGATAAAAATGTGGTGTTGTCTTTTATTATTTCCCCAGCTTTGTGTCTGCACCTGGTCAGGCTGATTTCTTCTACTGATGGAAGCAGGATACCAGAGATTGTTGGTTGTGATTTATGTGTACTAAAAGGTTCATCCGGAGAACCATGCAATGACGCAGTACACAGTGACTGATTATACTGTACATTGTACAAATAATTATTCACCAAAATTTGTTGTAAAAGTTGTGCTTTCTTCCATTTTCCCAAGAAGATTCACTGAAACACATTTTTAGGCTTCACTGGCTGATGAAATATGGTTCAGGACAAGCCCTAATTTGATAACAAGAAGGTTTAAAACCTAGTAGCATCATGGCAGAGCCGGCCCAAGTCATAAGCAAACTAAGCGGCTGCTTAGAGCCCCGTAGACACTAGGGGACCCTGAGATGGATGCATGGTAAACCTGATGGACTATATTACTTATTTGGATTAATCAGCAGCCACACAAATATGCAGAAGTATTGACTGACAATGACAAATAGTTTTTTTTATCTTCACTGCAGTGATTGGCCCACTTGGTAGTTGGGGTTCCACCCAAGCACTTTGAAACTTTCATGTTTCGCCCTCATTGATGATCATGTACTTGTGTTTTTTTAATTCTAAGATGATTTACTTTCAGGGTCAGATTAATTTGGGGTGCAGTGTTCAGTGTCCAGAATAAAATGGTAGAGTTTGCAGACTGCATGTGCAAAGCTATCCAGCTGAACTCAACTAATTGTGAGGTTTAGGGTCTCTTTTGAACTAGTTTTTAAACAGGTAGAACAGATCTGCTTATAATTTGAAATATTAAAGCTGAGTAATAAATTTCAAAGATACTGAAAAGAATTTTTTTTTTTTCAAAAAGTCCAGCTAAATCTTTTTTTTTTCTGAACTACACCTCAGTTTTGATATAAATGGTACTTTATCAGCATCTATTCTTATCTCTTCAGGAAAATTTGAAGATAGTTGCACCTGAAGCTCCACAGATAAAATGTGGCATCCAGCCAAGCGAGTGTATTTGACATGTCTGGAATGTCTTGGGACTAAAGACATTCCTTAGGTTTTGCTTCTGCTTTTGGTGTGTGTTTTGTACAAAAGTGTGTTCAGTGTATTTTAAAAAGTGTCAATTGTGGCAGAAATATTTTTCATTAGTGTCAACATTTTGGGTGCTTACATTTTTAGGTGGTGTTTGTAGAAGCTAATCTGATGAGTTGTGCTAATACAATTTGTATTCTGTGTCCTTTCTTAGAGTAATCAGTATGTCATCAGAAAACAGTAAAGATATTAAGTAAAAAAAGTTTTATTTTCATTTTTCTAATTTGAGATAAAACAATTTGCCATTTTTTCCCACAGTGACACACACACACATAGTCACATGCTTACAAAAACATGTAGAGCTGCAAATTATTTGTCTTTAGACGTAAAAAAAATAAACTAAGACTGAACAGAATCAGAGATTTATTAAGGCAACACAAATCTAAAAAGAAAAAAGCCCAACACCTTTTTTTTATTTGATTGGATACATTTACTCCCTATGCAATGCAAAACATGCACGCATCCACACACATTGCACCAGATTATTAACTTTGTCACATCAGACATTTTAAAAGACGTAAGTGAAGGGAAAACTAAATTATCATCATAAAATGAAATGTGAGACAATTACTATAAACTGTCTGTCATATCTTTGTGATTAAAGAGAAGAAAGAAGCAGGTGTGGGCACACACTCCATCACAGCTCTGCCTGATGATTGAACAATAAAAGTGCACACTAACTTTGTGAATACAAACGTATAAATGATAAAGCAGCAATAGCAAAAGAAATCCCTAAATAGTTGTGACAACTAATGCTTCATTTGAATTACAATCAACATCATCTTTGACACCTCAGTTCAGAAATGTGTAAAAGTTCTTCAAACAGTTTTATGTTGATTTTATACACCTTATAAAAAAAAAAGGCATAAAGCCTGGCCTGGGTTTAAAGAATAATAAAAAGTGCTTTTGTATAAAAACCCAATGTGTCACTCTTCAATACACAATTCCTTCTGTTCTTTGTTTTATTTATTTTTTTATTTTAATTGTTTATTTTCAATAACAATGTTCTATTCTCCTATCCACATAAGCCGCTGAAAGTGAAAAAAAAAATGTTTTCATAAAACCATACATTTGTGAGTGTGTGAGGGCGATCTTTTAGTTTTATTTATTACATTTTGTCTTTGTTTTGTTTGATTTTTTTCAAGAACAATACACACACATTTAAACTAGGGTACAGTTTGGGAAGTATTCACCCTATTGAATGTTTTTTGCTTTTATGGTAACACAACCATGGTCATAATAAGTAGATTTTTCACTAAAAATCAAACAAACAATAAAATTTTCAAAGCCAAAGGGAAAACAAATTTCTACAAATTATTTTGAGATTGAATGAAAAAATAGTGAGAGAGACCACCAAAATTTGGTGTCTTTCATTAGACTGTGGAAAAAACCTGTTATTGGTAGACTAACGTGTCTCTTATTTCTTCCATTTCTTGATTATGACAGTAACTGACGGCTCAGTAGTTATCACTGATGGCTTCCAGTAAGAAGGTCCTGGGTTCGATCCCTGGGTTGGACCTGGGATGTTTCTGTGCAGAGTTTGTATGTTCTCGTGCTTGCATGTTTTTTTTTCCGGGTACTCCAGTTTTCACCACAGCACAAAAAATATGTACAATATGTTGCCTTCAGGTCCAGACTGGCCTTGCAAAAGAGATCTGTGATCTCAATGAGATTTGCCTTGTTAAATAACAGTAACTAAAATAAATAATTATGGATTTAATAGAACCCATGGGAATATTTGGGGCCTCAGAAATCCTTTTATATCCAACCTCTGACTTGTTCCTTTATAAATAAATTTCTGGAATTAGGTTGGTCAATTTGTTTTACATTAGTACACATTTCCACTTACTTTGTGGAAATTAGATCCTACTTCATCATTAAAGACATTTTTTTGTTTGTTTTATGCAAAAAAGCCAATTTATATTGACTATGATTGATTTACAATAGGAATTCAAGAGTAAAACATCAAGGGGGTGATCACTCTCTACAAACATTTAATGTATGTGAGTCTGAATGGATTTGTCTCAGTTTGAAGCACATTTTTCACCAGAGAAATTGAAATTATAAAATAATTTTATTCATTTATTTTAAATAAATTCTGGTGACAAGCAATTCTAAATATTTCAATAAAAATATTTTTCAAATGTTAACTACCTCACTAGTCTCCATTAATTGATTCTTGAGGGTATTTTCTTTTTTGGTACTGTGCTGTTTGTGTCCATCAGTAATGGCAGATTCAGTAATGGCCTTGCTCTTGGTCCCAGAACCAAAACAGAGTTTCCAACAGTGGCTGGCTTGTAGTATGACTGGGTATGCAACCGAGACGCTGTTATGGCCCTAACACAATGCCATTACTGCTATAACACAGTGCTAATGTGCTTTCTTGATTTTTCTCCTGCACAAATGTGGGAAACACACACATATTTTTACAAACTCAAGCTGGGTTACTCTGGAAACTAATGGGTTGTGTTCTTAGAAAGACACGACTACTTAAGAGCCGGTTAGGGGCTGAACGCAGATGGTGTCTGTGTTTGTCTGTTCGTGGATGTACATGATTTTGTTTGTAGCTGTTTGAGAGGAATAGAAGATAAATATATCTGTTTTATTTCTTTACATGTTTAGACACTCTCAGGGGAGGAACCAGCTGCAAGTCTCTGTTGGTAAATGTGCAATGTTTGGTGTGTAATTACTCTTTGAATGGGCAGTTATTGGCACTGACTCTTCCTTTTCATTATTACTGTGTTTATTTATGTCAAACATGTTTTGGGAGGGTTGCCTTTTTGTTCCCCTTAAATAATGATAACTTTATAGACACGTTTCATTACATAAGGTTGTCAAATGTATGCAGTGATGGTAAGGGTGTACCAATTGCAGTTTTCTGTCCAATCATCAATGTTTAAAAGCCTGACCTGCCTAATCTGATTTTGACCAATATAGTTTCTTTTAATAACTTACACTGTCAGGTGTTATAAGGTTACATACGTTCGATAACAAGGTTATACATGTTCAAAGTTCCAGTGTTGTTTTCTGAAAAACATCGAGCAATACCCTAGAAAAAATACAAACTTGTTGTAACTGGAAAACAGTCCTCACAGCTGAGCAAAAGAGGACAGTGTCTGATTTTCAGACCTTTGCATAGGTAGATAAGATCTGTGTATAAGATCAGCTTTTCATGTATGTATCGGCCGATCGCCAATCTCCCAAAATTAAGGAAATCGTCCGATTTATCGATGCACCTTTAAGTAACAGCATATGTTCCCCTACTGGAACGGTCAAAATACCTCACACTTTCCTATTCAGATTCAGATTTAATTTTCCCTTTTCTTTCTAAAATAAAAGGGTGTCCTGCTTCTTTTGACTCACCCTAAATATCCGTACAATATCAGTGAACATTAAAGCAGAGAACATGTGTGTCAACATGGCCAAAATTTTTAACCTCAGAACTACTTCAACTGAGCTACTGCATGCATTTAATGTTAAAGCTGTTAACTGGGACCAGTTGTAGAGCTTCTAACCCCTCCCTGCATCAGTAACTACTTCGCTCTTGTCATCACTGGTAGTTAAAGGAGCAGAAAAACGATGATAACAGCGAGACATGGAGAAAAGCTGCTCACACAGAGAGCAGCATTTTTGTCTTCATCTTTGCCTCCACAAACTATAATATGGCCCTGGATTGGCTCATCTCTGGGTAATGTACAGTATTTTATGTCCTTGTAGGCCTGTAATTCTGTGATGCAAATCCAATTTGAATGTTACAGCAGCCATCTGTTAGGAGTCCATATGAGAAATCTGACACAGATTTAACATAAAATGCTGCTGCTTCGGAACTTGAGTAAATGTGATTGACTATTTCACTGCTAACCATGTGTGCACTGATGACTTCATGTGTGAATTAGGAAAAGGGAAATGTAGCTCTTGTACACCCTTTTCTACTATTGTTAAAGCTTGTTTGTGCAATAAAATTCTTAACATCTTTTAATGTTTCATGGGTTTTTCTGAGGGTTATCCAGATTCATAACATAATCTGAAGACATGCAAGTCAGGTGGGTTGGAGGAAAAAAATAGCCCATAGGTGTGAAGGATTTCCTGTCCCTTTGTGTTAGGTTGTGACAAACCACAGGCATCTTGTCCTGGTAGATATTTGTGTCTTTTATCCAGCGTATGCTTGAATACACTCTCAATTCTTTTGACCTTGAGCAACAGATAATACGTCAAAGAATGTAATTCACGACTTACATTTGGGCTTGCCTTCTTTTTTATCAGTTCAGTTGGATATTTTCAGTTATCTAAAGTGTATTCATGTGACTACAGACAATGGATAGGACTGCAGAGTGCTGAAATTCAGTTCTACAAGATAATAATTATATAGAAATGTTGCTGTTCATTTAAAATGTAAAATCTGTTTAAATGGTACACATCATGCAAAATTCACTTTTTTAGCCATTAAATGCATTTTGTCGTGAACTTTGAGTCTGTAGGAGTGCAGAATATTAGAATTTAGTCTTTACCGATGATGCATAAATTTGTTTATATTCTGTTTGGGTCATATTTGTCAACCCATTCAGTTTTCTGTATTCTGAACTATTATGTCACAGGATTTGTCACAGGACAGACCTTGTAAATAAGGTCTGCACTTACCAACTACTCTTCTTTTGCTCTGGGTCAGACTCTGATTCTAACATGTAGGCTGGATGGATGTCTTCTGTTGTTGACATATTTTATTTGTAAATAAAAACGTTTCTGTGCCAATGTCGATTTTCTGCTATAAAACTACAAACTAGCTGGGGGGGGGCTCATTTGCATTAAAGGACACAGACAAGTTGTTCTGAGACACACTTCAGGAAAAGTGTGAAAGAGGGGCTTGTGGAGTTACAATAACCAGGAATTCAGGCCAAAGCATTGCAGTTCCACTTTTGACCACAACTGAGTGATTTAACCCTCATGTTTTGTTTGTTTCTGAGGAACAGCAACATTGTTTTTGTGTCATTTTGTCCCAGGTAATGTTTAATCATGCAATAATGTCAGAAACCAAAAAAGATCACCTAAACATTGTTGTATCTGAATATTGACTCCATTGTTGACCATTTCAACCAATATTTGTGGGTTGATGTGTTTTTAGATTTCTCACAGATAAAGGATCAATAAGGACAATTTACTAATTTTTCATTAAAAATGCACATTACATTTTTTTATATCCACCAAAAGAACCCACACACACAAAATAATATACGTGATACGTATATATAACAATATACTTGTTATACGTGAAATTAAATTTTTTTACTTTTTTTTTTTTACATTTTGATCTATGTAAAATGTAGGTGTAGGTGGGGTTTGCAAATATATTAAATGAACCATTTTCATTTTATATGTTGATTATACTTGTTAAAACAAATAGAAAAAGTTTCGTATTGAAAAAATACTTTCAACTAGTTTTAAAACATTTTTAAACTTTGACACAGGTCAATTTGACCCACAACATAATACGAGGGTTAAATGTGAAAAAGAAGGATTTAAAAGCATCATGTTGCCACTTTAAAACTGACAATGAGCAGAAGGAGAAGAAGAAAAAAGCATTTGGTATTTGAGTGTGCCTGCAATCAGGCTAGAAACGATAATAATACATCAATTATTTAATGTAAGAAAGCTTTGGAGGCATAATTATTACAGCCCTGCACATGTCATTTGATGACCAGAAGAAAAAATGACCCTGACTTAAATGAAAAACCCAGACTCATTTTCAAGTTGTCAAGCACTGCCACTCTGTCAGAACCTCTTGTCGACCCAAATGAACATACAAGCTACCTTTAAATGTCAGGCTTCAGGGTGAACAACATAAAAAGGTGTTATTCAAGAACAAACCAGAAAAGTTTTTTAAAAGTGTTGTTTTTGTAAAGTAATAAAGCTGACAGTTATCTATGCTCAAAACCCAAATTTTACAAAATACTGTCTCATTCATGCATACAAAACAAGAACAACTTTTTTTTCTTATTATTTTTCCAATTTCCTCTGCAGGATTTAACATAGGCAAATGTTTGAACAAGCAGGATATTACAAAAAAGACCAAAATAAAATCACCTAATACTATAAAACATTTCTGCATTTACTCCCTAAACCAGTGTTCCAAACCTGGGGGGCCCATAACCTTGTCCGCTGAGAGGTCATGAAAATATCAGTTTATTGTTTGTCTATGAATATCACCAAAACAAGCTCATTTGAATAATTAAAAGTTTAATAACTCCATACTCATATATTGTTTTTTTAAGTCTATAACAGTAAGTAATTCATAATATTCCAAATAAGTTATTGTGTATAAATTAATATCCATGACATGAAAAATAGGTTATCAAAGTATAAATTGGTTGCTGTCTTCAAAGAATCTGTTGGAAGCATCATGCAAAAAAAACGAAAATCAAACCTATTTTAATCAACTCGTAATATTTACACAACTGATGTGAGCTCTTGCCTTATCGTCTTTTCAAACACAGTCACTAGTTGTGTAGTGGTTCCCAACCTCCTTTTCTGAGGTGGTCTAAGCGAGTCTTACCAGGGTGCGTGCCGAGAGTGTGGTCAGGTCACAGGAGAGTGCCTCTGGGATGTAAAAATATTGCAGTAACAAAAAAAAACATTTAGCAGATATTAAAAGTGCAGCAGCAGAGTGAATGCAGCATTCACACTGAAGGAGGTTTATCCAAATTTACTACAATCAAACCACATTTTAATGGGTCGTAGGTCAGAGAGCAAAAGCATGGTTATCAACCAGTGAGAAGGTGGCCTAACAGCCATGTCTTCATCAAGAAAAGATGTTCGTTTAAGGTGTCTCCTTAGTTTAACTTTAAAACTTGACTATAAAAACAAGCTTCAGTTTATTGCTGTGAAGGATTTAGTGTATGAATAAGATAACATCCCTGCCTGTTTAACTTTGAAGCTAAAATGTGTTAAGAAACGATAATTAACTTCTTCCCTGTCCTTTTTTATTAAAATTGCCAGGGGATGTTTAAAAATATCTACCAGTAATATCAGAGATTTAATTTAGGGAGGGACAGCAGAGTTGTCGGGATATGGGTTTGGGGGTGGGGGGTGGGGGGGGGGGGCACATCTGGGGATAGAATACAACCACTGAGACACAGAGAGGTTTACTGATTAGGACAAACACACACACACACACACCCAAATACCACATTTTAAGAGGGTACATGGATTTGTTCTCATATCAGCCTGCTGGAGCACCAAAGCTGTAGTGATGTGAGCGTCTCTGTGTGGATGTTTGATAGGATTTTAATTTTTATGTGTTTTTCTGCCTTTCGTTGTTTGGATTGACAGCATGTTCGAGTGCATACGCAGTGTTGAGATAGGAAGAAGTCATTTTCATGTTTGTTCATTATTCTGACACAACAGAGATACTCCTACTGGACTTCTGACGAAAACAGCAACGTACCAGGAACTCTAAAAGACTAAAACTGCAACTGTAAAGTTATATATAGTGCATATGAAACTTTACAGTGGCAGTTTTAGTATATATAATATATATAGTATATCTGAGCTACTCAAGTGGTGGATACGGTCCGTGTATAAGCCCTACCACCCTCATAAAAAAAGAAAAAAAGACATTTTGAAAACTATTTTTTAATTTAATAAACAAAATAGATTTTAAATCAATTGTAAATTTAAAATGTATGATGCAATGCAACGAAATGAACAAATTTAAAAGTAAAAGTTAACAATACTTGTTCTGTTATATAGGCCTAAACCACACCTCTCTCCCAGATATTATTAGTAGCCTTTTGAACTAATCAAGAATATAAATTACAAAAATACAGCGTGTTAATGCCTGGTACTCTCACTTAGATGAACTAATAGTGCTCTTTGTAGAATGATAAAGATCACAATATGTGAGCATTGCATCTTTATTTGAATATAACTTGCCACAGCAGTACTTTAGTCCAACATTTGTAATTTTACTTTGTGCAATAATAACTGTAGTGTAATCTTGTCATTTTAACATTGTAGTGCAACATTCACTAGAAAACATGCATGACACTTGTGTCAAACATAAAATATTCAGGTACAATGCTCCCTTTTAAGTATTAGCATATTCTATGCCAAGGTAAATTTAAGGAATTTAAAAAATGTGCCTCTGGTCACTATTGTGACTGTTGACAAGTTTACTCATTCTGCACACATATCAAACCAAATGTTAGAAAATGAAAAGGCGTATATCATAACTAGACACCTTAAAAATCATGTGCACCAAATCTTCAGTCCTGTGTTTATTTCATCACACCTTACTTGCCTCTTCTTAGGGAGGTTTGAGCCACCCTCTCATCGTGGTGCAACTAGGAAGTAAACAGCTCTGGGGCCTCAGTTATAAAGGATTCTGTGGAAACCATACTAAAAGTGAACGCACGGCCAAAAGGCGAAAATGGCGTACGCCAAAAAAGATTCAGATCTGTAAAATCGTGCGCACGCACACTTTCAAGCAATTTCTCTTTATAGATCACAGCTGGTCGGCTGACTTTGCGCATAAGGTCCCGCTCAGGTTCTGCCCTCTACACACCCACTCTCAACCATAAACAGTCAATGCAAAGTACCTCATGAATGTTAAGGTGTA
>JARVJO010000111.1:11335142-11349301 GCA_031762555.1 Cynodonichthys magdalenae | reverse complement strand
GAAATTCTGTCCATAAAAGTTATGAACAGAATCGGTGACAAAGGACAACCTTGGCGGAGTCCAACTCTCACCGGAAATGAGTCCGACTTACTGCCGGCAATGCGGACCAAGCTCCGGCACCAGTCGTACAGGGACCTAACAGCCCGTATCAACGAGCCTGGTACCCCGTACTCCCGGAGTACCCCCCACAGGGCTCTCCAATAATGTACCTTTTAACAAAATTTTTAGCTTCTATCTTACCATCCCATATCAATGTATTAAACACTGCTTCTTAAACACACACTTTAAATAATATTTTATGCAAGAACATTTGCCTTGAAGAGAAATCCTCATCTTTTGTTATGCTTCCTTTTACACCATTGTCCAGATGTTAAAAGGCACATATTGTCTTTTCTAATTTATTTATTTTTTACAAAACCCTGAGCAATAAAACCCTAATAAATATCAAGCAATATAGCTACATTTGTCAAACGCTAAGATATATGTTGGAACTTTTTAAAATCCAAAATAAACAGATTTTGAGGGTGACTACATTTAGGGTTACATCTTGTTTAATCTCATAACAATGTATTTTCTTATTTGCCAAACTATATTAGAATGTAGATGAGATATTTTTACAGTTAATTCAAAGACTTGATACTTAAAAATAGTGTTGTGTTATTACAAAAAGGTGACACGTTTTATCATTATTTAGGATTACTTGCACTCATGCTTCCTGAAATTAAGACCAAAAGAAGCAGAAGAGAGATAGAAGTCTTTCTGCTGCCTCTCATTTTATTTGTGATTTGTATTTCTTATTGTATATAGAATTTGTTTTGTGTTTTTTAATAAATTAATAAACTTTAAAAATAAAAAATAAATTGTTTATTGCTCATTTTAAATATATTTTTTAATTAAATTATTACATTTTTCTCATAATATTAACAGACAACTCCATTTCAGTCTAAATGCCAATTTAGAAAAAAATTTAATTATTTAATCATTTTCCTGGTACACAGCCTGGTGAGGACCCACGGTTCCATATGGGGACAAAAGCTTGGTCCACATCAGGGGACATACCGTTGGTGGGTCAGGGTTGTGGAGTATTTACTCAGAGGGTCCCACCTGCCGCCCGATGGCTACGCAGAGTTGGTAAATCCCTTAGGACCCGCATGCTCACTTGAGATCAGGTCCAGTCCTGGGCCACTGGGTCCTAGCTTTATGGGAAGTGCATGGTGTAGTCGGCTGTTCCCGTTGGAGACAGCCTGTTGTTTTGTATGTGCTGTGTAAGATGTAGTGGAGGGGTTAGGTTTAGGACTAAAGTGTGAATTGGGATTAGCTTAGGTTTAGGGTCAGGTATTGTATATCCTCAAGTGGTTAGGGGACAGTGTTAGGCTATTGAAATGGCCAGTAAATGAATGGAAGTCAATGCAAAGTCCTTATGAGAATAGAAGAACAATTGTGCATGTGTATGTGTGTGCATGTGTTTTATGGGATCAAGAGGGGTTGTCAGATTTTCTTTCATATAAAGTACATTTGATGTAAAAGCTGCAAAGAAAGAATAGTCAAGTCTCCATTTTTAACCATGGAAATGTGGGTATTAGGTTTTAAAAGGGTTATGCGATCTCCAATATTGACTCAGATTTGCTCAGATTTAGGTGGGATTTGCACTTTAATAAAGTATGTTCTTTCCCTAAATTTTTACTTTGCAGTAGAGTCCTGGAAACGAAAAAATGTGAACTGTAAAAAAATCTTCAAATGTATTCAGTCTGAACCAGAGCTCTTGCCTAATGACTCCACATGTGAGCAGAATTTATGGGTCACTGCCACCAGACATACACACCCACGGCCACGCCGACACTGGCCATTAGCAACTCCAGTGGATAGAGATAAAGAGAGGATAAGGGCAGTGAGATTAAAGTAAAGAGTGACAGAGGGAAAATAAATATAGTCTGTTATAAATATAGTTTTGCATATGTGCTAGAATGACTGATGTCAGGTTCTCCATCACTGTACATACTGTATACATACTGTTACACTTTACATTCTCTTATAAAGCGCCACATTCACTCACTCATTTAATTATTTTCTGTCTCTGCAATGTACGCTCACAGGATGGTGTTCATACTAACAAACTATACACTCACAGCTGGTATCAGTTTGGTGTCTGGTTGTCATTTTTAAGTGTGTATTTAATGGCTAATTAGCATCCACTTAATCATCTCTCACTCAAACTAACTTTCTCATTTTCTCTCTCATGTCTCTCTCATCGGTAGAAGATCCAGTGAGGGTTTCCTTCGAAAGGTGGGGGGATAAGTTCAAGAAGCTGTTCAGACATCCACTTTTTTTGTCTTTTAAAAACAGATAGTTATACAAAGAGAGAATGTGCACCTATTCCCCCACCCTTTGATATGAGTTAGACTGACATTACTTATATTGATAAGTGGTGCTTTGTGGTTAAGCCATATCCTTTTCAAGTCTGAATTACTTGTCTAATGTATATTTTGACTGTTCTTTTTTTGTCTTTTTTTCAAAATCCTTACAAAGAGGAAGCAGAGAAATATGCAGTGCCGGCAGACAGCTTTTTTCTTTCTATTAGTACTGCAGAAATTATTTAAAAGCCTGAGAAGGCATGCTGTTAATCAGTTACTGGTACAATACCATGCACTATCTAAGACCACTCCCTGGTATGGTTTATCCCTGGTATCATTTTAAAAGGGAGTTGCCAATAAATATTTTGTGTACTTGGAATCTCCAGACAAGAAAAGCTGAATTTAGTCTCTCCAGGTGCTGCAAAGGCAATTTAATAGTCTTTTTGGTCATATTTTTCAATCTGTTTAGTTTTTTCTGTTTTCTATGACAATTTCCAAATTATTACGTCACAGAATTTGCGATGGACCTGCCAAATAAGGTCTGGACACACTAACTACTACAATTTCATCATCTTCATTCTCCTCTCACTCTGTGTCAGACTCTGGCTCCAACATGTGAGGCTGGATGGACAAGTCTTAAAGAGGAACTCAGACCAAAACATTGCACTCCACTTTATGTCGAGCCCAACTTAATGATTTTGGTGTAAAGAAGGATTTAAAAGCATGAAATGTCTCCTTTAAAATCACTGAACAGCAGCAATAACTAAATGAAAAAAAAAGAGAATTCCAACTAATCATGTTCAAGTCTGTTCTCCCTTAGATGGTGTCAAACAGAAAACTTAGTGAGAAAACACAATTTCACTCCATTGCACACAAAAAAGTAAACCTTCGGCACATCATTTAAACAAGACAAATTATTGTTTTATGTGTAATTAAAAATCCAAACCTGACCCCATTTTTTTTCCAGAACCTAACAAAGAGGTTAAAGCTCAAACTTAACAAGTAGACTGCTACCCCATCCTCAGCAAGTAGACGGTGACCCAAACCAAACAAGCAAGTAAGCCAATGATAAACAAAACCTCTATAAAAATAAATGAATAAAAAGCAAGTGCCCCAAGATACACTTAAATGTCAATCTCATGCTAAAGGGACTTGCAGCTTGCCTCCCCCCAATCTCTCACTACCTTATGGGGATTTTGCAGATCCTTACATGTGAGTGACATTTGCAGGGTGAGATAATGTCAAGCTGTGAGCTCCATCAGGTCCACCAATGAGTCCCCCCACCCCACCTTAAAAGGGGGTGTCTGGACTAACAAAATTGCTTAAAACTCAAAATCTATTAAACATAGGAGCTTCAGATGTTTTTTTGTTCTTTAGCTCTAATGAAGGGCTATCTGTCAAGCAAACCAATGAATCATATATTCCACCGCTATGCGGTATCTAGTTTTTTTTTTAATTGATGTCCAACTGAAAGTGTGTTCACATATTTACATTGCCAGTCTTTCTGATAAGGATGATGCATAAGAACATTTCTACAGTAATAGTAATGCCAATCATTTAATGATCAGGTATGCCACAACTTGCTTTAAAAAAAGTGATAAAAACCCATTACAGAAAGTGTATTTTGATTCAATACCTGATGCACAATCTGCAAATATCTACTGACAAGATTAAAACATTATTTTAATAAGTAATTTTGCTGCATAGAGTTATAGCAGTAGGTAATAGAAAGAAAGACAAGTATAAGAAACAGAGAGAAGAAAGCTGAGAAAGTCCTAACAACTGGAGTTCTTGAATAATTAACAGTCTCATAAAAGCTAAAAGTTTTGAGTCTGTCATAATTTTTTTTCACTAACAGTTGATGTCCAAGAAAAACTGTTTTAGATTGGTAGTTGATTGAAGTCAGGTATTTTGAAATATTCTCTCATTATGATAACAAAGAGTTTTTTGTGAAGTTATGTTGTCCAGCTTGTGTGCATAAATATGTGTGTGTGTTTTTAGTTTGATGTGCGGGTAATCAGCCTGGCTAATGGAGTCCTCAGGCAATTAATGAATGCCTCAACTCTACCTACGATGAGACATAAAGAACAAACACACACACCCATAAAACAAGTACAAACATCTATACACTAATTTCTCCTACATACACAATAACCTCAACACTAATGCAGTAAACTTCTCAAACCACCCAAGTCAGCGTTTCCATTTAAAACCAATTACTGAAGGCATATTTCATTTTCTAGTAGATCTTCAGTGGCTACACAAAACAAGAGCGCAAGTCACTGCAGCAATCAGTTATCAATGACAATTAATCGATACAATAATGCAACCCAGTGTACAGCGCTTGTGAATACTCTCACAGTAAACATGCAGTGACTGAAACAACAATAGTTCACAAACAAACAAACACATTCATTTATTTAGTATATAAACATATAACAAGATTTGAAACATGTGCTTTTAGTACAAGAGGTATGTTGGTAATTGTTTGCAATGTGTGTATTTTTACACTTTTATCTGTTACTTCCTATTCCAGTGCATCTTAAAGTTGGTTACTGTACTAAGGGCAGGGCAATAAATCAATAATATACATCGAAATAGACAAGTGATCAATATCTATAGAAAATACATTCATTGTAATGTTGATAATTTCTGAACTCCAACTATGAACCGTACTGCACTCTGGGGGATGTAGTCAGATGAAAGGTAGCAGCTCAGCTACTTACTGTCTAGCTAAGCAAGGTTGTTTGCATCAAGAAACTCAATCACTCTTTGGTAAGCTAGCTACAACCTGTTGAGTAGCATGTAGCAGTTTCATGTTTCACCACCAAGCCTCATGACTGCTTCAAAATTATAATAATAATAATAAAACAATGTAGAGTGAAAAGAGAAAATGGGTGCAACAGCTCAAGAGGAAATTGTGGATAAAAGAATAAAGATCCCATCACCAGTTTTGCAATATTATTCAGTCATCTTTTCTCCTGGTCCTTATTATTATATATACAAATAAAAGAAAAAAAAGCTAAAAAATATTGATACTGACTGATGTTAAACAATTATATTGTTATACATTTTTTAGCCATATTGCTCAGACCTAACTGTACTTCAACACTGGTTTTAGCATGCTCAACACACAGGGAGCGACAAACGACAATGATTAACGGCTGTCATCGCAACCAGGGTGAAACCCAACACAAGGGATGCGATAGCGATGGCAGCAATGTGAGTCACACTGTCGAGTCGCTTGTCTTCACGAAATTTGATTGGTTCTACTGCTTCTTAGGTTATTGATGGTTCGCAAAATAAAAAAAAGGTGGGCATTATTGCAATGCTAATGATATTGAAAAACAAACACAAACATACGATTTAATGAGGAAAAACTTACTGGACATCTTCCCCTGGTGCCAACAAATTCCCATACAGCTGCCTTTCTTTTAGTAGTCACTTTATGAAGAGTCATATAAAATTGGAAAGTTTGACAGCGCTGAAATAATAATTAAAGTGTTAGCTAACTGCAGTGTGTAGCATACTCTCCGCTCATTGGTCAGTCAATCAAACCCTCGCTGATTGGTCGTAGCACCACGTGATAACGACAAAAGTTGAACACTTTTCAACTTACATATGTCGCGTTGCAAGCTCATAAAATTTAACTTGCACGATTTTCACCGGTCGCTTGGCTGGAGGAGGGCAAGCGATTGTCGCCTCTTTGCACAAGTTCCATAGAAAATGAATGGCGAGAGACCGATGTTGCCTCCCATGTGTCGAGCCCATAAGACTGTAATGACAGTTTCCATGTATTTGCTTAACTGTAGTTTAGTTAGTTTTTGAAGTTTTGGTAACATTAGTTGTTGAACCAGAAGGCAGTTGCAATCATCTTCAGAGGTCCTAAATACTGTTTCTTGTTACCCACTCTTCCTGCATGTTTTAGACAGTTCCCTGTGTCATGGTTAGTGTTTTTATGCTTTGGTTTTCTCTTAGTGTTTCTGTGTTTCCCTGTGTCTTCCGGCTGGCTGCCCCGCCCTTGCACACATCATTTAATCATTTATGTTTTCCGTGTTGTTTGCCCTTGGGTCTTCTCCAGGTGTTTTTTGTTTGTCCTCATTAGTTTACCTTTATATTCTGTGTCCTGTGTTCAGTCTGCGTCTGATCATTGTGCTGTGTCGTCCAGCCTTTTGCTTTTTCATGTCCCTCGAGTTTTTCACCACGTTTTGCCTGGTAAAATTTTTGAGCTGCTTTGTCAGCATTTTTTGAGTTAATAAATTTTTTTTTGGAAAGCCTGAACTCTGCCTGTGCCCTGTGTCCTGTACCTAAACCTGACCCCCTGCTTCAACGAACTGGACTGAAATGAATGAGTAATTGACAGGCTTCTGCTAAACTCGATAAAATTATAAGAAGGTCATTTTATCATTTGAATTAAGTGCTTTGAAGCAAAGAACACATATAAAACAGTGGGTCATGAGGAACAGGGTTGAAGACCTCTGACAGGCATTTATATATTATGTGAAAAGTTTCAAAAATCAAGGAGTGCACAAATGGCTGAACCAACATAAATTCCTCAACACAACTGATGCCACATTGACTATTTTAATTCAAACTGCTATTCATGTATTCTCAAATGGAAATAAATGACATTTAGCACTATACACATTCCCCAGTTAAATTGCAGCTAATCTTACATATTACCTCCCTGGCAGTTTATCAAGTGGGTATGTACAGTTTATTTGTTGCACCAGCAATCCCTGACATGAACTTTCAATTGTCTTTTTGAAAAACTAATGACTTTGACTTTTAAAACAAATGATTGCAAAAGTAACTCCATAACTTGGTGTTTTGATTGAAACTGAAAATGGTTCTTGTCGTCCATAATAATCCACAGGATAATTTGCATTGAATATGACATTCATCTGCATTAATAAATTATTACCATATAAATATACCATGCTAAGTTAATTAATGCATTAAACAACCTAATTTCTCTTTTAAAGTATCCTCAGATGACTAGTCTCAATAGACTTTTAATCATTTATGTTTTCCGTGTTGCTGTACTCCCTTACAAAATGACCTCAATCATTCTGAATATCCAAGAGTGACTGCAAAATAGAATTTTGTGAGCTGACAAGAATCTTACTTATATTATTTATTTTACCGTAATTTATCCAGGCAAATCCCATTGAGATCGCAGATCTCTTTTTAAGACTGGCCTGGGCCTGAAAGCAACCTATTGTACAGTACATGTTTTTGAGTTGTGAGGGAAACCGGAGTACCCGGAGAAAACCCACACAAGCACAGGGAGAACATGCAAATTCTGCACAGAAAAACCCCAGGTCAGAACCAGGACCTTTTTGCTGTTAGGTGTCGGTGCTAATCACTGTCATGCCACCATTTTGTTTTTGTAACATGAACAAATGTATAGTCATAAAAGTGTGAAAAAAATGCATTCATAATTTTTCATAGCAACACACCCAACAGTTTTTAAGCCACTTCTAACTAAACCGCAGTATTGGACCAGCTCACTTTCAGACAAACAATCCATATCTAGAGCTGCTCTTGCCCAGCTTGGCTAAATTTTTTTCCAGTGCTGATATAAATAGTCCCTAAGTGCTTTGGCTGGCCCCAGATTACACTTCTGAAAGTACTCTTACGGTCAAACTAATTTGTAGGTGCTAATTTTTATGTGGAAGTCTGATTCTTCAAGAATGGTTTACCTTATTAAAAATGCATGGTGCTGGTTAAAAATGCATGGTGGATGGCTTTAAATGAGAGCTGATCCTAGTGTTTCTGAGTGAAAATAAATAAATAAACAGAAAAAAACCTTTGAAGAAGCAAGATTTTTATCTAATTGCAAAGTAAGTGTGCTGGATCAAAGTTCAATAGACATACTTGCAGAGCTAAATTTCTCTCAATACCTATGGACAAAAGTTTTGTACAAACTGTCTGACCACTTTTAATGATGCTTTTTTATTATAAAATAAGAGAGTATTATTAAAATACAGTGTCTTTGGGACTAAATTTCTTAAAGATGGGTATTATGTATTTTCCAGCGACTTAGTTACTTGATTGTGTGTTTAAATTGAACTGTTACCTTCAGTTGACAATCAACAGATGTGCAGTTTCACCAGGTGTTTGCTGAGTGTTGCTGCCACTAGTGGTGGAGCTGTGTGGGGGAGGGGCGCTCTGTGGGGTGGGAGCTTGGCTGGGGACTGAGCTCCAGGGAGGAGCTATGGAGAAATAGGTGGTGCTTTGTACCAACAAGCGTTTTAGCTGCTCCACGTCTACCACAGGAGATTCAATGATTTGTCAAACATGCATGTATAGCTATATTCTGACAGGATTAGTTGCCACTTGTAATAATCGCAGAGATTGTCTGTGTTGTTAATCCCGTGCGAATCGATCATGTCAGTAATTTGTAAAGTAAAAATTCCCCCTCAAATTACCTACTATATTTCACTGAACTCCAAGGTCTTTGGATAATGCTAATCCAATGCGAATAGGTATCTCTGTGATTTGGACAGGAATGGGCTAAATCTCATTTGTAATTAGGTGTTTTTTGTTTCCTGGCCAGTGGTGTAGGCATTTATACTTGGCACTTACATTGTTGTAGTATTCTCCATGAGGACATGCAGCAGAACACGTTATAACTGATGAAATGTTGTAAATAGGAGAGCAAAAGCTTGATGAACAAACTGTTAAAATGGTGCGTGGCGCACGCAGCCTTGCAGGGAACTTTTGGGGCGCACACCCTTGACATGTTCAACACATCAACTGACCAGATTTCAATATCGCATCTGGGTGATGTCTGTAAATTTCAGTAAAATGTTAGGCTTTGGTTATCCCGTGCGAATGCGCCACATAAAAAAACAGTCATCAGGGAGTAATTTATTTATTACACGGGGTCCCGAAATAAAGCTTATCCCGTGCGAATAGGGCTTATGAGTCAAAGGAGTAACCGTCAAAGCAACACTCTGGGTATGTTTTGGATGAGGGAAGTAATATTAAAACAAGATATAAAGCTCAAAATGTTGATTTTGCATAAGAACCCCCCCCCCCCTTTTTGAATAAGAATATTAAGTATATATACATTTCTAAAATAAGAAAAAAGCAACATGGCATTTTGCCTCTTTAGGAACATAATAATTAACCCGTTACGATGTAAATTTTACAGTTTATGTTTATGTTTACTGACCTTTCCTCACCTAGAGGTACTTATAAGTTTAGACTGGAAACATGGCGAGTGTGATTATATCCTAGTTTTTGTTTCTTGATCAGCTCAGAGCGAGAGGGATCAGTCGTGCAAGGTCAAACCTCTCTGTGGGTCTACTAGACTGAAATATATGCTTTATTTGAATACAAATGTCTAATAAATTAGGGGATATCCTCTTCACACAGCAGCCACTTTAAATCTCGACTAGCTACTAAAATGACAGCAGGGAAATAAAAATGTTTCAACTTGCCCTATCTTAAAGATCCATAGTAGCAGTAGAGGTTTGCATTTAACATTGAATGTGTGAGAACTGTGACTGTGAGAATGCGACTCTTACAAAAGCACTTTTTTTTCCACTGTCATCATGTGCCATTTCATTTTCTTTTTTCCAGACAGAGTTAAAAAGTGTATTTTATCGTATTCTTTAACTCAACTGTGAGATGTTAGCTTGAAAGGATCGTAATTGGAGGTACTCACAGAAATGACCGTTCTCGTGATATGCTTCTGCATTCTCACTTTGAATCCACCAGTATGACGTTCTATTCTGAGCAACGGGCTCATTGTTAGCAAGTGGTATATATTCACCAAGAGCTATTATGTGTGTGAGTTTTACACAGTTCGTGTGATTTTACACTGGTGGAGTAATTACTCATCACACCCACTATGAACTGAAGAGGATAATGAGATTTGTAAACAAAAGGCAACCATTTTGGCAGCAGCCAACTCACTTACCTTCCTCAGTGGTCTCCTTTGACAAGTGTGAGCTGCTGCCTGTGTATGCATGTGTGCAAGTGTTTGCACAATTTGTGCTCCCCTGAAAGCAACAATAGAGCAAGATAAAACGCAACGTAGCAATACAGGGTAGCCATTAATCTTCTCTTGCTTTCTCTGTTTTCCTCTCGCTGTGAAGTAATTAAACAGTTAAATGTGCTGGAAAGAGGCTTGGGTGTGGCTACGGGTTTGCTACAATGTGTGTGAACATTTTATATCTGAAATCTCTCTATGTTGACATATGACTGCATTTACAAGTGTTACATTCTGCTTAGTTTGTCTGTACATTTTCAAAATCCTTTCTCTATCTTTTAACAGACTTATCCTGGCTTTATGTCAGGTTTCAATTTTACCAACTGCATGGAAGAAAAAAGGTTAAAAATTAAGCTTTACAAAGACACAAAAAGCAGCAAATGTGCATGAAAGACAGCCCTTTATTTCTCCATGATTAGTTCTCTGAACTTGCTGACTGTAATCAGCACTTTGGTGAGGCCGTGAATAAAACGCATGTGGGTGAAGAATTCTTATTATTACAACACAGACAAAAAAAAATATTTGCTCTCTGTGTGGATGTGTATGATTTAATCTGTGCACTTTAATAGTTCAACGTAAACCAGGCATCAAAATATTATGAAAATGTGAAATATTCTTATCACTAAAAATGAGTTCTAAATATTTGGACACATTTTAAAGATAGTGCACAAAATAGATTTTTTTTGACAGCTTTGAATTCAGAATAATAGAAAAGTTATAAAACTATTTGGACATCCCTAAACAAAATAAATATTGTCAACACAATATTAGTAAGGTTGCAATACAGTTTCCATCAGTTATATACAAAGCAGAGTGTACATATTGGAAGAGCACTTTTTATACAATGTATTGATACAATTATATACTTGAGAGACCTTAATCAGGTCAAATGAGAATGTTTTAGGTATTAACATCTCTGTATGAAGCCTCTGTGATCAAAGCAAATCAACAGAACTGTGTGCACATTTAGCAGCAACTGCAGCAGATAATAACATGATGACATGAATATGGTTTTGTTACAAACTCTGGTCTCTCTGTACCAGAGCCATGTTAAATGATACATACATACATTTATGCCTCTGATGGTATCATTTTTATCATGAAGTGCATCAAATCTTACTTTTAATCCCATTATCTACTTATTAAAATTACTTAAATTTGTAGAAGATGTAAGTGAGGCAGGACGAAGGGTGTCACTTTTTTCCTCGCCTCCTTGTGCTTTTTTGGCACTTTTTAAGATTTGGAGCATCAGCTCAGTTTATTAATCAAAACAACTTATGTTATTCCCCCTTTGATAATCAGACTCATAACCACTGAAGTGTGAACTTGTATAATCACAGGGAACTCTTTTACCATAACTAATGAATTTTTACCCAAATTTCTTTTAAAATTTTTATTGCAAAAATTATGACTCAAAAATCAATAGAATAATGAACAAAAAAAAGCAAAAATTAATCACGCAATTATTAAAATAAAAAATGAAGGATTATTAGTTAAGATAATTAGTTGAGTATTATTTAGATTGGATTTCAGAGCAATCAAAGATAAAGATCAATTAATCGAGGATAGATTCTCATTTATCAATCTAAAATAATTTTGATAAATTAAGGAATGGTAACAAAACTATGCTATGAAAACAATCAACTAAATAAAACCTAAAATTTGTTTAAAATAAATTTAAAGGTTTTGTGATAAATTAAGTCCATCTTTTACAAGTTTTGCATTTGCAAAATTGAACATTGTTGCATTTAGACAGTTAACTTCCTGCTTTAAGCTTTATAGTGTGTACAGGACCATTTAGTAAGTTGTCATAGCATATCCACTGATTTAAATGTGAAAAACAGCTTACATCAAAATTACATCTATTTTGTCACAAAACAAACAAAAAACACTACAGTTTTATCATTTAACTTTTTTAACTGGACTTATATATATGTATTTTTTCTTATCAGCTGACATGTAGAGCATGTCTAAATAAATGTTGACTTCCAGGGGAAAGTTATTGAAAACTTCACCACTAATTGTTCAGAGTTTGGCTTGTGATGCTGCAAGAAAAAAAGTTTGAAAGAAAGGGATATTGTTCATCTGTAAACAAACAAGCAATCCCTGTCTGTGATGCTCGTCACAGTGTGAAATAAATTAATTCTGGAAAAAAAATCTTAACCTCATCATTTTCAAAGAATTTCCTTAGTTCACATTTAGCAGCACCCTGCTGTGACAAAACAATTGATATAATATCCGTTCTTTTTATAACTAAGCCAACACATGCTGTGAGCAGTGATCCTATTATTTTTCATTTCAGTTACTGTGGCAAAAACAATTTCTGTCTTTACTGAGCTGATTAGTTAGCTCGATTACCTATATGAGCAGCACAATTATGTACACAATTATGTGCTCACTTACATTCTTTTTGCTTGTTAACTTTAATAGATGCAGCACTTTTGTAATTGTCATTTTACATTAAAGTACATTTACACGGTTATGGTATAGATGTGAACAGAAATAAGTCATTTTATTGCATCTACTTTAGTAATAGATTTTATACAGTATAACTGTTATTGATTATTTTTTGAGGCAGAATGTATATTACAAAATAATCAGACTTATAAACATGTTTTGCTTTATGTTTTATTCTGATTTGAGTTACATTTCTTCATTGTTTGAAAGCGTTTGAATGCATTGTTTGAAAGCGAGCATCATTCAGCCCATCCATAGAAGCATTGAAAGCATTTAAACCCTCCTCTTACTAATACTGAAAAGTACTACATGTACTTAATGTGAAATAAATAATACAAACTACTATTAAAAGTAAAAAAGTTTAACTTACAGTTGTCTGAAAGATTGATGGTAGTTGACTCGAGTCCCTCTACTGGCCCGGTCAGAGCACTTCCGTTATGTGTTTTTGAACTTGCATCTTTTTTTAAAACATGCTGTGCATTAATGGAGCACTTCCGTTATGTGTTTCATCTTTTAACTAATCTTGATTTTGCCTGACTTTGCCCACACCAAAGAACTCTTTGCCCATATTCCAAACTCTGCCAATCGCAGTTTTGCCAAACTCCGCCCACACCAGAGAACTCCACCAATCACGGTTAGGACAAATTCTGCCAATGCAACTAAGAAACTGCCCCTATGTTCTACAGAGATCTCTACTTGACATTTTCCACAAACCAAACAAGTATGACAACGCAAGTACTATTCCCTCTCCAAAGTGAGTGGTTTGTCTATTAAAGTTATAGAGACAATACAATAAAATATTTTGGCGTATGTAATGCCGCATTTTGTAATAACAATGCATTATGTAATAATATAATAAAATCAGGCTTTAAACCACATTAGGTAATAATTAATGCAGAATGTAATACAAGTCTTCAACGCATTTTGTAATATTCGCAGCCGCATTATGTGATAACATTATTACAATTACAAAATGTGGTGGTTGCACTGACTGTACTCAGCCACACACAGAATGTCCCATTTTTGACTGTTTCAAATTATGAAAAGTAAACAAGTAAATAAATAGAATAAACAATTGATTAACGTTATTTTAGTGGCTGCAATTTTCAACAATTAGATAATGCCTCCTTATTTCTTTGCAGGAGGAGGAGCGAAAAAGGCATGAAGGCAGAGACGCAGTGTCAGCTGCACAACGCGCTGCTGCTACTGATAAAAATAAATATATTGATACAGGGAAAAAAATCGATTTGATTTATGCAAATTGTAAAGGAAACTACACTCTAAAAATGAAATGTTGGATTTACTTAACCATGTTATGTCAACTGGTTCCACTTAACTGAGTTAAG
>JARVJO010000111.1:11278118-11290946 GCA_031762555.1 Cynodonichthys magdalenae | reverse complement strand
GTCTCCAAAAAGTGTATGTTTTGTACACTCATGAAAATGTTGAGAATTGTGAATGACCCCTAAATAGTCTTTTTAGCACCGTGTGATTTGATAAGGGCTGAATTAGCTGTCAGCTGCTCCATAGTGAGCAGACTTCCCCACTGACCAGGCTGATGGTCATCGATAGGATTTCTATTTTCCTCACTTTTATCCACTCACTTTTGACTGTATCTCACTCTTCTGTGACTTTCATTCCCCATCATTAGTCTCGTGGGTCTGAAACAAACGAAAGACATCAGCGGTTGGAGAAGGATCTAGACAGAGACAAATGAGAACAACTTTTCTGGAGCATCTATAAATAGACATAATAGTAAAGCAGTCAGTTTTGTACCAAAGAAGCTTTTCAACAAAAGCTAACATCAGATGAACAGAAAAGTGGACTTAAATGCGGGGGAATTATTTTCTAAAGGAAAATAAAGGAAAAACAGCCTGCTGCTTGTGTAAATGCCTGATAACAACCCAGGTTTTAGTTTTGGATCATAGATAGGTGAGTGCAACAGCGAAAGGAACAAACAAAATATACTTGTTCCGTTGGTTCCATATTGGATTTCTGCTCTTGTAGAAGTAAGAAAAAAAAAACATAACAGAACTCTGTTTTGCAGATATTTTGTTTTTTTCTCTTTTGACTATCTTTTGGTACAACATCTTTATGTGAAACTCTTTTAAACGAGCAAGTCCCTCCTTCAGTTCCCTCAGATGAATATGAAAGCACTCACCTTCAAAAGTGAACAGGCTTTATCTAAAATGAAGCTTTTATTGTTGCAAATAATTGATAAGCAGATTAATTTTAGTAACATTTTTGTTTATATCTATTTTAAGCTAACTTAAAACATTCAAAACACAGCAGGATGTGACTTTGTTTTTACTATAATATTGTGAAGTTTCCTATTTGTTTTTTTTTTCTTTTTAATATTGCTGTCGTCTTAGTCTTCTTGGACCTTTTTTGGGTATAATATTGTTTGTTTGCTTCTTTTCTTGTACTTTTTCTTGTTGGCATGTGCGTGCGCAAGACCGAAAGTAAAATAAAAAAACTGAAAAAAAAGAAACACAGAAACAGAGGAAAAGTTGTGTTTTTACGCCTTCACTGTTTGTGTCATCCCTGCAGCAGAACTGTTTAAATGTGTCGGAGTGGTGAACACTTCTAAGCCCAGAAGCCTTGTTTGTGTCTGAATACAGTACGCTTTTAAATGTGAACTTAGCATCTGTTTTCAACAGTGTTCTTTTTTTATTTGCTGTTGTGTGAAGCTGGAATTCGGTTGTGGGATTCTTTGCTTGTACATGCGTTTATAGGGCTTCTTCTTTTTTTCCTCTTTATGTGCTTCAGTTCTATATAACGCTTGTGTTTGTGTGTTTATGTGAGTGATCCATTCACTGGCTGAACACCTGAGTGCTCACAGTGACAGAGAAGAATGGCAGGCTGTCCAAACCAACAACCTACAGCCAAGAAAGACCGCTCACAATTCTGTTGGTTTAGTGTTTTATCACTCGGGGCTCAAAAACTCTCATACAAACACATGAAAGACAAATAAAAATGCATACAAAAAAAAAAAAAAACACCCAAAAGTTTTTATCTTCTTTAACTGCAAGTAGTGTGGATTTAATCGTTCAACAAAAACAAACATGCTGCCCTTCAGTATTGTACTTGTATTTGTAAAGCTTCTATCCAGATAGTCTTCATCTTTTTATTGGATTTTGTGTGAAATGTAAGTTAAATGTTGACTTTTGTTCATTTTTTTATACTATTTCACGTGTACTCCTTTAAAAGATCTAACATCCTACAACATTTAATTTAAATCTAAATAGAAAAACATTTTTTTTGTTAACCAACATACTTTGTGGCTCAGTTGGTAGAGCTGATGCCTCTCAGCAAGAAAGTTGCCAGATCAAATCCCACCCCAGGGACCTTTCTGGGTAGAGTTTGTATGTTCTTTTTGTGCAGGCATGGGTTTTCTATGGGTACTCAGGCTTCCTCCCTTAAGCCAAAAACATAAATGTAAGGATAATTAGTAACTCTAAATTATCCCTAGGTGTGAGTGGGAGAGTGAATGGTTGTTGACCTGTCCAAGGTGTACCCCGCCCCTCACACAGTGACTGCTGGATATGGGCACCAGTGACCCCTGTGACCCTGAAAGTAAAAATCAGGCATAGATGATGGATGGGTTTTGCATTATAAGAGACTAATACTTTAAAAAACTCAAATGCACTGAAGACACACAGGGTAAGCATATTCATTTAAAACAAATCAAACTCCCTCTGACAGTGACTTTAGAACTAATGATGGTGACACTCGGGGCAGAGCCAGGTGTGGCCATGGCCACCATAGAAAAATATTTGGCTACCCCAGCTGCTGCTTTGCCAGAAAACTTTTGGGAAAGGTATTTCTATGCATAATGTTCATTTCAACTGCACTGCTCAAATAGTTCTCATGATGTAATTCTACATGGTAGTCACTGCCTGAGTGAGTAAGAGAATGACTGAGAAACACGATTAGATAAAATTTCCGTGTAGGAAATAAAAATTGTCACTTTTTGGGCCTGTGTACCCAGTTGTCCCAGTCTGGCCACTCTTAAAAAACTGTCTGGCTCTGTCCCTGGTGACCCCGATCAGAATGGCCTTATATGGGGCACAGAGTATAAAATAAAATGATCAAAACTGTCACTAACACATTTTCATTTAGTTCCCTTTCTGAAATTTAAAAAGGTTAAAAAGAAAATATTAAATCCTAAATCTAAATGTGTAAACCTAAATCATAACATTAAATTCCAAAACGTATGCCACCCATGTCAGTGGCTTCTTTAACAGCTTTAACAAACAAATCTTGAGCACTTAAACGTTTTTCAGGGGATATAAGAAATAAGTAATATCAGGATTTAGTCATAAGGCATTCTAAAATACTATTTTGTGAACTACTACAAATACAACCTTGTGTTGTTTAACATGGTCAACTTTAAGGCTACAAAACACTGGACCCTAGGAGTACAAAAATAAGCTACAAAATGCATTGAATTAATTTTACAATAGCCTCCAATTATTTATCCATTTATTTATTTTTGTTTTAATGCAAAAAAAGAAAGCGGTAATTTTTCTTTTGCTCAGCTGGAAACTAAAAGAAAACCAAACAGCAGTAGTGTTATTTTTTTATTGAATAAATACCCCTTTAGCATGAACCTTTTATACTTCAGAGTGTAACAGATGTAATGAGCCTAAAGCTACATGATTCATCAGCTCATCAGTGTTCAATTCAAAAATACCAAATACAGTCTAGAAAATAGCTGGAGATTAAAAATAAAAATATAAACAAAATAAGGAATGATGCTGGCTGTTAAACAATGAGAAAAACTCGAATAACTTCTCCATCACTTCATATACAACACCACACATCAGCCATGTGTTACATTTTGATAAGGATTTCACCTGTAAGATAAATCCACGAGCTTTCTGATCACGTCACGAGTCAACCTATTTACACTTCTTTTCATTTTCCATCCCTACGCGCATGTCAAATCCATCTTCATCCACCATTTTGTTCATTTATCTTTCATATCCATTGTCAGGCAGCACACGTCTCCATCCAGTGCCCTCCTTTGTTTGCAGAGTGCACTGAGTTAAACCTGACCACTCAGGAAATGTACAGAAAATTGCACAGCAAGGCAGTGACGCAACATTTGAAATCACTTAAAAAGGCATGCTTTGTGTTTGCCTTCATTAAAATATTTATCACTGCTTTAGGCTTGAACAAAATGAGCCATTATCTTTTTATTAAGAAAAAGGAAAATATTCAAGATTTGCTTTTTTAGGGGCTTGTTTCTGAATGTCCTTAATGGGTTTCAAGAGGTTTTTTGTGTGGAAAGGGCTGCTTGACATTAAAAGACAATTTCTTAGGCAAACTTTTCAGAGTACAACTCTCAAAATCTGGCTTTTTACTTGATAAATAAACAACATGTTTATTTTTTGCTTCTTCATTTAGGTATTTTTGGAATGGAGAAATCACATGGAGTCATTACAAACCTGCTTTATCTCTGCCATCTTTCCTTTCTTGCTTTTTCTTTTTTGCTCTTCTTTTTTCACATTTTCATCTCATTGATTTGTTGCCATCTCGGACCTTGCTGCGGTCTGATTTTTAACAGCTGAGCTTCAAAACTGGTTAAAACAAGTGACATTTATGATGTTTAATTTCTGTTTTTATACATATGTAATAAATTAACTGAAAAAAAAACTGCCAACAAACTTCAAAGTATCGAACATCTGTTGTTATTTAAAAAAATTAAACATTTCATTTTGTTTTTTTCCTTTTTGCAGGAAGTTTTTCCCTTTTTTTTATACTCCAGATTTTATATTGCTCACTAACAAATTCTCATTTTGATTATTTATCTAGTAATAGTTTCAAACTACCAGCCTCATGTAGGGCGATGTTATCCTAAAAAAGTAAATGCTAGTTTCTAAATTCTTTATTTCCAGTAAACGCTTTAAACTAACAGACGTCACCATCCATGGTGATGTGGGTCTTGCTGCTATTGTTTTTTATGGCTGCCAAGGTTTTATATTAATAAAGTCAGGTCATTCTGCGTAGGACCTCCAGGCTGTGGTCCACCATGGGATTGATTGATAACCTGGCTGTCAGTTCAATCTCTGAAATGCATTGGAAAAAAAGGGAAGGATGGATGGGTGTGGGACAGAAAAAGGGAGGGAAGAAAATATTACTAGGTAACATTAAAGAGATGAGAAGTCCTGAAAGCAAAGTGAGTTCTGAAAACAAGTTGAAAGGAATAAAGCATATTTTTAAATGTAAATTTGTGCTACTATTTGAATATTTACCTAATAAGACTGTTGAGTATTTTTCTAGTCTCCTTGTTTTTGGCTTTTTTTAAAAGATTTTTTGACATTGGTCGCTGTTCCCTTAAGGTTTGGAGAATCTGCTCAATAGTCAATTATTTCAAGATTTTAATTTGCTAGTTTGTGTTTTCTTTGTATCGGTTTAAAAAAACACATTTGAGCACGTGTCAAAAGGCTGATTTGTGGGAACTAAAATCACCACAAAGCATAGAAGCTTGGGTGTAGTGTATGGCTAAGAGTCACTCTTTGGCTCAGCAAATCAGTGAGTGAGTGAAAGGTGGCAAACAAAGCCACACAGTGCAGGAGAGGTATGACATCATTCTGATTATGTCACTGAATCTGACCACTTTCCATTGTTGCTCTTGAGATAGTTCAATTCAAACACACACACACACACACACACACACACATACACACAGAAAAGCCTGTGCACCTATTGATTCTTTCTGTTTATGCTTGAAGGAAAATGATTAGCTTTCTACTGGGTCACCACAGAAAACTCTGAAACAAGGTGGAAATGTATCAGTACAGGAACACGCACTCTGCTTTTAGAGTTTAGTTACAAAAATAAAAGTAATCAGCTCATCATTCCAGCATCCCATACCTCATCAGTACTTGTGGATTTATAAATCAGAATGATTGGGATCTGTCAAAAGGCAAAGAAGATTATTCATTTAATCAGATTTCTGTGTATCATCATTGTAAAAAGCCCCAACTATTTATTCCATTAGCCTACTTGTCAAACATTAATCTCTCTTGGCATTCAGCATTAATACATGTTCTGTCTCTACAATGAGTTCATGTTGAAATGTGTCAGATTACTTATGAATTCAAAGATTGAAAGCTTGTTCAACATTACTATTTAGGGCGGCTTTTTAAAGAAACAGATTGTAAAATCATTGCATTTTTAAAATGTTTTTTTTTCTGTTACATCACAGTAAGCAAATGTTTATTCATTTAGTTTTAGTTTTGTTTATTCAGTTGTTTATTTATTTAGCCACCCAATTGTTGAATTCTTGCTTCATTCCTTATTTAGCCCATGTTCCCGTGTACTTCTATATGTGTTTTAGTTAATTAAACCTAGAGATGGGTGGAGTAACCAAAAGTTGTACTCAAGGAACAGCAGCACTACTTCAGCATATTTTTACTGAAGTTAAAGTAAAAATTAGCCGTCCAAGAAATGACTAAAGTAAAAGTGATTTACACTGCATGCGGTTCTGCTGCGCTGTACAGTTTGCAGCAGGAAATGTGAGATTGCGCAATAAATCCAGAGATAAATGTGGAAGTCAGAGCAAAATAATTAATTCTGTGGAAGACAGACTACAAACACAGTTGAAATGGAATTGCTGTTGTCTTTTTGAAACTTTTGATTTCAAAATAAAATCCATGTACATTATGTGTGTACACATGTGCTGCATGCTACATGTTGCCATCTGCTTACCAAACTGTACGATACATTTTGACAGCATGTGTGTATAAATATACCCATATATTTATAAATATAGATATGATTTAGACAAAATTAGTCTACCTTTGGTGAATTATTTTGAAAATACAGATGTTGTGCTTGTTCATTTTCCTGTTGGTGCGACCTGATCTTTGTAGATTGATTCTGGTGGATTGCCGTCCACGCCGCACTGCGCCGCCCTGCGCTGCCCTGCGTCGCCCTGCGCCGCCTTGCAAAGCCAGTGTAAATGCTCTCATTGATTATAATGGTTGTGTGTTTACTGCAGAGGTCGGACCAGAGCGGAGCAGAACCGCATCCAGAATAAATTATTGGTGACCAAGTAACTGATCATAACGTCTGATTTTATGTGCAAATTCTGGTGTTTTAAAAGAATAATATGAAAAGAAGTGAAAAAAACGATGATACAAATAAATAACAGAATTACAAAATAAATTCCAGTAGAAGAAACTTGTGTGTACAATCAAGAGGTCTCACTTCAACATAAACTGTAGATGTGTCTCTCAGGTGCATTTCTGGTTGAAACCTGTTTGTTCATCAGTCAACAAAGTTATATATGGTGGGTAGAGTATTCAAGTAAGAGTAGTGATACTTCATACTATTATTACTCAAGTAAAGTAAAAAGTATGATGTAAAACTACTCCTAAAAGTGAATTTTCTCATCATAAGTTATACAAGTAAATATAACAGAGTAAATGTAACTAGTTAGTACCCACCTCTGATAAGACCCAAGATAAAGTTTAGTTTCATTCCACCTTGATATTTAACATTAAGTCTCATCACAGTTCAGTCAGTATATCTGACCATTAATTGTTTAGTTCCTTTAGTGGTGTTGTTAGAATTACATTTTCAGCTAAGTTGGTAGGATTATCATGTAAGTGCACTTTTTATTTTATTCAAGGTGAACATGTTTAATTGAGTAGATGATGATAGCTTTCTATTTAAATACTAGAATGTGCTTCAGCAGTCAGGATAATATTTGTGACAAAATTTAAGATAAAAACTCAACTCCTTGAGTCTCTTTTTCCTTACACAAACATTTCTTTAAATGACATTGAATGCTGTAAACTATTTAATAAACCTTGTTGAAGGCTTTTTCTGTTTTATGCAGTTCCAGACCTTTAATATTTTAGCAAGCATGGGTTTTGCATTTCTTGTCGAAGAAACTGGACTCCTGTGGAGACAGAGACAGTGCTTTGATATTTGATTTAGACCCCCCGCCCCCTGAAAAGAGGAAATAATGATAAATATCAAGCCAAGTCTGCATTTTTTTTGTGCAGGCAAGGTTAGAGTCAGCATTTTTGTTTCCCCCATCAAGTCTCGTTGGCATCATCTTGTGAGACTGTATGGAGATTCTAACATTGTTTAAGTAAAGAAAAGTCAACAGTTGGAGAGGAGCTGGGGTCATGCAATTTTAGCAAATAAAAACCCACGTGTGTGTGTGAGTGTGTACTTATTTCTGCTACAGAGTGAGGACCACTTGCAAAATAGTTACTATCAAAGTTAGCTCTTTGATGTAAAGTGAGGACCTCTTCAATGTCCTCAATTTATTTGCAGCTCTGCTGCATCTTACTAATTTGGTTTAGAGGTATGGTGTGAATTAAGTTTTGATTCAAGTTAGGATTAGGAACGGATCAGTAATGGTCAGTTTTAGGAAAAATGTCTGGGTTAGACATAAATACAGTTACAAAAATGAATGGAAGTAAATAAAATTTCCTCAGTTTGACACAAGTACAATGATGTGTGTGTGTGTGTGTGTGTGTAGGGGTGTGTGTGTGTGTACTTACTTCAGCTACGATATGAGGACTGTAATAGGATTTTACCCAACAAAGTTAGTATATTTTCCCAGTCCTTATTTTGTTTGAAGTTCTACTGCGCTCTACTAGTTAGGTTTAAATGTATGGAGTAAAATTAGTTCTGGTTAAGCGTAGGGTTAGGAATAGACTAGTAATTGTTAGTGTTGGTTAAACTGTGATTTAACATATTATGGTTCATTTAATTACAATATATATTAATACCGTTTTATCTGTGTTTGGTATTTATTTGTGTTCAGTTATGCTGTTAGAATGAAGACACAGCTGTTGATCTTTGACTTTCCAAACTGCTAACTTAGATTATAGAGTTCAGCTACTTTTACAACCCGCTATTAGACAGGTGGGTCGGGGTAAAGGAACTGGAGGGCCTGGGGAGAACAGGAGATTGCATGGTCGTATAACAAGGGGGACACTCAAGCCCCTTTGAAGGGAATACTTTAAAAGCCTGACAACTGTACAGAACTTCAGTTCATTATACTGATGTTGTATGTAATGTACAATTCCTTGCTGCAAGTTAAAGAGAGCTCAACCAGTTACAAAAATGAATGGAAGTCTGTACAAAGTAAGAAAATGAAAGTACAGGGATGTGTGTGTGTGTGTGTGTGTGTGTGAGGGGGGGGGGGGGGACTAAAAACAGGGAAGTGCCGAAGTGAGATAGGAAGTGAAGTAAGAAGAGTACAAGGCGGGAGCAATAGAGACTTTAGGTATAGAGAGCGAGGTAAGGAGAGTGAAAGAGTTAGCGAGTCAGATGGACAGAGATTGTAGTGCCTTGCAGCCAGTGTCCATATCTCTTGCCAGCATTGACTCCACACGCTGCACTACAACTAATGGACTCTGTCCTTCTCTTCTGTCTTATCTACCCTCTCTCCTTTTTTCCATCCTTCCTTCCTATCTCACAGTACTCAAAGCTGCTCTATCTTTCCACTTAACGGCTTCACCTCAATCTCATTTTTATCACACTTTGCTCTTTGCCTTTCCTTCTTCTGCTATCTCACTCTCAAATGCTTCTGGTCTTTCTCTCCTTTTCTATCTCGTCTTCCTTTTTAAGTTTTTTTTTCATCCATCTCTTCTCAATGACAAGAAACCTGACAATTTCCCCGTCTACTCTTTTTTTTGTTTTTTCCACTTATCTTTGGTTGCACTGAATTAATTGGAATTTCTGTACATTTTGTTGCTCCCTTGTGAATGTATTTTTTTGGTCTTTGTGTAAATCCATGCAACTTCATGGTAAAGATTATTATTGGATTTTTTATAGATTATTTTGTTTGGCCTCTTATTCCTAGAGAAAAAGAAAATATTGTATCGCTTTGAAATATTAACTTATAGACCCTAACAAAAGCTACAAAATGAGGTTGAAATGGAAAAGGACAAGGATGTTGCAGGACCTTGGTGCATGAGACGACTTCTTTCTAGTCTGATATATTCATTTTCTCACCTAAATAAATATGATGGTTTTCATCCAAGTGAATGTGTTTTTGTTTTGTTTTCTTACTTTCAGATGACCCAGGAGCAATACATTCTTGCAGCCCAGCCGAACCCTCTCCACCAGCGAGGAGCATCAGAATGCAGTGCCCAAGTTTACCCTGCAGTCGGCATCTATGGGTGGAGGAAGAGATGCTTGTACTTTTTCATCCTCCTCCTTCTCGTCAACATGATCGTCAACCTGGCGTTGACCATCTGGATCCTCAAAGTCATGAACTTCACTCCGGTAGGAGACATCTGTGTGTGTGGGCCGTTAGTGTCAGAGTGTTATACGAGTTTGTGTTCACATAAAAGAAAGGAGTTTGCGTTTATGTAATAAAACCTATAAGTGACAATAACTGATTACAGTGGTAACTGTTTAATTCTGCAGTAGCTGATTTATCATGACAAAGGGCACCTTGTGCATTTGTTGGAGACACAACAAGCTTTGAGTAAAATAACAAGGTTTGGTGTCCTGGAAACACCACTGGATTAGATAGTGTCTAACCTGAACTAACCCAAGCTCATAGACCAGCGCTATTCAACTGGCAGCCTGCGGGCCACATCTGGCCCATGGGTGACTTCTGTCTGCCCCCCCACAACACAATATTTCAGCTATATGCAAGAAAATACGGAAATTTAATGCACTACTGTGGCAGTGCATTAGAAAAAACATGGTCAAAATTTACTCCTGTGTATACAACTCTGCATATTTTAAGGATTATTTCTGTGGTTAAATATTTATTATATCAATTATTCTTGCATAAATATGGTGGATTAACACAATTTTAGACTGAATCGGAAAAAAGAAATTAGATCAGTGATGTATGTTTCTGAAAATAGGCACACAGAAAACTTTCTTATAAAATTATATTGATAACTGAGTACGATTATTTTTAAATGAGGCCATAGTTTAAAGAAAGTGTGAATTTTAGCACCACAAAAAACTATTTAAAATGATACAACGTCATACACTGTATTTTAAATGAAAACCATCTGACATTCCTTCCAAGTGGTGTTGATTTAGGTATGTTATTATTGTGATCAAGTAGTTTTATTTTATTTTTTAATGCATCTAACCTTGACGTATTCATTCATCTGATATTGCCTTTAAATTTGGGGTTTGTAAGATAATAATTTAATAATATATATGCAAATGATATAGCTTTAGAGCCCTATGAACTTTTAGTTAAGCATCTTCACATCATGCATTGCACTTCAATCTACAGCTTCTAAATAGAATTTGGGAGATAATGGATGTAGATGAAGAGAAAGGGCAGCCACAGAACTTGCCTGAGGAAATCAAGCCAACATTATGCATAAACGACAGGAAGATATTACAAGCCATACATGTGGAATACGAAGGCAGGTAAAAAAAAATCAAAACAGGAGATGTCAAAGGAATCAAACGTTAAAGAATCAACATATACTTGAACTCCATAACAAGATTTAATTTTGTGCACTTTAACTGAGTGACAGTGATGAAGACTTCCTCATATTGCATTATACCAGTAATAAAACAACTCTCGCTGTTTTTAGCATTGCATTTAAAATAACAGAATGAGTGCATAAGAGGAAGAATTGTACAAGGCTGCTGGGAGGACTTTAAAAAGTCTTTTTGAAAAATCTGTTTTAGTTTTTGCATAGTTACATGTCAGTTTTATAAAGACATGTGAAAAAAAAACTAAACAAAAGAGATAAAAAACAACACCTGACTTTTCTTTTGTGTCAATATTTCATTGCAACAGTACCCCTTAATGACAGTCTTTAATAAATGAGAAACAAGGTGAGGAGTCCTATTAGCTTTTTCATGATCAACTCAGACTTTGCTGGTTCCCATACTTAATGTGCCTATTTGTTTCTGTCCAAAGTGTCATCAATATCCTTTCTAATTTCTGCATTTGATTCCAAATAAACACACACTTGATCACATGAAGCGCTGGAGAGATACTTGTATTGTGACAATCATCTCTTGCCTTGTCAAAGAAAAAAAAAATCCTGGTAATCTCTCCATGAGATAGGACAAAACACATTAGGATTAGTGAAAAAAATGGTGCAAAATAAAGAACAGAAGGTTGGAGGAAAAAAGGACTTAAGATGGAGAAGACAGTTAAAATCCAGATACTGCATAAGGGTAGCATAATGACCCCCACACAAAAGCAAAGCATCCACACAACAAAACTCACATATGAGTTGTGGTTGTTTAAAATGTTCTGGTATTTATATGAGAAGGGACTTAAAAAAATATATTTTGTATGGAAAACAAAAAAGGAAATCTGTTCTTGGTAGTCTATTTGAGTAGAGTGATGACGGAACAAACCACATTTACATGCATGATGTCATTTATATGTAGCACAACATAAATATTTGTTCAGTTAAAATAAAAGAAAGCCTTCACTAAAAAAAGTCATTTTTAATTTAATTAAAAATGTTGACTTCAAAATAAGAAGAGAATACAGGAACAGATGTTGGTCTTCCCACAATTAAATTAAAGATTATTGGTAAACTCCAACTTTATTTATTTATTTATTTTGGCTTGAAAGTTGTCCTGCTGTCATGAGAAGAATGTACTAAATACAACCAAAACGAGAAACCACAAAACTTAATATTAGTCCTCACTTTTGGGGTGAATGCAATGTTAAAATCCATATTTGGACCATGGACCCTAAAACATAGATACTTTTTCTTCAAATTGTGGTTTAATGTTATTAAATATAAAAAAAGATCAAACTAAAACAAATCATGGACAGTTTGTCTATTTTGAACCATGACTGTGGTATTGACTGACCCTTCTTCATCATTTGCCTCCTAAAGCTGCTGATTTATTCAAGAGATCACAGTATTTCCTTTCCTTTCCTTTTTTGACATTATGCTGCAGTTGGTAAATGAGCTAAATCAACGTTCTGCACTTTATGATAATAAAGGGTTAATAGTCTTCACAGATGAAACGAAGTTCGTTTATGTTTAAAACTTTATGATGTCTAGCAGACAATTTACCTGCTGATTAGACGTCACCAGATTCTCTGCTGTGCAGTAAAAAGAGAGAAAGGGAGAGAAGTCACTCAGCAGAATGCCTTTTTGTCCGGATGTACAGCAAAATTCATTTAGGAGCTTCACCACATTGAAGTGCCACAGGCACGTGTGTGTGTGTGTGTGTGTGTGTGTGTGTGTGTGTGTGTGTGGGCTGGTATTCCCTACGTTGTGGGACAGTGTTTT
>JARVJO010000111.1:11263004-11278018 GCA_031762555.1 Cynodonichthys magdalenae | reverse complement strand
TCAATGCAAGGTCCCCATAAAGATAGCTGTACCAGACTGTGTGTGTGTGTGTGTGTGTGTGTGTGTGTGTGTGTGCGTGAGGGAACTTGTGAGTACAAAAGACAGTTTGGGGCATATTACATATTTTAGATTTTGCTTTTTAATACAGTAGTGAAACTATGGGCCACCACTATCGAAAAAAGGAGTCCTGTCGAACACTGCCATTGTTGCAGCACATGTGTTCTGTATGACATGACTGACAGGAGCCGGGTCATCCCTTTATTTAACAGCGCTCTGATGGCTGCATGTCATGATCCATGCATGCGGTGGATCCTCGTGAGAACAGAGTTTTTACAACTATGATAAAAACATTATTAGTGTGTGGAACAGGTGGAAAGTGTCATTTTGAACTGGAGTTGTCCCGCCTCACGCTGCTGTTCTTTGTGTGTGTGTGTTTTAGCATGAGAATACAAAGTGTGGCGTGTGTCACGGTCAATGTGTGAGACTTGATATCGAAAGTCATATTAAATAGTTGTGAAGTTATAGTTTCCACCCTGAGTTTGAAAACATGTGCCCTGACAGTCAGACGTTGTCTCTGGCAGGAAGAGCTCGGTCAGCTGACAGCTGCCCGGCAGAGCAGAGTGACAGTAGACATGTCTGAAAACGGAGTAAAATTGTAATTCAGCAAAATATTGACAAAGCAAGTAGACGTTTCAGTTCTATGGTGCTACATTGCTCTAAAAGTTAATTTTGTGTCAAGGAAAAAGTAAAATATGAAAATTTCCCTCCACCTTTTTCCTGCTCTCCATTTCTGTGTGGACAGCCAGCTTTCACCCGCAATGCATCATGGGATTGGGTGGATGAAGAAGGATGATGTTTTGATATATTCAGTGATTTTTGTCAACCGTAGCACAGAAACGGATGAAATTTGGCAGGAATATAGATGTGTTCGATCTACACTGTGCCAGCCAATGGTTACACCCCATATTTAAGCTCTATCTAAAAAGGGGGTGTCTGGACATACAAAAATGCTTATAACTCAAAAACTATTCAACATAGAAGCTTCAGATTTTATTTTATTTTTTGTGGTTTAGTTCTGATGAAGGGCTATCCATTGGGCCCACCAATGAGCCCCTCCCACCTTCCCGGATCCCCACCCAAAACAATAAATCTGTTCTAGTGAGTTCTGGTGTATTGGTGCTTTTCGTACATCCGGGGGTCATATATGCTACAACTATGCAGTATCTAATTTAAATATGAAACCAGATGTAGAAATTTAGAAAAATATTTTTGTTAGGCCATGTTTAGTCCAATTTTAGCCTATGCTTTTGTGAAACACAAAAATATTAATTTACAATGAGCTCCGGGTTGAGCTCATCTCCACAGCCTAATGCTGTCTGAGTTGGACAATTCAACATGAGGAAGGTTTAGAATAATTAAACAATTTATTAATATAATAAATACTTCATTTTTAACTTACAGTAGTTTACAACTTAAAAGCTCAATAAACACTACTTGTTTTGTCTTATTGCTGTGAGTGATAAGATGTAGACAAAAAAAAAAAGGTGTAAAAACAAGGGTTTGCACCCCACTTTATAAAATTGGGGAGCAGCTTCTTTTTTCATATGGATCTCAAGTGAAAATAAACACAAATGTAGGACTTCACAAGCAGATACAAGAACACACATATTGTTTTTATTTTATTACATGTTGCTGCATCTTTTAAAGCAAAGATTTAGCAAAAAGAAGATTGACAAAGAGCTAAAACAAGAAATTATACACCGTTACATGAGTGGCATTACAAGAGCACACGTAAACAAACAGTCTGGCAAAATAGAACTGAAAACCTGGAACTACATTCTGAGGAAGCAATGACTAATCAAGTGTAGGTGTGATAATGAGTAACTGAGACCAAGTGTGAAGGGAACAGAGGGCTCAACCAGCTGAGAAAAAGCACAAGTACACAATACAAAATGACCAGAAAACAAACCTATGAGATGCAGAAAGAGAAGATAAACAAAATCTCTACAATCAATAATTTATGACAAAAATGCATAAACAAAACAGTCAATGACCAATAAGGAAAAAACAAACAAATTAACTTTTAAACATAACTGGAAATCTCAGTAAACTGTTCTTCAAGACAAGGTAAACACATAGAATTAAGGCAACATTTAAAGCATTCAAAGGTGGTTCAAAGGTTTTGCAAATTAGTGACAAATGTTGTAATGTGACAAAATTAGACTAGTTGTCTTGTTTTAGACTCTTACAATTCGCCATGTCCCTCTGCTTGGATCAGAAATATTGTTTGTATGGGTGAAAATTATCCTTATAAAGGTTTGTACAGTGGAACTGTGAAGATCAGAATGTACTGAAACAATCTGACTATGTTCATAAATCAAACATTTGGGCCACATAAATTAAACCACGACTGGGCCAGTTGTGGCATGCCATCTTAAAAATAGTGCCAGCATTGCCAGACCTGGCCCACATCTGATTGACAAACCACCTGTCAGCCAGCAGTGCCAGCCTGACAGCAGACGTCAGCTACGGTATGTTTGAAAAAAGCAGAGAAGTCACCTGCCATTATTTCTAATGTATAAAATTCCATCACAGATTATTACATTTTTCAACTAGTTATTGCTAAACATGGTATTTATTTATTTTCATATGTAGACATCCAGTTGACTTTTTTCTGTTCAAATACGAATATTTGAAGTAAAAAAATTAATTGATGAAACTATACTTACAAAAAAAAAAAAGAATACAAAACAAACAAACAAAAAACAGTTACATCATACATGCAAAGATACAAACCAAAAATGCTTCCAGTCTTAATTATCTTACATTCAGCTCCTGCAAGCTGTTTCTTCCAAGATGCCTCACCTATCATTTTCATCATTGCCATTTAAGTCGCAGCTAGTTGGCTGCAGTATAATGAAGGCCTTTCTGAAACTTTTGTTTTGTCTGAAGTTTCCAAGATAAAATTCTCATTGTTGTTGCTTTTGAAGTGACAGCTTTGGCAGTAAATTGGAGAGCAGGGACTTGTGGGAAAGAAGGATGGAAGTGAGATTTTATGCTTGAGAGAGAGAAACAGCAAGAGGGAAGAAAAGCATAGTGTGTGCGTGTGCGTGTGTGTTTGAGTGTGCACCAGCAATTATGCAGCAATTGTTCATGCTGATTTGTGTGTATGTTTGACGGTGTGGGAGTCCTTTAAACATGTGTGTGCGTGTGTGTGTCTTCAAACTTACAGTTGTGAGTGTGTGTTTTCATCTGAGTCCTTTGGGTCCACACTGCAGAGAAATTCAATTTCAGCTGTCACTCACCAATCAGTCTGCCTAATTCCTGGTGTGGACATAGCTGGAGTGTGTGTGCTTGAGTGTGCAATTCATGTATGAGTGTGTGTTTTTCAACTCAACACCTGCCTGGTTTACAATATTTTGTCTTTTCCTAACATGATTTGTTGTCTAACGCAGACATTTAGTTTGCTGGCTTTGTTGCTTTGTTATATAGAGAGGTGACAAATGTTTACAAAACTGTCGATTCACTGATATCTGATATTTTAATGGCTTCAAACTGGACTAGATTAGGACACAATGGATTGAAATAATGTGATTTAATTGAGCTGTATTAGATGTATTTAGCTTTGAACCAAACTGTATCAAATTGAGGAGTAATTTGATTAAACTGGACTTTGTCAAAATGAATTGGATTAAATCAAGTTGCATGAAATTGAATTTGAAAGTAACTTGTTTATTTTACTCTGAGATGTTTGTTTCAATTCAGTGCTTAATAAACTAATTTGAATTGAAACAAGCAGAAGGAATTTATCACTACTTTATACTACATTTCTTCCCAACCCCAGAAACAAAAAGCAGATTGTTTTCACTAAATGTATATAAACAGGAACGTTCAGTATTTGTGTATAAAACAGTTTAAGATGACAGAGATTTGTGTGTTGAACTAGTGAAGTCTTATCAAAAAGTATTAAAAGACATAAAAGTGTCATTGGTTTTTTTCTCAAACACAGAGAACAAAAGTAAAATTCTGGAATGTGCGTGTGAGTGTGTGTCAGTGTAGGTCTATCAGAGTACTGATTGGCATAAAATAAAGCTTTACTGTTGTACTTTTCTTCAAGATCAGAGTTACAAGGTACTTTAAAGACAAAGCAACAATCAAGACATCTATAAAACACACCATTACATATCCATGGGGTTATAGCTACATAAAATGCTACACGTCCCCCCAGCAGCCTCTGGCTTCTTTAAACACCACCCAAAATAGTCAATTCGACCAATCACCTCTCCTACAAAATTCAAACAGACCAATCCTTAGACAAACTCCTCCCACACACCAAAAAACACCCTTCTCGTCTCTTGACTCAATGCACAACATAAAGGATTCCCAATTTCCCACTTTTCTTTTTATCTACTTTTCTTTACGAAAAGCAAGTATCTCATCAGTACACTTGATTTACTGCTTTGTCTTAACCCATTAGAACCCAGACCCATTTCTGCTTTCATGATTAAACCTAAAGACCCACCGAGGGTCCTTATGGGTTACTGTCACCTGGCTGGCAACTTTACATTTGGCGTTGACCTTCATCTTTCTTTTCTGCTTAGTAACTGTCACTCAACAGAAATTAGACGAATAACTCGTGTTGCCTCCCCACAACACTGATTTGTTGAGACGCTTTGATAAATGAGCTTGCCTGTAAAACCTGTGTTACCCAAGACTAACACATGCTAAATATTTGTATGGATTAAAATAGCTCCAGTAAATATGAATTTTGCTCAGATTTTCTTAAACTTCTACCAAGATGTTTTTACCAGTGAATATGTATTTTTATTATGGCACCAATGTGAAAATTTAACCAGGCACAGTAAAAATACTGCCTCTCTATTAGTCTGTTTGTGTGAAAGTAGAGATTACAAATACGTTACAGACTAAGCTAACTTAATTTGGTGCAGTCTTTACTGTCCTACTACTTTATTTCATTAACATGAAATAAAATATTCTACAGATGTTTTGGTGAAACAAAACGTCCCACAATGTGTTCTGCTAAAAGAGATTAAAATGAAGTGAGTAAGGGGAGAGAGACAGTATCTGTGAAGACCATTTTCTCATTGCGGTTTAGCAGAATCTGTTTTTTCCTTATTTTCTCCAGGCAAATATGGAAACAGATACATGATCTCAATTAGTAGATGGGTGACTCATTCTTACAGACAGACTGTACCTTTTGTTGATATATTTTTTTTTTGTAAAACTCTTGTGCAGCTTTAGGTTTTTTAAAAATTAATCAGAGATAACTGTGGGAGGGTGAGAGAAGTGAGGATACCATAGACTGGAAGGAGGGAGGTGAGCATGGAGGATGTTGAATGATGCATTGAAGAAGACAGATAGGAAAAAGGAATGAGTGGGAGCAATGTGTGTGTGTTTTTATGTGTGGTTTAAATAGTGGCCCATCATCTCTGCTCAGCTTCTCCCTCCTGTCCCCTGCCTATGGGGCCTTTTGGGAGTTGGAGTGGTGTCTGTCTCAATGCCTCATGAAGTGGAAGTGAGTGGATGATGGGCTGCCAGAAACAGTCCCTGTGTGTGCTTTGATTTCTGGCTGTTTGAGTGTGTTCATTATAGAATGCATGGAGCAATGTGGTTCTTGTTTGTTTCCAGGTTCAACACCAAATACACAATCAAATAGCAGTGACAGCTGTTCAAAGTTTATTTTAATATGCAGGAAACCTAAAATGCCAAACTGAAGTAAACATTTGTGATATACATACATTATTTTGGCACTTTAAGATTTTTACCACCTGCATTTAAATTATGTTCCTACATCAGACTTCAGTGAGAATAAAGAGAAAAACAAGATTTGCTAACGTGACTTCTCCTTATATTAAATGAAATGTTTACAACATTTTTGTAACACTTTAAACTTGCTTATAGGTTTATTTTTACTGAATAATGTACTTTGCTGATTGTGCCATGTGTTGGCATTTTTCTTGCAGTAGTAATGATCTACACAACAAAAACTGTCACAGCAGGTAAAAAATGTTTAAGATATTTTTGAGGGTTTATTTATTGCACATATTGGTTTTGAGTGTAGTTTTCAGTTCTGCTCTTTATGGTATTTTTTATTATGGCAAAATCATCTATATTTTATTGATCCTGCAAATAAAAGCATTTCAGTTATTGGTAACAACTTGGAAAACCCAATTTTCAGCTTGAGGCTGTGTCACACTGCAAGATTTTAAAACAGTCGGCTGATTTTCAAAGACTGAGAGACCCCACACATGAGGATAAAAAAAAAGATTATTCCAGTGTGTGGTGTACAGCCACACGGCAAGAGACAACACACCAAACACGAGAAGATATTTTATTCCGATGTCAGATGTGAAATCACGCAAGACTTCTTAAAATCTCGCAAAAATTCAGATGTCAGAGGAAAAAACTTGTGTGACCTCCAGAGAGACGTGATTTCAGAGTAAATAAACATTTGAGATGAGGAGGAAACAATATTGATTGTTTGTGGATTATTTTTACCAAATGTAAAACAATTCCATAGGACTTTTAATGTCCAGCAGACTTTCTGGTGAGTGAAGACAGTTTTTATGTCATCTCTATTTTGTATTCTCCTCCTTGGCGGCACGTCACGTTCAACAGGCTGTGAGCTCGTTTGTTCTCGGGTGAACACCACACGCTGTGATATCAGGCCAAAAGTATCAAACATGTTGAATATCCCTGATTTGAGGTCAGAGAGGTCCAATGTCCTTCTGAGCCAACTAGATCACTCCTAACTCCCACTCTTAACATGACAGGAATATCTGCTCAGATTACCTTTAGAGCATCACGATAATCTGGACGTCCTTAAGATTGTTGGAAAGGGCAAAAATCAGCACGATTATCTTGATGTTTGAATCGGCCCTTAGCTGGTCCTTGCTAACTCTGCCATGATGGTAATTAGGTTAGAAATAAAAGTATAAATGTTTACATTCAAAGCATTTAAAAGTAACTTCAGTTTTTGTAAGAATTAGTCCTATCTTTTAATCAACTATTTCAAACCTACTATAAATAAATAAATAAACCTGAAACTATTAATGGTTGAAGCGGGTTTAAAAAGACAATCAAACAAATTTGCATTTTTGTAATGAAGTAAAAGTGCTCAGATGTACAATGGTTTGTGGCTCTATTTAGGTTGGTTAGAAGAAGCACCCAAGTACTGGACCCAGGTGGCAGGAGATAACAAAAAGAAGATTTTACTCACTTCAAAACTAAAGCAAAATATCAAAGTGTCAGCAGTAGAGATATGTCTTTAAAGAAAAAATGAAAATTTGGTAACTACAGGCTGAACACCAATGACATAACAATCAGGAAACACACGGGCAGATGAGGTACAGGTGAAAACAGTCAAATTCAATTACACAAGCAGAATAATAGTTGGAGAATAACATGATGCCACATGCAAGGACAGAGATGCCGATAATAAAAACACACTAAACACAATCAAGTCTCAGACACCATGGACTACAACAGGCTCACCATTTCCAGGTCAGGACAGATGTATGCACAGGCAGAGGGCAAAGAAGAGAAGGATATAAGGAACCAACCTCATCAGCAGTTTTTTTTTTTTTAATGTTCCGCGCATTGTGTCCTAATTAGTCTGTGTACCCTACACATTCCCTCAACACAAAAAATAGAAGGATTTTAGGAAAGAGGACAAAGAATGATGTGTGGAACATTAGTCTTAAACTCTATTTTTTATATCTTAAATCAAATCTTCTACAGCTAAACCAGTTAAAACCTGAAACATCACCACTTTCATTGAGAAAGGGGTGAATTATATCCTGACATACCTTTGTTTTTACAGAGGTTTGAAACAAGTTAGATGTTAATACACATATAACCCCCACACCTTACATAAACACTAGGATAAATGTGCCTAGTTTTATTATTAGTATCATAAAATGGTTATTCTCTGAATCATAATAAATTCTTCCATAACTCATTGTCGGCAAATAAAAGTAAAATAACTGTATATATTTTCCTCTACAACAGTACTGCAGCTATTTGGTGAAAAACGTTTTAATGGCTGCCATTTTCCTAGAAGGTGCACGCCCTTTAGTTTTTATGTCAGTGTGTTTCTGAGCAAGAGGTTAAGATGTGCTCCTAAGAGTTTTCAAACCTGCTGTACTCAGCTCCTTGTGTTGGCCACCCACCGTCATTATGGCTCCTTGTACTAGCACTATGTTGTTTATGGCTCCAACAGGCACACATTCATGCACACACATATTTTTCCTACTTTGTCACCAGCAGTGCTGACCTCAAGTAAAGTGGGTGTACAGTGTGGAATGCTCTGTCCTCATCTGTCGCTGACACACACACACACACACAAGTTAAAGAGACATCAAATGGATTTGTGTTAACTGGTTTGATTAATCAGAATACAAATAAAGATCACCATCGTCATATTGTGTCACACCAGAAAGACAATCATGTCTTTGTTCTCTCATTGATCTGATATGAGTTTTCAGATGTTATATATACTGGACTTCAGGTGCAGGAAGTTAAAAGACATTTACAGATAGCCCCCATTTTACTAAGTTGGTTTTTGTAGATACATGTGTCAACCCCTTTGGACATTTATTTCTAAACTGACCTTCAAAAATCCATAATTTTCACACAAAAAAAATCTGTAGTACTTTACATGATACAAACAGGAGGGTTACTGGTGAAGCATGAAACCACCCACCACTTCCAGGATGCAGTCTCAACTCCAGTATAACATAATTGACTTTGTGGCACAATATCTGCTGTGGTGTTGCAGATCATGTTGGGAGTTGATTATTTAATTTTATTTATTGGTCTTTTATATGGCGGCACAGTGGCTCAGTTGGTAGAGCTGTTGCCTCTCAGCAAGAAGGTCACCAGATCAAATCCCGGCCCGGGGGACCTTTCTGGGTAGAGTTTGCATGGGTTCTCTCCAGGTACTCCAGCTTCCTCCCACACACCAAAAACATGACTGTCAGGTTAATTGCTAACTCTAAATTGTCCCTAGGTGTGAGTGAGAGAGTGAATGGTTGTCTGTCTCATTTGTCTCTATATGTGGCCCTGTGATGGACTTGCGACCTGCCCAGGGTGTACCTCACCCCTCGCACTGTGACGGCTGGATATGGGCCACCAGTGACCCCCGTGACCCTTAAAGGAAAGAAACAGGTATAGATAATGGATGGATGGTCTTTTTATATCTTACAGGCTCTGAGACATAAAAAATTGAAGCTGTATTTTTTTTAAATCTGTAAGATTTGTATATCTGCCAAATTTGTCAAAGTCCATGTAACTTACAAACAATCCCTTAAGTTGACATGTATGCAGATAGATACAATGGTACAATACATCAAAAGATGATATACACACACAGGCATTCAACAAAAAAAACAAAACAACTGAGTCGTTTACTAGAAAATGTTCAAAAATGTTTTATATTGTTTGAAGATTCATGTGACTGAGTTGTATCTTGAATAGAAAGCTACAAGCATACAAAGCATTGCATTTACTGGCACAGTGACACAGTGGTTAGACCATTTGTTTCTCAGCAAGGTCACAGGATTGCCTTCCGCTCAGGACCTTTCTGGGTGAAGTTTGCATGTTCTCCCCATGCTTGTATGGGTTTTCACTGGGTACTCTATTCACCTCCACAGATCAAAAACATGCATGTTTGGTTAACTGGTAAACTCTGCATTGTTCCTAGGTGTGTGTGTGAAAGTGTGACTGCTTGTTTGTCTCATTTGTCTGGACCTTTGACGGACTTGCGACCTGTTCAGAGTGCACTCCCCCTGTCCCACAGTGACTGCTGGACAGGGTTTGGCAAATACCACTGCCCGGGATTTAAAAAAATGAATGAATGAGCATCAAATGTACAGTAGGTCAGTGACTATTATTAAAAACAATCCTTGGTGCTTTGTAGGTGTTAAGTAGTGTTTGGCTTCAGCATGCCTCAAATCTGAGGTAAATTTTTACTGTCAGCTATCTCACAACTTGTATTTAACTTCAGCTTTTAGGCTAAAACTGATTTGAACAAAAAAAAATCAGGTAAGACCTGTCCATTAATGCTAACTTGCCTTTGGGTCCTACAGAAAACATAATGTTAAAGTAAAAAAAGGCTTTGGAAAGATATCAGTTAAAGTTCAACTAATGTTCTGTTTTTACCAAAGTAATCTTTGGGCTCAGTGAATTTCTACAGCTACCTTCTGAATGTGGCTTATAGAACGGATTTAGTCTGACAGCCTTAATACCCATGTTTCTAAAATTAAACTACACAGTCACTGTAATAATATTCTTTCCTACAATAGTTTGAGAAGAAGCAGAACTTTTACTTTTCAAGATTTTTAGCCCTGAATATCATTGAATTTTGGTACAAACATTGATAAAACAAAGTTAAAAAGAACCATGTATTATTTTTATTTGTCTATAATAAAACATTTTAATTTTGTTACAAAATAGCAAGAACATGCTTTTAGAAAAAAAAAACAGAAGACTTGAGTGTTTCAAATTGACCTAGCTTCCATGTTCAAGGAAATTAGGGAATATATTTTAGATAGTTTTTTTATTAAATAAATAAACGTGCTGTAAATTTCATTGTGAGATTTTTAAATTACATTTTGTGGTAAACTATCATTAAATTCTAATAAGGATAAAAAAATATTAGTGTCCTATCCCATAGTATTTCAAAGTTGTGAAATGACGTTTTTACCTTTTACAATGACTGTATTTTACCCACTTCTTCCTTTCTGTGTCACAGACATTACTGGTGTCCATATCCAGTAGTCACTGTTGGAGGGGAGGGGTACACCCTGGACAGGTTGCAAGTCTATCACAGAGACAATCATTCACTCCCTCACTTATCCCTAGAGATAATTCAGAGTTGCCAGTTAGCCTAGCAGTCATGTTTTTGGTCTGTGGAGGTCATAGAGAGAGCTTGCAAAGGCTATAAAGAAACCCGGCAACCTTATTGCTGAGAGGCAACAACTCTACCAATTGATCCACTGTGTCGCCCTTGTTGTAATCATTAAGAAAAACATTGTAACAAACTTTTGTTTATGCCAAGTCAAATAAATATGCTGACATGCTCCATCAGATCCTTATGGTTAACAGAAAAAAGGATAAAACCACACCTGACAAAGGTGACTTTAAGATCCGTGTGTGAGTTTAAATCTCTACTGAGCTCAAAGGGCACAAAATACAGTAAAATTGACAAGATTTTATGGCCACTGACTGTTTTCAGCTCTCATTTTTAAAAGTGCAAAAATTCAGTAAGGTTGCACATGGGAAGATGATTGTTACAGTTAAAGCAAAATGAGGCTCACAATAACATTAAGTACAAAAGGTTACTTGTTTTTAATACCACCTTAACTCACACAAACACATTGTTTTGTTGTTGTTTTTGAGAATCAGCAACATTTTAACTCAGAAACCAAAGCTGAACATTAAATCAATTTGACGTGTGATTTCTGCCTAAACCCAGGGGTATTTTGTCTGTTAGCTGAACAACCAAATACAGTCTGGGTGTTTATATGTGACAGCTAAATCTGAATCAGTCAGCACTTTAGTCCTATTTGCAGTAGACATACATCAACTGTTGATAAATTATGTGCATACTCCTTATTTATCAACCACTGATAAATAGGGAGCATACTCATAAAACACACACAAAACAGATGTTTTGTCTGTCTCTGCAGCTTTATACGGATGAAACCAGTATGAGCTTCTGCACTTAAAGTTGTCCTATCTGGTGTGTATTTGTGTTAGTGTGAAGGCAAAAAAAAAAAGATCCAGATTTCCGCTGTCTTTAGCTAAGTTACTTTTATTTTGAAGTTACATTTATTTTTAGCAGGTCCTTTAAGATATGAAGTTTGATTGGAACTTTCACTGGTTTATGTTAGCTTGTCATGTGTTTACATTTTAATTTACTCTAGTATCTACGGGCATCTTTGCATGTTAGTGCACATATGGTTAAAGGTTTATTAACATTTGGATTATTAAATTTGTTTTTTGTATGAGTTTTTGCATTGCATATTTTTTCAGCTTGCTTATTTCAAAAGAAGAATATTGGAGCAAACACTGAGCAGAGCTTGCATCTGACAGGAGAGTGCATGTGAGTATCCTAGGCTTTCTTGAACACTCATTTCTCTACAATGAGACTGTGGTTTTGATGTGGGTGATGATTGCAGTGCAGACCCAGGAATGGGTCTACCTGGGCACGCTATGCTCTCCTCTTGACTGATGTTATGCAGAGAGAATCCACCCATACTCCCCTTCAAATAGTCTCTTTGTGATGACCCTTGTTGAAAGCATTTACCTGCTGCTCTGATTCTGCTCTCGTGTTGAAAGGCCCATGTGGCGAGTTTCTGAGGCAGTTAAAGCCATCTATGCTTTTTTCAAAGCCACTAGACTCCCTTTGAGAAGAACAGCCATCTTACCATGCAGGCCACAGGAGTAACAGAGGGGCAGAGTATGATGCAAGAAATAATTCAGGAAGGCATGAGAGGCCCGAAGCCATAGCTTTCAGTGTCAAAAAGTTGGTTTTCTTTTAACCTGGCATTATCACCTTGGTAACTGGTTCTGAACACCTAATCCCCCCCAGAGGATGGGGCAGTGTATCCAGCATTGCAGATGAAACAGCCTCTATCTACCATCCTTTAAACAAGTGTTTTCCTCTCTAAAACAAAGTAGGTAAGACTGAAACAACATTAAAGCATGTTATCCAACATTGAGATCTCCTAATTATAAAGACTACGATTAGACTTAGGAAGGACCTATTTGCAAAAGAATGTTGTTTTTTAAACGACATGAAGGTTAAATTACAGTTGGCAATAGTGGCTGAATGAGACGAAGGCATTTGTTGGAGAAAGAACAACAAAGAGATTTAGCCATTGTGTATCATCAGCCAAAAGCTGCAGGACTGGAGAACAGGTTGTGCAACTCTGAAAAGAACAGGTTATAACAAAACCTAAAAAAGCCAAAAAACTTAATATTAATAAGAATTTTTGATCTGGTAATGTTAGTGTTACTGCACTGGTTCACACAGTTAACTGTGAAAATTAGGTTGAAAGGCTGGCTGTAGTGCTTGATTAGTCCATGGTTGTCAGATGTGTTGGCTGATTGCAGATAATGGGACACCCCAGCACACACACACTCACATAAGCACGCACCCAGAAAACTAAAATTGGGACAAAAATAAATTAAGAAAAGATGACAAAGTAAAAAACTGTAAGGGATGTATCATGCAAAATCCACTTTTTAGCCATCAAAAACATTTTGTTGTGTACTTGAAGTTGGAATAAATTTTTGCCTGTGGTGCATAGATATCTTTATATTCTGTTTGTATGTTTCAACCCGTTCTGTTTTCTTTATTCTCTAGGATGTTTTGCGAAATATTATGTCAAAATATTTGTGACAGAATTTCTAAATAGAGTCTGGACTTACCAACTACAATTTGATAATCTTCATTCTCCTCTGGCTTCAACATGTAAGGCTGGATTAACAAGTCTTCCCCTGTCGACATCTTTAAATTCATTTGTAAATAAAACAATTCTGTGTTTCTATATAGTCGTAAACTCCTCTATCAAACTAGAGTGGAACGCTCTGGAAGCTGGAAGGGGTCCATTCTAGTTTTCAAAGACCAAAATATCATAGAGTATTCTCTTCTCCTTTCTTCTCTTCTCTTCTCTTCTCTTCTCTTCTCTTCTCTTCTCTTAAAGACAACTGTAGTTTTAAGTTTTCAGGTAACAGAACTCATATACAAATATTTTCCATTTTGTGCATTTGAATTGGAACAAAATATAATATTTAAAGAAATTTAAATAAAACTATGACATTTGTTGAGCATAAAATATGATCTGATTTGATAGTATAAACCAAACCAACCTGGATGTAAGCACATTTCATTCTCAGTGCAAATAAGCCAAGAGGATGTGAAGACTTTGATTTGCTTATAGATTATTCATCACAGTTTCTCCTCCACTTATCACAGAGTATTCTCGCATACAGTTCTGAAATTTTCCCTGCAGAGCAGAGACACAGTGGTCAGCAAAATGTGTGTGGAGGTTATTTAACAGATTTGTTTTGCAACCATTTTTGAGGTTTCACGATAATCATCTTATATAGGTTTTAATGCACAGGAGAAAAACAAATAAACCAACTAAAAGTAACTCAGTCTGTTTTTGGTAGATACATAATCAAAATATTACAGCATAAAGTTCCAAAATCCATGATTTCCAGAGTCATTTTTAATGATTCTAACAGATTTGACTGCTTCTAAAACATAAAATAAAATTTAATGTTTTTTTTCTCTAAGTAGATGCTGATGCAAATCTGTGGTCAATAAAAATTGAGATTTTTATTTTAATTTATATATTTGTATATGTTTATCCATAATGGAATTGTATATTTAATCTGAAATACTTCTTTTTGTAACTTGCCTTTTTCAAAATGCAATTTTTGCACCAATTAACCCCACAGAAAAAGCATGTTCTAACATTTCCTTTCAATACAACAGTGGTTACTGCTATTAATCATGCATATATATATATATATATATATATATATATATATATATACATATACACTCCTGATCAAAATCTTAAGACCACAAGCAAATGGTAACCTCGATGAGGTCACAAGGAAAGGAGCCACAGCCAGATACCTCCAACGAATAAGGCAAGTCCTGAGAAGCCAGCTCAATGGCAAGAACAAGATCCGTGCAATAAACAGTTATGCCTTGCCAGTAATCAGATACACTGCAGGAATAATCAGCTGGCCCAAGGAGGAAATAGACACCACAGATGTTAAGACTCGGAAACTACTAACCATGCATGGAGGGTTCCACCACAAATCCAGCCCCCTGAGACTGTACACGAGCCTCAAGGAAGGAGGCAGAGGACTAGTGAGTGTGAGAGCCACTGCCCAGGACGAAACATCCAAGATCCATAAATACATCAGGGACAAAGCCTCAACAGACAACGTGCTCAGTGAATGTCTCA
>JARVJO010000111.1:11237046-11251670 GCA_031762555.1 Cynodonichthys magdalenae | reverse complement strand
GCTTCTCAATAGCCGAGAGTCCAGACCCTCTGTACGAAGCAAAGTGAAGGACAAGGGGCTGGTTTTTACCAGGCTAGCTTGGCATCAAAGCAACAATTATTTATGTCCTTCTACTTCCTTGTTTTCTTTAAGTTATCTCAGGTTTCTCAATATCTACCACTTACTTTTTTGCTTTTTTTGTTCTGTTTTCTAGCCAATGGCTGTATGAAGTGATTGACAGAATACAAACAAGAGCTTTGCTTGGTAGGCCCCAAAACATAGATAAATACAGACAGGCTCTCTCACAATCAAACACACATCATATCACTTAGCAGGATAATTATAGAAGTCACATTGGAAATGTGCTCACACAAACATCCTCACACAGACTTTACCTTGCATGCAAAATTTAATATGCAGCATGTCACTGCTGTGGCAACAATTCTCTCCCACCTTGATGTACAGCATAAATGCACCATTTTCCCCATCCAACTGTGTGCACACGGAGCTGATGGATTGGCTGAAGGCAGACACACACACACACACACACACAACCAACATACCCCACACAAATAACCACAAACTATTAAAGACTTATACATAAGTCACACACATTAAACTCTTCTGCTGACAAGTACACACAAACAAGTACACTTTCCCTCTGAGCTAACAATGTGCCAGTGCACACTGTTAGGCTGATGGATGTACCTCATCACTTCATATCATTCAGGACTTAATGACCAAGATATGCTTTCACAAACACTTATGCATATAATTTCAGTATAAAATAAAAATCTTCACTGTCCTTAAATGTTCCCTGTTTTGTTTTACCATAGATAAACTTTATTCAAAAGTCTTGATAACAAATAATTTTGCCATCTGGACTTATTAAAAAATAAATACATATATTGCCTTTGTAGTGGTGCAGTTTTCTCAATCACAGACCCAGATTTGTCCTAAACTATATGTTTTAGATGGTTCCCTACCAGGACATATGATTTAACCTAAAAATAAATTTCATTGAGAGAAGCTATGTGTTTTAATACAACAATCATCTCCTCTGAATCACTTTGAATATAATGACAGTCATATAAGATGTGGAACAGTGGCAATATCAAATTAAATTATTGTATTATTCATTTTTATGTATGTAGTAATTTTTAACAATAAAACCCGAACCATAATTTTCTATAAAACATTTAATCAAACTTGATATAAATCCAAGTTATAATCCACCTCAGAACAGCCAAATCATTAGCGCAGTTACTTTAATATGTTGCTCTTTTATTGTTTTTAAGAAAATGGTTGCCTAGTTTAGGAGGTCTTTTAATTCTATTTACTCTTCAAAGTACTGTTCCTTTTAGCAGAAAGAAAAAGTTAAACCAAACATAATGGTTAGTGATCTACACTGAACCTCAGGGAGGTGAGAGAAGAGAATAACACAAATACAAAAGCATCAGGTCAGAAAGCCCTGCTACATGAACAAAAACATGAGAATACAGAAAAAACAGAAAAGATAAAAATATATAGGGAAAAAGAAAATAAAGTTATTGGGTTAGGAAATGGTACATAACTGAATATCCACATCAACTTAAACATACAGCAGCATAAATAAGGGGATGTCAAGGTCACTTGAACGAGGCTTAGTTACAGATTAAGGTTAAAAAAAAGTTTACGTCTTCAAAAGGGTCATCTGCTTTTCAAACCTAAACTAGGTGCTGGATCCGCAGTAGAGGAGCTCAGTGATTGAAAACATTACAAAAGACCACAGAAAAACTTGCAGCAAATGAAGACTGAATGGTTCAAACTCAAACATCATCTAGTAATTGGTACAAAACATTTGATTTATAACTCATTTGTTCACATATAGTCATACATAGTATATTTACACAATATATACACTTTTTACATTTGCTTATAAGTACAGTATATTAGGATCAATGTGATGAACCGTGGCTTACACAAGGACACATCTCCTCACTGCAGTGATAGGAATCAGATCCCTAAACAGCCAATTAAATAACAACAAGACTACCACTGAGCCACAGCCACTCCAAGTCTGAGATCAAAAGCACTTTGTTGGAAAAATCTGGAACTCTAAAGTCTTTAGGATATAACAGACCTTCAGTGCCATCCAAAGTCTTAGTTAAATAATTTAGAAGAATCAGATCAGCTTTTTCCACGCAGTTTCAGAAACAGTCTGATCATAAAAACTGCACATTGTTTAATTTTAAAGTTTCAAACACATGGGCTAGATTCTCTGTATTAATTAATTAGTTATTATATAAGTTTGGATTGCTTTGTTTTAGCATACTACATTTTAGTCAGCTATCTGTCAGGTATGTACGTATATGTATTATCCATGTATGCATCTATGTAACTTGCCAATATATGACTACATCATGCAAATCATTGCTTTTACTTCCTCTAGAAGACCACTGCTCCTCTAGTTGCCTGTGAGGTGTTCAATGCAACCTAGAAAATCTTTCTGTAGTATCTATTTATAGACCAGAGGCTGAAAAATGGAAGGGAGAGCAGAAGAGGAAACACAAATTAAAAAAGTGAAGAAAAAAAAAAAGAATCAAATGCTGCAGATGCCTGAAAATCTCTCATCTATTTAATTCATTTTGAATAATACTGAGTCAAGAAACCCTCAAAAAATGTGGACTTGGTTCCAAGAGTGGAAAAAACATTGTCATAATACAGTAAATTCTTTAAAAAAAATATGTTACAACAAATTATTCCAATTTATACAAATTAAATATACTTTTTGTTTAAATACTGTAATGCATGTATCAAACTATGCACAAATATTCTGTTTTGTCCTACTATTTCTACAAAATAGTCTTATCTGCTTCTAACACAGGATGGAAGGCAGCCTTTGCTTGGACAAACGATGTATCCTGATAGAAAAATGGGCAAACACACATTCATAATCCAACTTGTCTGTCAGGAAGTTGTCATATTTTCCACCCTGCTTAGTATTCAGGATGTATCTGTTCCAGGCAGACAAGTGACCACATATTTGGCATGGGATTTAAGACTTCTCAACAAACATCAGCACGTAATGTCGGGGAAAGAGTACACACGATAAAAACAAAAGGTTTTTGCTAAAGATACTGTAGCTAGCAGAAGTGGGCAGGACAGGAAAGAAAAACACAGCAGGATAGGTTATACTATAGTTGAAGCCAGATATGTTTTGTTACTTCTCATTGCAGTTCTTGAAAATCTAAAGCAAAAAAATAAATAAATCTCTCTTTTTTTATTTCTGTCTGTAAATAACTAATCAATACTGACTCAAATGAAGACAGATGCATTTTAGTAGTGCTTTTCATTTTCAAAACAATAACAGCAGCAGTGGAAGACATGTTCTGTTCATTTGACAGAAGTGATTGGCAGATACGGGAGCTTGTAGCCACAGGATTGAACAGTGATGATCTGTCATCTGCAGCCCAATTAACCACCAACATATCTGGTGGCAGGAATAAGATGGATGACTGGTCACCACCTGCATTATTTTCTGTGCAGAAGTCAGGAATCATGTCATTTCATTCTTTAATGATACATTTAAGGTTGTAGGGCAAACTTTCCACAGTCCTGCCTATCATGCTTACAATTAAAGAGTATCATTGGATGACCCAATTATATGATTTTTCAACACATTCATCAATAAACCATTATCTTCAAAGTAGTTTATTCTTTGTAGTTGTGTCAGATTTTATTAGTTAGTGTTAACTCCCACAAATCTTGTCTATATTGTTTTCTTTTAAAGCTTGCATGAACAATAAGAGACTCTAAAGTATTTCATCTGCCCCTTCAGTTAGTTTCTTGTTATGCTGATGAACAAATGTATTTGTTTGCAGCCGTGAGCGTTAATAATTGTCCTTATTTAGTTCTTTGTGAAATTGTAGGCAAGCTGAAGGCTCGCACCCCATATGCACTTTTACATGGTTGAATTAAAGTCTGTCAGCATAATCAGTCTCATTTACTAAAAAAGTTATAAAAAATTACAAAAAGCCCGCTGCTGCAATTTTAGTGAGGTCTAAAAATAAAAATTGGAGGTTGCAACCAACTGAGCACATCTCAGTCACTTTTACTTTTAGATAGTTGTTTAAAGGAAAAATGTCACACTAAAAAGCCAGAACTAGGTTTGTTCAGCACAGCCTAACCATGATGGAAAGATATTGTACACCAGTGTAATAGGAAATATTTAACATTTGCTTAAACAAATGTGTTTTCCTAGGGTAACTAGGAAGATAAAATAAAATATTTTAAATAAAACCAGTGTTATTATCATAATGAAATAATTTCACTCTAATATATTATTATTATTAATATAAAATTTAACATTATGTCCTATTAAAAAAAGAAAAATCCTGGCAATACTATTTACGCCTTTCTCTGTATGGAGACTAGAAAGCGTGACTTGAGGCCACAAAAGCAATTTACAAAGTAGTTTTATTTCCATATTCAGCATTTGCCGTATCAAATGGGTGACAGACTTGATTGGATATGACATATTGGTGGCTTTAAGCAGATGTCTCTGAAGCTCCTGGCAATGGATGGATGAAGTTACAGCTTTTCTATTATTATACAAAGCACCACATTTGCCCCAAAAGAAATTTGAAGCCATCATAAAGTGAAGAGTGATGTAGAGAGTTTGTTTTGAACAGTTCCCAGTGAGTTGGAAAATTCTGCATTGCATAATTTAGGAGGAGCAGGTCTGAGGAAATTTAAAATGAAGGGAATGAGATGAAAGGAAGTTTGTATTTTATTTTTTCTTCTTGTATTTTTCCCCTAATGACTAAGATTTGCTGTTTTCTTATCAAAGGTGCCAATTCACATTCATTACTAAAGTAGAAGTATATATATAAGGGTTTTAAAACACTTTTGTGAAAGTTGAAGTATCAACAAATTTTTTTTTCTCAAGTGTAAAATGACCCCTTAAAGTATAAAGGCAAAAGTAATGTAAAGGGAAAAAAGACATTAAGGATAAAAGTTTAGGTCACACCACAGGTGTCTATAGTGCAAAACTCCACCTCCCTAAAAAACATTTTCTAAAGAACTATAAAATATAAAAAAAATGTTGACTAAAATAAAATGCAGGTCTCAGAATGAACTACATTCATACTTCTCATACAGTCACAATAAATTCACTACATGTGCCCAACATCTGGATACTATTTTATTTTTTTTCTAAACAATGACAAGCCAGAATTAAAACAAGCTGAAGTGAAATAGAAATAAAATGTTTTGCATTTGGAAAATGTAATGAGTAGAATGAATAAATAACTGCATGAAAATCTAAGGAATAGAAGTAAAATGTTGGCTTAAAAATAAATAATTCAGTAAAATATAAAAAAATAATAATTTCTACTTAAGTAAATTTACAAAGTATTTGTACTTCATTACTTGACACCTTTTTTTTTTAATTGAGTATATTTTTTATCCTTCACATGCTCACATGCTCACCTGAATCTCCCGCTGCTTGCTGTTTGTCCTACGCACGCATGCTCCTCTCTCTGTGTCAAGAGCGGAGGGGGCTAGTGATGCATTCAAGTGTGTTGGAAAAGCAAAACTTGCATGAACGCAGCCTATTCTTGGCATGATAATTTATACTCGATGGTTATGATAAAGCCATTTTAACCATTGTACATTGAAAAACTTGGGATACATTGAGTAAATTCGATACATCGCCCACCCCTACCTGCAGGTTTGAAGCAGATCAAAGCAGCACTGTTGGTTGTTAACTTTACAAGTGTGCAAATAAATATTCAAATCTGAAAACTGGATCAGTTACCTGCATGTATTTCAGGCTTTAAATTGAACATGTTTTGCACTCATGTTTAAGTTTGGCAGTGTCAGAATAATACTACATATTAGTATCATTTAGGTTTTAGTGCAGTTATGATTTATTATTTTTTATTTCATTTTTTTTTTTTTTGCCACTTCAGTAGAAAACATATTTTTTTTATTTCATTCTTAGAATGTTTATCTTGTGGGTAATGAGACTGTGACTTTTGGTTTGTCAGTGACAAGTCAGGCTCGTTTCCAGTGAGAGTTGGACTCCGCTAAGGTTGCCCTTTGTCACAGATTCTGTTCATAACTTTTGTGCACAGAATTTTTAGGCACAGCCAAGGTGTTGAGGGGACCTGTCTTGGTGGCAATAGGATCACATCTCTGCTTTTTGCAGATGATGTGGTATTATTGTCTTCATCAGATTGTGATCACCAGCTCTCACTGGAGCGGTTCATAGCTGAGTGTGAAGCAGCTGGGATAAGCATCAGTGCCTCCAAATCCAAAACCATGGTCTTGAGCTGAAAAAGAGTGGAATGCCTCCTTCGGGTCGGGGAAAAGGTCCTGCCCAAAGTGAAGGAGTTTATGTATCTCGGAGTCTTGTTCAAAAATGAGAGAAGAATGAAGAGGGAGATTGATAGGCAGATTAGTGTTGTGTCTGCAGTGATGCTCTTGATTTACCGGTCAATTTACATTCCTACCCTCACCTATGGTCACGGACTTTGGGTAGTGACCGGAAGGACAAGATCGTGGATACAAGCGGCCGAAATGAGTTTCTTCTGCAGGGTGTCTGGGCTCTCCCTTAGAGAAAAGGTGTACAGCTAAGTCATCTGGTAGGGACTCAGAGTAGAGATGCTGCTCCTCCACATCAAGAGGAGCCAGTTGACGTGGCTCGGGCATCTGGTTAGGATGCCTCCTGGATGCTTCCCTGGTGAGGTGTTCCAGGCACGTCCCAATGGGAGGAGACCCAGAAGAAGACCCAGGGCATGCTGGAGGGGCTATGTTTCTCAGCTGGACTGGGAACACCTTGGGATTCCCCCAGAGGAGCTGACCCAAGTGGCTGGGGAGAGGGAAGTCTGGGTTTCTTGCGACTCAACCTTAGATAAATGGAAGTAAATGGATGGATGGAAACATCTTTGCACAGTTAAAGACAAATAGACATGGGAAATTTATTATGGGTCACAACAATGTATGAAAATATGGAAATAGGCATTCTACAGTAACGCTCGATGAACTTTAGTATGATTGTTATCATTAACAATCTTCACATACAGAACTAATTTATGAAATATGGAGGGTAAAAAAAGTTTGCTTTTCCTCATCTGTGTCAGGGAGACATTTGGAGTTTTTCAGAAACTCTTAATGTTACATAAAGCATTGTTCAGTTCTGCAGGCGTAGTTTTAATGGTAACCACAAGCTCTACAATTCTGTGGACTTATTTTTCCCTTTTTTACTTAGCATTTTATTTTTCATCCAATTTTTAATATTCTCTTCAGTTCTATGACCCGCAGGCATCTTCTTGTGGGCTTACCTTGCTGAAAATCTAATTAGTTTCTACAGGTGTTAGAGATGGAGTAAATTAATGCCAACAGATTGAAGAGTTGGCATCACCCCTGACTTTCATCCTTCACTAATGTCTGCACCCTAGACTAAAACTGAAAATTGTTACAAAAATTGGGAAATTGGGAAAAAATTAGTGTCCAGTTGTCTGCTTAATAAAAAAGACAGAAACAGATCAGAAAAAATAAATCTGACTATTAAAAGGATTGGATTTGAAGAGAGGTTCTGTTGTAAGATTATGAACAATTAGTATCTTACCTAATAAACTAAACTATTTGAACCAGCACTTTTTGGATAAATTGAAATGCATGGATATGCAAATGGATAGTACGTGTTAGGCTAAAACCACAGTAGATAACTGCAGTCTTAAATCAGCTCCAACCACTGATAATACACAGCAGTTCATACAAACATTTACACCACTGATAGTTATTCTGGAAGAAATGTATTAATTTTGCTGCAAGTGCCATAAGCAGCTTCAAAAGTATTTTACAACTGTTGCCTCTTAAACTGTGAGTTATTGAGCGATTGGTAAGCTGACTTGGGACCAGAAAGTCACAGGTTTGATTCCCCATCATGTCCACATGCTGTAGTGCAAGACACCTTATCTCCACCTGCTCCCCGAAAGCTTAAACAGCTGCCCACTGCTCTTTTTAGGTGTATCCCATGTTTGATGGGTCAATTGCAGAGTTTCATGATTGAATATGCATTTATGCCAATACATTTTGTACTGTATAACAATATTGTTGTCAAATTGGTCAATTTTAAGATATATTTTCAAACTAATGTCAATTAGATGGCACATTTAAATTATTCAGCTGTGGTCAATATAAAGTGGAACTGCAATGTTTTGGTCTGAATTTCTCCTTATTGTTGCTCCACAGGCCCCTCTTTCACCCCTTTTTTGAAGTGAGTCTGAGATTAACTCATTTTGGTGCTGTCTCTTTAAATGCAAATGAGGCACTTTACCTCCTTCCCCCTTCTATGATCATTGTCCACTCTGTTCGGCCATTTTTGTAGTTTGAGAGTAGAGATGTAATTATTTAGTGGGGCAGAATTTTTTTTTATTAAAAGATGACTAAGTTTAACTTTAACAGACAGAGACCAATTTCAAGGTGTTTAGAAACAGATATGATGTGAAGTCAAGTTTATTTTTTATGTAAACATATAAATGGCATTTTAATGACAACTGAAGGTGACAGTTATTTTGTTATGCTATAGAATTTAATATGCCTGAGAAACACATAATAACGTCCCTTTAAATTAGCTGGCTAGTTTAATGAATTTGTTCTTTGTATGGCAGTTATCAAAATACAAAGCTTTTGAAATAAAGTCTTATGGGATTGTTATTAAATCTGTATGTTTCTAAAATAATATTGTAATTTCAGCTGATGCAATGCACTACATCAACATATCTGTGACAGATGAATTTTAACATGTATTTGCAGAAGAGATCTTTATGTAGGTTACTGCACACAATTTTCAGAAACACAAATGCGTTATAGATTAAATGTTGTTTTCATGTTTAGGAGCCAAATAAATGACTACAGCCACTCTCAATATCAGCAAATCAATATTAATACTCCCACTTGTCACCTTTTAAATAGTTCCTGTTGAGGCTATTTAGTTAATGCAGCACATGAAAGTGTTGGATTGTGTGTGTGTGTGTGTGTGTGTGGTGTGCCATAACATGTACCCCTTTAAACTCAAGTTGCTCTGAAATCAAACATTTTGCTATTAGACTTTGCTTCTCATTTAAGAAAAACAAATACTCATCTGAAAGAGAATGCAGTAACTTTCCACAACAGCGATGTTTAAATGAAAGCAAAAAGTAAAAGAGTCAGTCAAAAGTTTATAATCATGAACCATGGAGGAGTTTTGGGGAATTTTTAGTAAACAAGTTGTTCTCTTTTCATTGTGATATTCAGTCTACAACTGTACCCGTATAACATGAAATGTGAATTATCTATTTTGCGGTTTATTTATTTTTTCCTTCATGACAAAAACCTTTTGAAAGGAGGCATTTATTTGTCCTGCTAAAAGTGTTTATTTTATTTATTTAGTTTATCTTGGACCAAGGTTTTATATTTTGTGTCTTCTTTAACAACATCATTGCACACTGTTGGCAATTGTTTTTCATTAATCACAACAACTGTAAAATAAAGGAGTACTTCTAAATCCCTGTGGGTTTAAAAGGTTAATATGTTTTTTTCATTAAGAACATAACGTGTTTACATAATTTTCTGCTTGAAAATCAGACATACGTAAATACTAGACGCACTCGGAGACTGCACACCAATGATGTAGTCTACCTGAAAAGCAGGTACTGTATACACCATATAATCCCTTTAAAAATCTCTTGGATTAACAAATAACCACTGATAATAAGCAGTATTAAGTTTACGTCAGCTCATCAAAGAAGACTGGTGGCTTGCCTGAATTCTACATAACCAGTGGAAATAAGGTAAAATGTGCATGATGGACAAAGTTGATGCGATCGTGGATGTGAGCATCTTCGTGCCCAGTTTAATGCATCAACACGCGATACAACGACATGGTGAAGCAGTGATAAAACCATCTAACCTTTTTGACAGTCTTGAGAAAGGCAGAGCTTTTAAACACTTCCTGGAGAGACAAAGCTGAGCAGATAACCGGGAGGTTTTGAACAAACTGTCTGCCCATGGTTACACAAGCACTTATAAACAGCATCGCAACAAAAAATAAAAAAATAGAAATTAAAGTCCACAACAGCATTTTTTTAACACAACAGGTGAAGCAGCTGCGGACGAACCGTCCATAATCATACCCACAAAGTGAGGGACACACTGAAGTGGAGACACACGCACAGTGAGCAGAACCGACCCGACCCGAAGTGAATAGAGTTGAACCAAACTCATGGAACGGGGCTTTAAATGGCTCAGGGTGAACAGACTGAAGCAACTGCAGACAGGCTGGAAACAGCTACCATGTTGGCAGAAAGCATTATATGTGATAATTTGAAAAACTCCTAAACTAGATACTGCATATCAGCAGGGCTCTTAAGTTTTGACCTGAGCTTGGAGTGAGATTTCACATCCCTAAACAGAGTTGCCAACTCCTTAGTAAAAAAAGTTGCCATTGGCCGTCCTAAATTTGTGGTGCATTGGTCCTTGTGGGGGTAATTATGTCACAGCTATGCGGTATCTAGTTTTATGTATACACTGTATTGATCCCATGATGGGGAAATTAATTCTCTGCATTTTACCCATCGCATATGAACACATATGTGGAGGGGAGCAGCTGAGGGGTTGAGGGCCTTGCTCAAAGTGGTTGGTCCGGGGCGTTTAACTGACGACCTTCCGATCACAGACTCATCCTCTCTCACTTTAAATTTAGTAGTTGATTTAAGGACAATATTTTGTGTTTGTCACTGTTTTATAGCGAAAAAACAAACAAAAGAACAAAGAAAAAGTTACTGATGTTATTTATAAAAAAGGCTCCATCGCATTAAAAAATAAAATACTATGAATGTGTGTGAATGCAAAACTATGGGATTTGGATGTGTCATGGTTGTAACCCAAGAGTAGAAGTCAAGGTCATAGTATACCCATTTCCAAAGATACCTCTGCCAAGAGCTTAGATTATGCAAATGAGATTGTTAACCCTTAGACGCGTGAGTCGCGTGATCTAAAAAACATGCTTGTTACATCATGCAGTTAAAATTTTTAATTTAACTTATATACAAAATTGCATTTTTTTCAATTACTAGCCCAGGCTTCCATACGTGGGTCAAAAATGACCTGCATTTTTTCTATGGAATTTCATGGAAATCTTTGTTTCTTATCAATTGTGAAAGTCAGTAATATATATTTTGCAGACCATACACACTGAATTTTAAGTTTTACCCCTGAATAACATACAGTGCAGTGATCACAGCCAGAAAACAGCTAGTTTGCCAAAACTGCATATGAAAGACAAGAAAAAGCAGACTGTCTGAAGTCACTCACACACTCTCAATTTTGACATTGTTACATTGCTGTTTTGAAATTGTCATTTCATTGTTTGAAATATGTTAATATTCAAGAAAATCGAAAAATATTTTATTTAACTTATTTAACCAAAGCAAATCCCATTGAGATCATAGATTTATTTTGCAATGAAAGCCTGGGCAGCCTGGGCCTGAAGGCAACCTTTTGTAAATATAAATATTTCAAATATGAAATCATTCTTGTGTAGAATAAAACATAGTAGAAAATCTAATATAATTATTTAATAATATAATGACAAAAGTGGCATAAAAATACTTGGGTCAAAAAAGACCCACTGACAGAAGAGTGTAGGGGTCCAGTCACTCACACATCTAAGGTTTAAGCAAGTGGAACAAAGTTCTGCTGGACGCTGATTGGCTATCACATTATGACATCATATAAACACATCCTCTTGCAGCTCCTTGGTTCTCTGTAAAAAAATTTGTGCCACATCATGGTAAGCTGCTGCTCCAGCATATGTTGCTAGATCACCATCAAAATGTAATTATTTCTTCTTTAAGACAACACCAACTTGCCCTGAAAATCTGTTCATCATTTTTTTAAACAGTATTGGGCGCAGACAGATAAACAAACAAACCTAAGCTACCAAAAACACAACCTCCTTGGCAGGGGTAATGAACAAATGATTAAATAAAAACATAAGTAAATACAATTTCAGGTGTGACTTTTAGAGTATCTCCGATGTGCTTCCTGATGACACATTGTGCTTTTGCTTTTCTATGAAGCTTTTACAAGTCTTCTGAGAGTATTTTGTGATCAAATCCTTCTCAACCTAAAACAGCGTTTCAAGAGTTAAATAACACTGATCTTTATGCCTCTTCCCAAGGAGGCATACTGTTCTCTGGCTGTCGGTGTGTCAGTGCCGTGTCCACCTGTCACATGTGTACAAAATTGTATATCTACTTATAAGTAGACATAACTCAATTAGGGTAATACACAGTCTGATTAGATTTGGGCATCAAAGGGTCAAAGGTCAAAGTCATTTATGATGATTGGTAATATAGACACTTTTTTCAAAGGCAGACATGTCTAGAGCTGACATGTCAACCCCTTCGGACGTTTACCTGTATATAATGAGCCTCAAAAGTCTGTCATTTTTGCAAAAAATCCATATTAATCACACTGGGTTGCAGGTGGACCGTCAGCTGCGAAGGAGAGGGGGCGGGGTGCAGGTGGACTGTCGGCTGCGGCAATATCAGAAGGAAATGAGGACAGAAGAATTTATTTCTAGCAGCCGAGTGGGTTCGAAGTGGATATTTAATGTTATTGTTTTTTTAACATTCTTCAGGCTCTAACATGTTAAATAAAATTGAAACTGAGTTTGAAAAAATCTGTAAACATGAAAAAAAATCTGTGAGATTGCTCTATATGCCTGTGTACTTACAAATTGAGGGAGAATCAGTGTAAATTACGGACAATCAACAATTTGACATGTACGCTGGGGCAGGCTGAGGAATACTGATTGACACTTTGGCGTCAGGTTCCACTTTGCCTAAAATGATTATTTATTAAACAAATAAAACATGTTGTGTAATCAGGTTTAAGGCCAGTTAGATTTTTTAAAAAAGGTAAGATCCAATGTCATTAGTAATTTTTTAAAGCATTCAGGTATTTCAAAAATATTTTATTTTTCTTTAATCTACAGATCATTGCATTTGAAGATAAAAATAATATGCATGTATGGCCTTACCCTTTTTAAGATAATGTGCAAACCAAAAAAAAATTTTTTTGATGTACTTTTCCTTCTATACTTAGTTATCTTTCTTCAATCCACTATGAGAATTAGTTCACTTCTCACACCAGAGACCTTGAATTTTAGAATTATTTAGAATGTCTGACTTGACAGCAGTGAAGCAAGCAGACAAACACAAGTCTGAAGAGGCTCCAGACCTTTGACGTTATTTGTCACTCTGGCTGTCTCTCAGACTACAGACACGAGGGGGGGACACAGCTGTTGATGAAAGCAAGGTGATGTTAACTGCAGTTGTCAACTTGTTCCTTTGTGACTTTGTGTGCAATTTGTGTGGGTGAGTGGTTTGTGTGGAGGTAGCAAAGCAGCAGGAAACTCTCTGCTGTCATTTGTCAGTCAGGACTCCGGGAGGAAAGTGTTGGCTTCTACATAAGAGACAAGTTAGTTATTCATTTGTGGGGGACAAAAGGATGTTTGAGCTTGAACAGCTGTGGTCAACACAGCCGAGTATATGAGAGGTTAATATTTGTCCTACTAGGGGGCTGTAGTGGTCACCTCGAGTGAAATAATCAAGAAACCTGTCTCTGACCACACTGGCCTCAGACAGGCCCCTTTAAAGAGACAGAACTTTGTTCTAATCTTAACTGAATTTCAACCTTAAAGGTCATGCCTTTATGATTTTATCTTTAAAGAGACAATCTCTTTTACTTAATCAATTTTTAACAAAATAATAATCTTCTTTAATTATTATTTTTATTTTTCTTTTAACTAAAAGTTATTACCATTTGATAAATCAAAGATTATATCCAGGTTACTTAATGAAAAGATTAACCTTTCTTTTTATTATACTTTATAAAAAAAGCAAAACACAAAAATAACTTTGTTTCTTTTGTTTTAATGCAAATCGTTGCTTTAAATCTAACTGTGAAACCACAGTGTTTTTCTATTGAAATATTTTACCTAACTAAAACTCAGCGTCATGGTTAAGCTTTATTTTACATTTTTAATGTTTATTTTGTTTGAATCATAATGAATATTCTTATATTCTTAAAATAATTCATTCTGTTAAATTTTCAGTAAATCATCTTTGAGTGTTCTTTACTGTCTCATCAGAGAGCAGGTCAGAGCGACCTTACAAATAGTTTAGACGGGTTTGTAGACTAAACAGCACCTGGCTTCCCACTAACATTTTCTTATCTTTTGGCTAACGTCTAAACTAACCCCACTGCTCAGGAAGAACACACTGGACGCTTCGAGAGAGAAGCAGCTGTTTTTCTCTTTGCGGGAAAACAGCGCTGGACTGTGCAGTTCTGCCCCAAAACGCCAACGAGGAGACTCACGGTCAGGAAACCGGTCAGCATCAGGCCGTGTCCAACACACGAGCTTATCAAAGCCAAACAAAGCATTTGTTTAAATTTTGAGACAGATACAGAGAGAAGCCTCGTCTCTGATCTTCGTTTGAAAGCAGACCAGGAGACACGGAAAAAGTAACGTAGACTGGATGTCCAGCTGAGTGAGGTCCGAGAGTTCTTCACTAACTGGATCAACCCGCTTTCGACTTGAACCGTGG
>JARVJO010000111.1:11221333-11232375 GCA_031762555.1 Cynodonichthys magdalenae | reverse complement strand
CAAACTGATGGTGATAAGCTACATTGTAGCCTCAGCTGCCCTGGGGCTCACTGACAGAGGCAAGGCTGCCATGCACCTGCACCACCGGACCCCTCTGACCATGATCAGTAGGCAAGGCGGGTGAAGTGTCTTGCCCAAGGACACAACGACTGAAATGGCTGGAATGGAGGATCGAACCATCAACCCTCCGGTTGCAGAACGACTTCCCTAACCACTCAGACACAGCGGCAAAAACCAAACTGTTTTGCCCACCGGTGGAACAAAGACTGCTAAGGGGTTTTAATAGTGACTGTGGAGACCCACACACCTGACCTTGACGTAAGTGATCGACAAATGAAAAATGTCGGCTGCAACCCATGAAACAGCCATCGTCTCTGTACCACAGACAGGTGTCTCACGAAGCCAGAATGAAAGTCATTACTGAAGCGACACATTTAACAAGTTTTCTCCAACTGCAGCCACAGGTGTGCCACATATATTTAACAACAACATCAAAACGAATATAATAAACTGACAACTACATAAAACATTTAAATAAAATATATTTTACTCACCAAAACTGTTTTTTATCTGTTTACAAATCCCATCCTCCTTTTTTTTTCCTCAAGAAGAGTTCAGTTTTTTTGTCATACGGGTCCTCATGGCGTTTCCGTTTCAACAATAAGTCCTTTCTATCTGATCATAAAGCTATCACTGAAAGTCAAATCTGGTCTGTCATATTATTGTCAAAAGTTTAATCTAACGACAAGAAAATGTTGATGTTGTCTGAAGCCAGCTAGCAGGCTCTGGTGTCTTCGCCTCAGCACCTGATTGGTCAAAGCAACAGCATCACTGACGTTTGTTTCACACTCCAGGTGCCTTCACTGTTTGTTCTGAAGACTTGAGGCCTGATTTCTGGACCCTAGCAACAGATGATGCTCAAAATGATTGGATAAAAGCTCCAAATATACAAGCTACTGGAAGCTGCACAGCCAGGAGAAAATATATGAAAAAAAGAGAACATATATTTCAAAAATAATAATAGCCTAATAATAGTAATAATTATTATAATAAATATTAAAAATTCTGAAATGAAAACTAGTGATTCTGATTGTGTTTAGGCCAGCAGAGAAGGCTTTGCTTGGCACACCACTGCACCATGTAAACTGCAAAGTTTATGAACAGCTTTTCTAAAATTCTAAACAAAATTTTTACTCATAAAAAGATCAGCTTTAATTTAAGTAGAGCAAGTCATACGGTCTTTTAAAAATCTGTTTGCCATTTCAAAACTAAATACACACTGATGAAGTGTTAGACTATGGAGAAATTAAACCCTAAAAACACATTTAGAGGAATGAACAAAAAAAAACAGAAATAAATTAAGGCTACATTTTTTCCCCCTTGTTTGTTAATGAATTCCTGTCGGCTTCTTGGCTTTGGGATTATGGTTAATGTAGCGTTCATGCCAATAATGCGCACTAGATTGAAAATGAAACAAAACAATGAGCAGTGTGCAAGAGACAGAAGGAGGAAGTGCCGTCCTGTTCAAGCAGAATGAGATTTGGCCTGTGGAGCAGCGAGGTGGAATAAAACCACCTGATTAATTCTAACATCATTGCCTTCGTGTTTTTAGATTGAAAGACAAAAGGTGTGAGTGATGAAAAGAAAAAGTTAGAGAGCCATTGCAAACTGTGGAGCGAATGTAGCTTTGTTAAATAAACTGAGCCTTAAGTATTCATGAACTTCTCCCTAGTTTGCTTGTTTGCTGCATCGTAGTATTTTTTTTTATAAATGTGTGTGTGTGTGTGTGTGTGTGTGTGCATGTTACAGTGAGTGGGTTAATTTGTGATTCCCTTGCTAGGCCTGATGTGTAATTGCTTATTGAATAAGCTCTTTGCTCCACTGCGTAGTCAGAGTAATGGCTGTAGATGTAACAACACCAAAAAAGCCTTCATCGATCTGACACTCTTTTTGCTTTCAGCTGAGTGTATGTGTGAAATACTGTGGATAGATACATATTTATGGGTTTTTGTTTATTTTGAAGTGAAAGGCACATTTAGACTAACAGGTTTGCCACACTGATTGGGTCTGCTAAAGGTCTGCTTATAACTTTCTAATGTTTTGTTTAATACAAATGTTCAGGGTTTCTCCAATAATAAGTTTAGATTATAGTGAATCCGTGTTATGACTGAAAAGAATAACCTGTATAGGTGGTGAGAGGTCATGTCTTTAGTTTTAGCACAGGATTTCTTTTGGCACCAACACAACCCTTAAGCACATCTAGTTCTGAGATTAAAATCCTTTGCAAAATAAGAAAATAAAATTAAAAAACGTGTGGAAAAGTAATGAATACAGATACTACTGTATATTGTATCTATGGTGTCCAATTCTGGTCTTTGAGGGACACAATCCTGCATGTTTTAGACGTCTTCCTGCTCCAACACACCCGATTCAGTGATTGGATTATCTTTTCAAGTTCTACAGAAGTTTGTTAATCACCCATTCATCCAAATAAGGTGTTTTGGACGACAAAACATACATGATAGTGACCCTCAAGGACCAGGATTGGAGATCCCTAGGTTAAAATGAAGATTAGTCTTCAAACAAAACTGAAACTTTCCATATTTATGTCAAAATTCTGATTTATTAAATCTATTGGTAGTAGTGGACTAAAAAATATAGTAAACACAAAGTAAACTGGAATGAGTTTTCTTTCCAAGAAGTCTAGAGGTATTTTCCAATACTGAGTTAAAGTTACTTTAGGAGTCCAAGACTACAACTGACCAGCTCGTGATGGTGGGTTGGACATTTGATAAAGAGGCATGGGGAGAGCCTTCATTTAGAAATTGAAAATCAGTACAGCCAGCTTGGCAGATGCCTGAAGGCAAACCCAGGGCTCACTGAATAGATAAAATCTCACGGTTGACCTGGGAACCACTGGAATTTTTAAAGAAAAAAGTTAAAGAAAATAAACATTATAAAATCTGGCATTTTCACCTTTTTTCCTTACTTTTTTCTACAAATTTTAGATAAATAGAAATTAAGTTTGTGTTTTGACATAACAGTTTGCAAATCTCAGATTAAAACTCAATATCTTTTTTAGTATTTGTCAAGAATTTAAATACCGAACTGGATGCATGTTGAAGATCATTAAACAAGATATTATCCTTTTAAATTCTTCTTTTTAAAATATAAACCGCAGTTGGGGTCTATATAAAGTGGAACTACAATGCTTTGGTTTGAATTCTTCCTTATTGTAACTTCATATGCCCATCTTTCACCAATTTTCTGTGGTGTGTCTCAGATCAACTCATTTTGATGCTGTTTCTTTAAATCCAAACAAGGCACTTCACATCCCGCTCCCCTCTAGCTTTTAGATTGGTCCAATTTGATAGAGGTTTTTTTAACTATATAGCTATGAAGAAACTTTTTTGTCTACAAATAATTAAAAGATGTCAATAAGGGAAGACTTGTCCATCCGGCCTTATGGGTTGGAGCCAAAGTCTGGCCCAGAATGAGAGAAGGATGAAGATGATGAAAATGTAGTTGGTAAGCCCAGACCTTGTTTGGGTGTTCCTATGCATATACTGGGACGTAATAGATCTGAAAACATTTTTTTGCGTCCGTCTCTTTAAATGCAAACTAGGCGCTTCACATTACTCCCCAACAGCTAATTAAAAGATGTCAGCAATAGAAGACTTGTTCATCCAGCCTTACATGTTGGAGCCAGAGTCTGGTCATCTTCATTCTTGGTCTTGGTCAAATTGTAGTTGGTAAGCCCAGACCTTATTTAGAAGTTCAGTCACAAGTACTGTGACATATTAGTTCAGTAATCATCATAAACAATAAACAAAACTGAACGGGTTGCATGTTTTCTCCCAGACAATAGGCTAAGGCTGGCAGAGTTGGGGTGGGGTGGGTTTGTGATATAAGCAAAGTGGTACCTTCACATTTTTAATGACAGGGCAGTTGAGAGAAGAGAAACAATACGGTAGCGTTTTAGTGACTGTTTCTCGCGCTCTCTCTTTCATCTGTGTGCTTCTCTCTCAAAATTTACAAGCAGGCATGTGTGTGTGCTGAGAGACAGCCTCAGAAAAAGAAGGGTGAGGGCAAGCAGCGTTTCTTTTCCCTTTTGCGTATTGTTGTGAAAGCTAAGCTAAGAGGAGATACGCAAATGAGCGGCATAAACAGCAAATGGTTATTTGCCTCAGCTGAACACCTACAACAACACTAGCTTGCCTTGTGCTGCTTAGTGGTGCATCAATGACAAAGGTCCCCCATGAAACAGCTGGTAGGCGCAATGTTCTGAACGTTGTTTAGGCTATTTACACTGGTGCTGGTTCTAAATAAATACACAATGCTAAGCCTGACAGGGGGGCAAGTAAAGCCTGGCGGTCTGCCAATGTAATAATACACTGGGGGAAATCCTGGATTGAAAAAAAAACCCAAACAGAAAATAAAAATATCTACACAGCACCAGGAGAGACCAAAATTCTAATTTCTGCAGTCCTAGACACTCCAAGCAAACATGTTAAAGGTAAGGTGAACAAAGCTGGGGGGTAGTGCAAGATGAAGCCAAATGTGCTACATAAACATATTTTCTGTGATGAAAGGGTCGAGGTCAGCATGACAAATCAACCAGGCCAGTGATGACACAAACCAGGACACAGACCCAGCGGGTATAGATCCAGGTCAGTTAAGGTTGTATAGATCTATCAGTAAATTTAGGTGAATATCATAATTACACCTGTTTATTAGATAAAATTATTAATATTCTTACTTTAAACATGTAGTTGATTGTCAGCACTGCTTGGCACAATGTCATGTGTTATAAATAAAACTTAATCAAAAATAGAAAAAGTAAAATGGAACTCTAAACTTGTTTAATAGTTTGTCACATTAATTTCCTGATCTCAGTCATAGAGTTTAAAACCAGGATGATTCATAGGTGGACTAGTTGTTGAACCTGTCTCAAAAATAGTTATGAAATCAAGTGTTTATGTAAGTAAAAATATGTTTAGCAACCTGTTAAAATACTCCAGAATGCAGGAAACAGCATCTACTTCCATCAAAATTTCCCTCCAGACCCCCCACCTGTGTGCCGTTCACATATATTACAATGCTTCTGATGGCCATGATGAGTAGCAGCAAAGACGAGTATTCTAGGAGCACTTATGTAAAGGAACTAAAGTCTGTCTCCTGGGGCTGTACTGGGTGTGTTATGTGTTTTCAACTACTACGGAGAGGTGTGATTGAATGCGAGAAGATGATAAATGATACAAAAAAAACCCCTCCATAGACCTCTGAAAAATTTGTCCCCCTCACTTCTAAGATGGTGATTACACACTTGATGGGCTATGTAGACAATTAGAGTTCGTTTTGGGGAAAACTGGTCTGATGCGGAGAGATGGCATTCATCCCACTTTGGCTGGAGCCGCTCTCCTTTCTAGGAATCTGGACTATTTTGTTGACCACCAAAATTATTGACAACCCAGGGTCCAGACCAGGAAGCAGAGTTGTAGTGTTACACACCTCTCTGCTGCTTCTCCTCTGTTACCCACCCAAACCCCTATTAAAACTGTGTCAGCCCACCCACGGACCAAATTAAATAAACAAAAAAACAACTCTTAAAAAATAAATCATAAAAATCTTATAAAAATAAACACAGTTACTTTAAAATTGAAGCTATAGTAGTTGAGTTCACTCACTCTTTCCCTGACTCCTTTTTTCACACTTTTAACTATTATTGTGGGCTGATGTGGTGTAGTGGTAGAGCAGTTGACTAAAAGTCACAGGTTCGACTCCCTGCCATGCCCACATGGCATGGTGTCCTTGAGCAAGACACCTGCTCCCCAGGCGCTTACATAGCTGCCCGCTGCTCCACTTTGGTGTTTCTTATGTGTGATGGGTCAAATGCAGTGCACAATTTACATCCTTGCATGGTAACATGCATTGATGTCAAATAAAGTAACTTTACCTTTTATTGTTAAGAAGTTTGAGTCCTAACCCAGTTTTACTTTACTTACATCTGCTTTTTAGTTATAAGTATGTATAGAATTTTTTGGAATACTTTGGGAAATAAGTTATATTACAAACTTTTATTCTGCTAAACATATAATGGAGCACAAGCAAACCTTAATGTGATCTTCAGTCTTATGGTGTCTGTGTTGAATTATGAGGGACAGAAGTTGAGGTCTGTTCTTTAGGTCTATAAAAATTACTTGAAATAATGTAAAGGAACTCATTACTGTGTGTGATAGAAAAGGGTAATTATCAGATATCAACGAAAGTACCAATTAGCATGATATGAAAAAAAACATTCAGACTTTTGTGATAAAAATGTTGTAAATGATAAATTTCACGATGAATCAGTGACTTTAATGTTGCATCAGAATTTATACATAAGTAACCACTAAAAAAAAATCAGATATGCAAATGGTTTCAGATGTCTTGGAAAATATGCCTCATTTTGTATAGTGTTGTTTTACAGAAGCTTTTTTTTAAATTCCATACAAACATTGTAATGTTAAGATAAGGACTCTGTGGGGTTTTAAATGCATCTGCTCTTAGAAACCCTGCTCCTCCTGTTTGAAATACAAAATGTTAATGAATGCCATCAGCCATCTCCCTCGTGTGATCCTTTTGAATGGATAATTCTTTCCCATGACTTTTTTACATCCACAGTGTGCCGCCCCTCTTTTTCTTCTGCCCTTACCTCCCATTTAACTTTAAAAAGCTCTGCTGGCATCATAGCCAGTGGAGGGATTTGACCGAGAAGGCAGACACGAGAAAACCAAAAGGAAATAACTAAAATACTTTTATTAACAAAACAAAAAGCTGTCATGGCAGCAGAGTGAGTCAAAAGTTGCATGACACCCTTTTATTTAAAAAAGAAAAGGGTTATTTACAGTGGGGGAAATAAGTATTTCATCCCTTGGTGATTTTGCAAGTTTGCCCACTTACAAAGACATGAACAGTCTATAATCTTAAGGGTAGGTTAATTATTAATAGTGAGATATAGAATATATAAAAAAAACTCCAGAAAATTACATTGTGTAAATTATATAAATTTATCAGCATTTTGCAGAGAGAAATAAGTATTTGATCCCTCTGGTAAACAAGATTTAATACGTGGTGGCAAAACCCTTGTTGGCAAGCACAGCAGTTAGACTTTTTTGTAGTTTAGGATGAGGTTTGCATACATGTCAGGAGGAATTTTGGACCCCTCCTCTTTGCAGATCATCTCTAAATCATTAGGATTTTCAGGCTGCCCCTTGGAAACTCAGAGTTTCAGCTCCCTCCATAGGTTTTTGATGGGATTAAGGTCTGGAGACTGGCCAGGCCCCTAAATGACCTTAATGTGCTTCTTATTGAGCCAATCCTTTGTTGCCTTGGCTGTATGTTTTGGGTCACTCTCCTGCTAGAAGACCCAGCCAGGACTCATCGTGGCAGAGGGAAGGAGGTTGTTACTCAGGATTTTATGGTACATGGATCCATTCTCCCATTTAGTCCTGTGCCCTTGGCAGCGAAACACCCCAAAAACATAATGTTTCCATCTCCATGCTTGACAGTGGGGACGGTGTTCTTTGGGTCATAGTCAGCATTTCTCTTCTCATGGCAAGTTGAGTAACGCTTGGTTTATACTTCGATGTCTTTACCCCCTTGCTGAGTGACAACAACTCGCGCAACTTCTGTCTGCTATCCCCTGGTGGCAGCTGTCCTATATATTGCCCCAGTCAGAACTGCGCGACGCAGACGTTGCGGCTTGGAGCATGTGATTGGTCTGAAGTTCATGGGCGTGTTTGCTCATGAGGAGCACTGCAGCGGGCCAGTCCTCAGCTGTGGCAGCTCCAAAGAGTTGCACCAAGCTGGACCAGACCAACTCTTCTTTCTGCGTGTTATTTTGTTTAAAATAATTTTTTTTGTCTGAAGCCAGTTTTAAAAAGAGCTTGTAGAGCAACTGGTTTGATCAAGGTTCCAAGGATTAACATGACCATGCAGCAGCTGGTCTTGTCTTTTTTTCTGTCCATTAACAAAAAAAAAAAAATCGGCTCTTCTTCACATAACTTAACACTGATGTTGAGTGGAAAAAACACTTTCTAGCCATTGTTATTGTACCTTATATACCTTATATGAGCTGTGGGAGGGCAGAGGGAGGATTTATGATAATTTATGGCCCACCACATCTTCAGCCCGTTCATACTCTGTCAGGAAAAGACAACAGCAACCCGCTGTCTAACATCTTATTAAAGTATATTCCAGCCTTTAATGCCAAAGAGCTCCATCTGACCACAGCACCTTCTCCCAATCACTCTCAGAATCATCCAGGTGTTCATTGACAAACTTCAGACGGGCCTGAACATGTGCTTTCTTGAGCAGGGGGAGCTTGCAGGCACTGCAGGATTGTAATCCATTACAGCGTCATGTGTTACTAATGGTTTTCTTGGTGACTGTGGTCCCAGCTGCCTTGAGAACAAGTTTGCCTGTGTAGTTTTAGGCTGATCTCTCATGATCAAGGATACCCCACAAGGTGAGATTTTGCATGTAGCCCCAGATAGATAGTCATATTGTATTTCTTCCATTTTCTTACCATTGCACCAACAGTTGTCTCCTTCTCACCCAGCATCTTAATGATGGTTTTGTGCAGGTTTTTGATCTTGTCCCTGAAATCCTTAGACAGCTCTCTGGTCCTGCCCATGTTCTGGAGGTTAGAGTCTGACTGATTAATTGAGTCTGTGGACAGGAGTCTTTTATACAGGTGACAATTTAAAACAGCTGTCTTTAATGATAAATGGACTGAACTTTAATGCAGGTAATGAGTTGATTAGGAGTGTCTAACTGCTCTGTAGGAGCCAGAATGTACAATGGTTGGTACTAGGGGATCTAATACCCTACCAATGTTGGTAGGGGATTTTTTTATATTCCATCTCTCACTGTTAAAATTGACCTACCGTTAAAATTATAGACTGTTCATGTCTTTGTAAGCGGGCAAACTTGCAAACTCAGCAAGGGATCAAATACTTTTTTCTCCCACTGTACACAAGAATCTGAATACCCCAGAAGGTAATGAGTGAGGGGACCTATCTTTAAGGCTACGTTCAGAACATGGCCACCATCTAGAAAGCTGCCATATTGGATCAAATATAAATCATAATAAAAAGGTGTCCTGTGACTTTTGATTCACCCTGTACTATGTGTCTAGTCAGTGAGAAAAGCAAGTATGTTTAATTCTTGGCAGCTTAAACCTTAAAATATTTACCCTATTGGAAAAAGTGTTGTTTTTCAACAATGGGTAAAGAAAAAAACATTGGTAATAAACATTAAAGCTTTTATAATTACATATTTTCTCTGAGCCATTATGACTTTCATTTTTCAATTCATGTACAGTTTAAGTTGTTGGAATGTCTGTGGCATACAATGTTTATCCCTGCAAGTTTATTGTTTGTGCTTTCAAACTAATCAACTCATTTCTTGTTGGCTGGTAACAGAACTCTAACATTTTTTAATTGGTTATTTTACATGGTGCTTATTACACAGACCCCAGGAACCTTGAATAAAAGCTCACTATCAGAACAGCTGTTACACTTCTGTGCTCCTTCCTCTGTCACTTCTCAAAGCACAGATGTGACATAGTACAGTAGCTGCTTCTTTCTCTGTAAAAGCCCCAGCTATCACAGTGCCTTGCCTGTCTGTTTTAAAGGAATTTAATTTTGCCACGTAAGTCTGATCCAATAATCCCTTGTGCATCCACATGTGTGGAATCTGGTAAATGCTGTAGGAGTGATCAGAAACTGGAACAAAGCCAATATTTATCACACAGAGCAAACCAGTTGATCACAAATGTTGCTGTGATAAAATACTACATGACCTGAATACACAGTATGACTCAGAGCCAGTAGAGAACTTGGTATCTATACTTTTCTGTTGTTTTTTTTTTTCATTAGAATGTCTTTTTTTATTGCTGTTGTAAAATTGTTATAGTAATGTTTTGAATCTTTATGATAATAAGAATACAAAGAGACAAACTTGATATGAGAGGGAATGAAAGTTTACTACAGACTACTTTTAAACAAGGTTATGTTTGCTGTTACTGCCTATTTGTTTTACTGTTCAAGGTCATGCTTACTAGTCATAATGATGTTCTTCAATTTACTACAATGACATAAACATACAGCCTTGAACAGACATTTTTTTAAACCATACTGAAGATTACATGTGTTCAGTCACAGCATCAGGGCGAACATTTATATGAATCACATCAGACTTGTTGTTTAATTGTTATGGCAGTTCAGGGCAAACGTTAGATTACGCATTGGTCAAAGTCTTAATAAAACATTTTTATTTTTTACTGAAGGGCCTTCAGTGTTTCATCTACCATTTGTCATAGTCTGTCACTTTATGTTCTGTAGTTTTCATGTTTGCTTACCTCTTGTGTTCTCTCTCTCATTTCTGCCTCAGTCAGCTTTGTTTTTCTCCTGCTCACTCTCTTCTCTCTGTCCCTGTTCAGTAATTACTCAGGTGTTTTCCATTTTCCACTTTGCTCTATTTACCCGGTCTTCTCTCACCACTTCCTTGTCCTTCTTTGGTTTTGCCCTGGCTTTCTCGTGTCGCTCGAGTTTAGTTTTGTTAGTTTGCCGGCTAACAACCCCCCCCCCCCACCCCCCCTGCCCCATCCATAAAGTTGAGGGGTTGTGTTAATTATGGAAATACATTTTGACTGTTTTTTTTCCTACAAATATTTTCCCACAATAAACTTAAATAATATAAATATATAACTGAAATAATGTGTTGCAGAGGACAAATACTTCATAATTTCTCTTTCTCTCCTGCTGTGTGTTGTGCAGAGCGAAACATATAACAACACTAATTTTATTTTTCACACCGCAACTGGAAAAGGAAAAACTTGTTTTTTTTCTTTTTACTTGTAGTGATGAAAAGAAGATTTGGATGTTCACTTGCTCATAAGTCCATCTTTCAAATTTAGCAGTGTAGTGGTCACCTCGAGTGAGATAATCAAGAAATCTGTCTCTGACCTCTGGCCTCTGACAGGCCCTCTGAAGAGA
>JARVJO010000111.1:11178384-11188821 GCA_031762555.1 Cynodonichthys magdalenae | reverse complement strand
GCTGTGGAAGAGCGGAGCTTAAGTACTGAGGACAACAGGTGAGTGACATGATGCTGATTGGGCTTTCTGTGAGGGAAAGGGTGAAACAATGAGCAAGGTAATTAACAGTGACATGGCTGGAACCGGGATCAGACATGATTCATGACAAATATATTGATATTTTGTTAATTTCAATTTATTTTTGCTTCTGTTTATGGTCATCATGGTTGCTAGGCAACAGGACATACGCCGGATTAAAGATGGGAATTAAGCAGAAGGCTAGATCGACCAAATTCACAGCTACTTTTTTTCAGTCTTTGCTGTCAACCAATGACCCGGCCCACCTAGACCTAGACTTAATTTGGACACAGTCAGTGTGTGTATGAATAAATTATGTATGTCTTTTTGCGTCTTCGAGTGACCTAAAAGTGCTACAAGACTAATGTATTACTATTATTATTATTGTCCTGTTTTTTGTGAATAAAACAAGTGTTTATTATCCAGGGGCTTATCAGTTACTAGGGCCTTTATGCAAACACACGACACACACATTCTTTTCTTCTGATTTGTTGTAAGTTTGAAACACTAACGGCTCACCACTAGTTAAAATTCTTTAAAGCAGCTTCACTTTCCAAGAAAAATCTTAGGTGCCTGTACTGTGTCTTGCAATAACAAGAGTCCGTTTGAAAACTGAAAATCTGACAGCTTGTTGCTGCAACAGCCTGACAGAAAGTGTGACCTGAGTTGTTCAGTCAGACATAGTATGTCTGCATTTGATTGAGCCAAGCATTGTATATACTGTAACACATTTGAACTTGTACTTACAACTTATTTTATTTTTTAACAAATGTGCCAAAACTTTAGGCAAAGATTCGCCAGGTGCATTAAGCTGTGCAAGTAAAGGTTTTCAATCAGACACAGCCTGCAATATCCAAACATTTTTTAAACATAAACTCTGAAAACTGCAATAACTGGATGATTGTATGGAATGTCACAGTATGATGCCTCTTGTGGAGCTTCATCTGTCAGGCACCAGAAATCCCCTGCTTTCTTGATCTCCTCCCCGCTGCTCCCTCCTGTCGGCTCTGTGCTGACTCAACTCCAGAATCGCACAAATAAAAAAAAAAATCCACTAGTTCTTCTTCAGCTGTTCTCAGAGGAAGATTCAGCACACCTCAAAGGATAGTGGTTATTTCTCCTTACCAGAATTTCCCCACATCGGGTGCAGAAGAGTTCCTCTTTTGTAATCCTCTTAGTTCCCACCAGACGAACTCACCAAAATCAACATGCTTCAGTTTGTTGAATAGTGTGAAAGAAACTCACTTCAATGAAAAACAATGCTGGTATTTACAGTAGACACTCCATTGATGCTGAATTACTGTTTAGAAGCACAAAATACTACAAAGCTGTTCAAATGATCAAAAAAGTATTGATGAACATAACCATGATGTTGTTTGTCTAAAGTAGAGCAACGCAACATCTTAGTAAAAACTTTTTTTTATTTTTTACGTCCTTATGCAAAACTTTTTTTGGAAAAACCTAAAAAAATGTTGAGTCAGGTCCTCTTGATGGGTTCTTCTTCATTGAAATGTTTCGCCTCTCCTTGGACTTCTTCAGTCTGAGGTGTTGCAGGTAAGCTCAGTCCTATAAGCAGTACCTCAGCATTGTGGATCAACAAGTTTACTGGTGTGTCATTAAACAGGCGTGGAGGTCTCCGTGTCCAATTGTCCCCCTCATACAATGCTGTTATTGTGACATAGCCCTCTGAACTCTGGCCATCACTACACTAATGATCGATCGTTAGGCTAATGGTCCTCTTTTGCAGGTAAACAAACAATTTAGTGCTGCCAACTTGGTGACTTTGTCGCTAGATTTAGTGAGTTTTTAGACCTCTTTAATGCCTTTTTTTTCCCTAAAAAGCAACAAGCGACAAATCTAGCGTATTTTCCTAGTGTAGCATGAACAAGTATGCTGCTGCTCCCACCCTGGCTTACAAAGCAGGATGTAATGTTTACTGTTATTTTTTCTTTTTTCATAAACACCCTCACACTAAAATAAATCCCTGGACCCAGCTGTACTTGACTCACAATCTCACTCTTCACCTCGTCCACCCTCTGTGAACCAGTTTTGATTGTCATCAGTAAATTTGTTGAATCCACAGTGCAGTGGTACTGCTTATAAGGATGCAACTCCTCAGATTGACAAAGTCTCCTAGAGAAGAGACTAAACGTTTCAACAAAAAAACCCAACCAAAGGACTTGACCCAAGTTTTTCTATTTATTTTTTTTATCTTAACTTATAAAATGAATATTCTTCAGATAATTTAAATCCTAAAGGCAGCAACAGGTACACTTACTATAAACGTCACACCTAAATACCAGCTTTGAAAAGATTGTGGGTTATGTACTGGACTCACATTGGTGAGACCAACACTTGTCTCGTGTTGCCATCCTTTGAATGTAAGCGTTGCAGCAAAAATATGCTCTCTTCAGCAGGTGTCTTCCTGAGGGCTCATCTCTGAGAGAGGAGGTCTATGTGCATGTGTTGGCCTTGGGCTTCTCATCTCAGGTTTTATTGCTCTCCGTCTTCCTTCCCTCCGTCCCCTCTCTTCCTCTGTGTTGCTGTCAGCTCATTAAAGTGAGTGAGAGCCTGTCATCTTTGTCTTCTGAATGGCCCGCTATAAAGATGATGAGTGAACTTGGGAGTTTTGAAGCCGTACCCTTTCACCCGCCTAGGTGATGATGTCCCAGCATTAGAGGCAGCAAAATGGTTTCTAGATGCCGTTTGCTACCTGCAAACACCACAATGTATGAAAGAAAAGGGATTTGCTTTTTTTATTTTTCTCCTATTTAATAACAAACTTTTATGTAACCAATTGATCATATGTTTTGTAAAGTCTAGCTATTTTTAGATGAAAGCTTTTTCTACAACCAGGCAAACGTTTGTATTTACCAGTATAGATGTGTCACACAAAATTAGCTGAAACAAAAGTAACTTCTTCAAAAAACATTTGAAAAAAACTGTTTCCTCAAGATACAGTACCTCTTCTATTTTTATATTTCATATAGGAATAAATGAAGATTTATCTCTTTTTAATATGTTTTCTTTTAGAAGATATATAAATCATAAACCCCTTAAACACTCTTTTAAGCCTTTTAACACCCTTTTTGGCATCTTGCTTTCAATTCTTTTGTAGCTTTTATGGAGATGCAGTACTAATAAACTCAAAAATGTCATCATTACAAAGTAGTCATTTTATTTACAATTCTCAGTGTACCTTCAAATTCAGTGTGGTTCTAAAAATGTTTTTCAACTAATTATAAACCAATTAAATTATTGGCCTGTCTGGTAGTTGTTAAAATGACACGTTTTAAGTGGGCTGTAAAGTTATACTGAGACATGTGACATTTTAACAAGCAAAAATGCTTCTAATGAAGAGGTTTGTTATAGTGCATTTGTTATGAAAATTATAGGCTGGATTTGAAAAGGCAATTTAAGAGTTTTAAACCTATTACCAAATTTAAACATAAACCTTTCAACATTAAAAAGTGATTTAGATCTCTAAAATCTCCACTTTTTACTTTTTAATTCAGTGCATTACTGCTGCTATCTCTGACTTGTTCATTTACTTTGGGCAGACTCATCCTGTTTTCTTATCTGTAATGTTGTCATTTTTATCTTGTTCTATTTTTGGAATCACTCATGGACTTCATCTCAAATTAAACCAGTGAATTATCCACAACTTTATTTTCTTTTTCCTAAATTAAATTCAGCCCTGCGTTCGTCACTACATTATCTTCTTACACTAATTATACTGGCATTTATCTCAGTAAAATCATACACGTCGATACCACGACAGTTGGCTGATGCAGTTCACAAAGTGGCTACTCAAAGTGGAGAAGTTGAGGGACAACAGCCTTAAAGACTTAATAAAAGGTTTGATGTGAAATGGATTTTTTTTAATACTGTATAAAGTCAGATGATTTCATCCACTGCACTCCAAACTCCAAATTACATGAAGAAAAAAAAATGGAAAAATTTATTACATTTTGTTTTCATTTGTACTCACTATCATGTCATTGCTGTAGCAGTTTAACAGCTGAATGTCAGCTAAAATTGGTTTCTGATTAGTGTTCGCAGTGGAGAACTTGCAAAGCCAGATTTAATTCTTTTCACATTACACACAGTGTAATTATAAATCTACATCTTTGCAAATCCCCCAGTGAGAAACAAATGATGTACATAACAGTCTTATTTCTGCTGTGATCATATTTTCAGCCGATCTTAGCATTTTCTGAACTTGCTGGCTAAGAAACACTGAGATTTCAAGTGGTTTGCTTTTGCACTCGCTGCCTTATTGAACTTACAAAGTTAAGAAACATCTTCCTCATTTTATGCCTCAGCTTGAAAATCAATGTGATGGTTATAATGAGGCACTTAAAAATACATAAACCTGTGCATTAACAACCAGAATGGATTAATGGTGCTGTCTAAGAACTCAATAAAAGCATGGACTTACTGACATTGTTATTTGTTTGTTGGCATTTTAGTCTCACAAGGCTAATTGTCTTCATGTATTTATGCCTGTTATGTGGCAATTGCTGTTTTTATCACTTGCTTATATGTGTAAGCATGTGTTGCCCTGAGGAATGCATTCAATGGACCATATGAAGTCATTCTTCTGCACCAGTGAGCTATGGGTTTCATGTTGTTTGCTGGTAGTTGGACATTAATAAAATGCCAGATTTATGCTGGTCTAATATCCCCCTCTACATCTTCAGAGAAACAGGAATATTTCAGAAAGTAAGCCTTAGATAGGTTCCAAGGTTTCTTTGTGAAAATGGAGTAGGCACTGTTTTTTTGATGCAGTTTAATTCATTTGTTGTAAGTCAAATATGGACTAACAAGTGTGTTTTTAATTGACAATCAATCCAAACTCTAAAATTGTATCAAACATTTACTATATAGATGCAGTCAAGAAAAAAAGATCCAAATTCATTCTGTAGATTTATTCCAACAAATGGTAGGCATCAAAAAGTAAAAATCTACTTGTCAGTTGAGGCATTGTAACATCCCATTAGTGAGCACCTAACTTACAGGATATGCCAGCAACTTGGTTCATCAAGTGATCGATGGTGTATGAAATAAGTCCCAGAGAGGGGTGTGACAAATATCAACATTTATACAGGAGCATGTTGCAACAAGTGCTTTTTTTTTAAAGGGAAAGAACAGTTTGACTAGTTAACTATTCAAAAGGTCCATTTTCTTTCCTGTCCATATTTCTCTTCAAACTTGATTTCCCTATTGAGGTTTTAAAGTAATTTGGATTATCCCTTTTCACAAATAGTAGACACACTTTGGGTCCATCTGTTGTATTAGGAGTGGCATGTGTCATTATATAAGTAAATACAAATTTGCCGTGGACATGTCACTGTTTAGTAACTCCTCCAGGAAGTTGGCAAGATGAAATAATGCACTTTATGGTAAGATACTAACATTTTACCTATTCATTCATTTGCAAGTTGCTTTGGATAGTAGTCAAAACATCTAAATAAAATAAACAAATCTTTTGTAGTTTGAGACAATTATAAGCAGCAAAGTCTCACCTTGAGACAAAGTATTACTTCTTCAGTGACTGAACATGTTCTTCCCCTGAGCCACAGCTACCAAATTCTCTCGAAATCTAATAAACCTTTACTAATCATGTTTTGAAGTCTTGTGAAAAAGCTTGTAAAAAAATTATCCTCAAATTTCAAAATGTTGGATTGTCTTTGCCCAATATCCCAGCATGTGTGGTGTTCCATAAGGACAAATGAGCTCTCAGCCAGTTGAATGTGAAGTGTAGCCAATCAGAAAGCGAGGTGATGGAAACAGGGAAATCCAAAATACAATAGACAAAACTGACATGGTGCACCATAAAATCTGGTGGATGTGTGAAACGTCATTTTGGCCATATTTATTTACTGTGAAGTCATGTTTGTTTTTAAGAGGTCTCGTGATATTTCCCATCTGTCGTCTGACGTCTATCAGGGTTTCAGAATTTGTCAAACAGCTGAGCATCTCATTGCAAACAGACACCGGAGGAGGATTAACAAAAAGGTAAATTATTTTAATTTACAGAAGAGGTGGATGGTCCCGGATCTAAAATGAGGAGAGGAAGGTAATTTCCTGAAGAAGGAGAATTTATTGTTAGTAAGGCAAATATAATCCTTAGTTTCCAGGATGAGGCGTGGCGCAGTGGGGAGGGTGAGGATCCAAAAGGCAAACTTCAGCGATGGTTCCAGGAATGACTCGACAGACAGCAGGAATGAGCAAGTGAGTATGATACCAGGTAAGTTGGAAGCAGACAGGTAGCAGCTCGGAACGAGGCACAGGTGAGTGAGATCTTCTCGGGAGGCAAAGGCAGCAGGCAGAGACAGGTCTTCAGGTGAGTAACAGGCACAGACTGGACACAGAGGAAACGCAGGTAAGTATAACTCAGGCAATCAGAATTACTGCAGGGCTGCAAGTAAATACTGTGAGGCATATGTTGTGGCTCAGTGGTTAGCACCGATACCTCACAGCAAGAAGATTCTGGGTTCAATTCCCAGTTCGGTCTTGGGGTCTTTCTGTGAGGAGTTTGCATGTTCTCCTCATGCTTGCGTCGGTTTGCTCCGGGTACTCCAGTTTTCCCCACCCCCAGAAATACTGTATATAGCTATGAAGAAACTTTTTTGTTTACAAATAATTAAAAGATGTCAATAAGGGAAGACTTTTCCATCCAGCCTTATGGGTTGGAGCCAAAGTCTGGCCCAGAATGAGAGAAGGATGAAGATGATGAAAATGTAGTTGGTAAGCCCAGACCTTGTTTGGGTGTTCCATTGCATATACTGAGACGTAATAGATCTGAAAACGTCTTTTTGCATCCGTCTCTTTAAATGCAAACTAGGCGGTTAGCCCCCAACAGCTAATTAAAAGATGTCAGCAATAGAAGACTTGTTCATCCATACTTGTTCTCCCCACTGTACATACTGTACAATAGGTTGCCTTCAAGCCCAGGCCTCCCTTGCAAAAGGCATCTGCGATCTCAATGGGATTTGCCTGGTTAAATAACGGAATGTATGTATGAATGAATGAATGAATGAGTGCATTGTTCCAGCAAAGACCAGATCTTCAATGCTGCCTTAAGTACCTGCAGAGCTAATCTAGGGAACATGCTGCAGATGTGCTGAAACAAGCTGCTGGCCAAACAAGAAAAAACACAGAATCCCACAACATCTGAATGTCTGTGAGTGAAATCTGTTCATTTGTGGTGTGTTGTCTTTGTCATGTAGCTGTATGCCACACACCAAAACTGTTTTTTTTTATCATCATGTGTAGGGGTCTCCCATTCTTCAAAATCAGCCAAATTTTGTCATGTGAAACAGGCATTAAAGGCAGGATGAAACCTGGACAGTTCACCAGTCAGTTACAAGCCTCCTAATCTATACTTAAAATTTCTAGGGATGAACAGCAGATCTGATAATAACAGGGAAGTATCCTGAAGGGTGACAAGAAACTGGGGTGTGTGGTGGTGGTGGGTTGTTAAACAAGACTGTGTCAGGCCATTGTTGTAACAATGCTGGCTGTTTTTAACTTAAACAATTAACTAGTGTAAAGAAACAAAGACAGGAGAAATGGGGATCTTGGTTAGTTCATACCAGTGCTTCAGTCCCCTTTAGCTTTACATTTGTCAGCTAAACTAGCATTAAACCTGTATGTTAAAAAACAAAGAAAAAAAACATGGTGGCCAATGAAGCTAAATAAAGGTTGAATATCTGTGAAGTATACGGAGTAGTATTTCCTCATTAATTTCTGTTTATGAATAATGTGAACTTCCAGTTATTCACTAAATTATGATACTGTTTAACATGACTCTGGTGTTTAATATCTGAGTTCACATTTGGTATTACTGTGAATTTAGTCTCACGTGGGGCACAATAAATGATAAATGCATTACCCTTTACTAGACTGCCATGTTCTAAAACCCATCACACACATTCACACATTTTGTTCCATGCAGCAAATGTGTGGAACTCCCACTGTGATAGTGAGGGGAGAGTGGATAACACCTTGCAGTTATCCACTGACAGTGTCATTGTTTGATTAAATGTGATGCCATCCTTTTTATCTATTTTGTACTCTAAATTTATTTCGCTTAATGACTGTAATACCCATGTGTAACATTTATCATACTGATACCTCAAAGTTAGGATCTTTACAAATAATTTGAATGATCAAATGTCCAGTTCCTCTTGCTTTCCTCCCCTTTTTTTCTTTTAAATCCTTTTGAGGTCAACCAGTCTCACTTCATTTGGCCAAACTAGCTTTTGCCTGTCATAATGCTGAAAAAGCCCCTCTAAATATTTAATCCAATTTTGAATGGGCACAGACTGGAGACACCAACTTATACCCATATTCATAAAAAGTGGAAAGTAATTTAGCCAATGGCCAAACCCAGCTGAGCATTAAAACTAGTCATAAATGTGAAAAGTGTTCATAAAATCCACATTTTAAAGTACAAGGACGGTACAATTTATAATTTTTTTTATAAAACCTTATTTAAAGTTAAAAGCTTTAATGCAGCACATTGCCAGGATTTCTGCCTCAGGACAGCTAAAACATGATTAAAATGAAACAAAATATGATTGATTTTTCAACATACCCGACAATACAAGACCAGCCTAGTTATATTTTTGTGTCTCATGCTCAAGAGTGAAATAGTATTTACATATGCAAAAATGCTCAACCATGTATGTATTCAAAAGCTTCCACAAAAACTGCGAGGGAAGAAATAATCACATGAAAATCACATGTAATGTTCAAACTCTGCATATGATTGTTGATTTCAGGGAAGGGACAGAAAGATAAAAATGAGTTTGACCTGTTTGTGAAAATCAAGCATGCATGAAGTATTTACTTGGCTTAACAACAATCTTCTTTGTACTCATCCCCCAATCCTCTTTTATTGCATTTTTGCGTCACATCCCTTCATTGCTAGAAGCCCTAATTTGAAACCTTGAATTAAACTACAGGAGAGCAAACCCATAAAACTTTTATTATGGTCTCAGCGCTTTAATGTTCAGTAGTAAAATAGTTACACTGGCACAACTTTAATGTGTTCTATCCATTAACTACAGAATACAAATTGGGGGAAACTTGGAGAATATTAAAAATAAATTAATTGTTTCTTTGGGGAAAAAATCAAAACAGAATTTGAATTTATAAAGTTGGGGAAAAAAATAGTATGCAACAGAAAGACAGTTTAAACTGGTCAGCATCTGAAAAAAAAGCAAAAACACTGGTATATCTTTTAAGTTGTTGTCCAAGTGAAAATCATTTAAAGAGTGTCTATTACTATGCTATATTTTATTCTAGCTGTGTTTGATGTTTTTGTATGTTGGTCTTGCAATAGGGTCATCTCCAAGCTTCCTTTCATCTCTTCATTTACTACACCCATATACTGTAGTCCTACTAAGAGTCACAAGAGGCCTGGTGCTTGACTCCACCCATAAAGTTTGTCTTGGTTGCAATCTGGTTTGATTCACACCTTGTTCTCAGTTTAGATAGTTTCAACAATTGTAAAACAAAAAATAAATATTAAATATAACTTTTACAATATTAAATTTAATTTAGTTTGTGTAAAAAACCAACAACACATCGTGATTACAACTTAAACCTGCATGGGACATGTTGCATTCAGCAGACTGAAGCGCAAAACACACAATCTAAAATAACTCAGGACCAGGGTCGCATGCGCTGTACTATACTGCATCTTTTTTTTTTACCCAGTTTCACCCTCATACACCTTGTCTCATCAGTGAGGTATTCTCAAAGCATTATTGTTGCTGGAGGATCCTGCTGAGGGAAGCACTTGTGACTACAGAGGAAATCCTGTCAGGAAGTGATTATTTAAATCAGTGCATCAATTATTAAGCCTACCTAACGAGGAGTCTTGCTGGTATTGGTGGCAGCAGAATTATTTGAGTGTGATCAGAGAGAGAGAAAGAGAGACGTTTGCAATGGAAGCAATTAATTGTCCAAAAGCAGTTCATTTACATAGAATTAACATTTTTCACCTGCAAGTCACTATTAAGGTAACAAAAAAAGGTTGTGTAATCATTGCTTGACAAACCTCTCTTTGGCCTCATGGAAACCAAATGTTCTGATGAGTCTTTTTGAGACCTTTAGAGTCTGTTGAGACCTTTAGAGAAAGACCCCAAAAGTTTAACGCAGTGACACGCCATGAGTTTCAATGGGCTCTATGCCACAGCCATTGATGACGTACTTTCGTCAAAATTTAAGCCATGAACACCCCTTCCGGGTCATACCGCTGCGCGTTGTTTTTAGCGTTAGCTCCTTAAACTAGACCATGAAAAAGTCACAAAAGTTAAAACATCTGCGAGCTACTGGTACAAAAATTGAGTTCTGTTGTGTGCC
>JARVJO010000111.1:11125485-11136719 GCA_031762555.1 Cynodonichthys magdalenae | reverse complement strand
AATCCCCGTGATTAGGTTTGATTTAGGAAAACAATCTCTGGACAGTTCAGTTCTTTTCCCCATCCACTGTCTCTTCCCGCATCCGTGACGCTTCCCCTCTCACTTCCTTCTTCTCGTCCCCTCGGGTATTTTTTTTCTCTGCTGCATTCACTTGTACCTCGTTCTTTTCACTACTTGCAATATTATGAGATTCTGGTGAGTCCTTAGACTAAATAATTAGTCAAACACCCAAGAATACACATTTATAAGAACATGTTACATTCAAGAACGCTTCATAATTGTTTTTTGTTTTTTCTATTCGAAAGATAACAGTAAACACTCTCCGGTAACATAAATTGCTAATCTTTAAGATTACACAGTTGCAGACCATAATACAAAAACCCCACTTATATTCTTGATATAATGAGTATCAACTTTGGTGTAGTCATTTGTTAAGTCCTCTTTTACCTTTATTTTTAAAGTTTCTTAAGTGCCTGGTTTTAACAAGGGGCTACACTGTATAATACTATTAATTGATCATTTATTAATGAGTCCTATAGAGACTGAACTTGTGCTAACTAAAGTTGGATTTATACTCTGGATGAAGGGCTTTGTTAGTTTAGCTCCTTAACATGTGCCCACCCTGCTTTTAAAGAGACCAAAAGTACTTAGACAGTTAAGACAGCTCAGTCCAGGTCTGATGCGTGTTCTGTCCTCCTGTGAGCTTTCAGGAAAAAACACGAAGGCGGAGAGGCGAGTAAAATTATCCCACCTCTTATGCGCCCCTAATCCGCGACAGGAGGTTGTATCAGAGGCGGATTTGCACACGGGTCACCGTCTTGTGAAAGATCAACCCGCGGATTCGTGCTGAGAAAATGATAATGAGCTGATGATATCAGTGAGTGACCGCAGCATCTAACCAACAAACAGATTTATTACCGACAGAATATTAAAAATGACACAGAACAGCAACTGTGTGGCTAGATTAAAAAAACATTTAACCACAAAATCTGTAAAACAAGTTGATTCAGTTTGTGTGTGTGTGTGCGCGCTGTGTGTGTTCTGTCTGTGCGTGCTTTATACAAGGAAGACTTAAGTGCGGCTGGAGAAATGACAGAACAGCAACTTTGTAGTTAGTTTTAAAATATTGCACCACAGGTTCGCTATAATGAGCTGATTTCGTTTTTTTTTTTTAATTATTATTATTTTTTTTATACGACCTCCGTTCCTCTCGCTAGCTCTGCGTTGTAATACGATGCAGAGCCAGTGAGCGAAGGAGGATTTAATCCACAGATTTTACAGACAGAATATTAAAAATTACACAAAACGGAAAATTTTTAGTTAGTTTAAAAATATTAAACCGCCATAGAATCATTAAAGTAAGTTGATTCAGTTTGTTTTGTTTGATACGAGGCAGCAGACGTCCATAGAAGTCAACAGTGGTGGATTATTGCAGAATAATTTCCATGGTGAAGAGAAAACCTTCACAACATCCAACCAAGTGAACAACACTCCAGGAGGTGGACATATCATATCTAAATCTACCATAAAGAGAAGACTGCATGGAAGTAAATACAGATGGTTCACTGCATGGTGCAAGCCACTCGTAAGGCTCAAGAATACTAAGGGTAGATTGAACCTTGCTAAAAAACATCTTAAAAAAAGTCTGCACAGTTCTGGAAGAACATTCTTTAGACAGATGAAACTAAGGTCAGCCTCTGAATTATGGTAAGAAAAACGTATGGTGAAGGTGTGGTACGGCTCATGATCCAAAGCATACCACATCATCTGTAAAACACGGCAGACACAGTGTGATGACTTGGGCATTAATGGCTGACCTTGGAACTGGGTCACAAGTGTTTATTGAAGATGTGACATAGAACAGAAGCTGCTGGATGAATTCTGAGATATTCAGAACCATACTGTGTGCTCAAATACAGCCAAACTGATTGGTCGTCATTTCATAACACAGATGGACAATGACCCAAAATGTAAAGCCAAAGCAACTAAGGAGTTTATTAAAGCAAAGAAGTGGAATTTTTTTCAATGGTCAAGTCAGTCACCTGATCTCAACCCAACCAAGCATTTCACATGTTAAAGACTAAACTTCTGGCAGAAAGACCCATAAACAAACAACAACTAAAAACCGCTGCAGTAAAGGCCTGGCAGAGCATAAAAAATGAGGAAACACATTGTCTGATGTTGTCGATGAGTTCAATACTCCAGATCTTGTTTTTACCAGAAAACAATTTAAAATTAGTTTAGGTGCAACTTTGAAAACCAAAGCCATGCAGCTATGTTTACTTTAAAGTCTCATCCAAGCAAGCCATATATGTTTACATTTTTTCTGATGTCATGAGCAATATGCACCATGTTTACTGATGTCTGTAGACCAGGCATCCCCACATGACAGACCTAGGGCCAAATATGGACAGAATGATGGTTCTGTCTGGACCAGTGAAAATAGATAATTTTAATGGAGCATTTCTTCTAGTAATTGACATCTTAGGCGCAGAGATGCTGGTGGTGTGATTTGGAGGTTGCCTCTACTCCAATTATTATGGCAATAGCTTCACTCAGTTGAACCAATCAAATCTTTTGTTTACCCTGAGCAGCCCGTGCAGTGAGCTGACCAGAGGAGAGCAAGATAGACGTGGCAGAATAGCTTGCTTTAAACTAAGAATTTTTTTTGCTGAAAACCGAAGCCCTTTTCACAAACACAACCACAAAGTTCTGACACAATACTTGGCACACTTCTTGTAAAACGTAGTTCTGTCAGGGGTCATGCACAAGATGGGGTTTCAGTAGGGGGAAAAAGAAAAAAATTTGTCATGCAAACACGTCAGTAAAGCAAAATGTCTCATGGACTTTAAATCAGGCCTAAAATGTGCTGATGGTCAATTAGTTCAGATGATTTGGTCCCTTTGATTAGAAAATCTCAGTCACTAATTCTATGTTTGAACAATTTGTGTGGACTTTGTTGTTAAGCATTTTTCTTTCTTATCTTCAATATTTTTGAGTCTTGTGTTATATACATTACATATATATTTTTAACATGGCAAATGAACAATCTGTGCTCTCTTTTACCCATTCACACACACATTTATTCAGCACTACTAAATCTCCCTACAAAGCTAATACAGATCATTCTACAAAGAATAATCAGTGTTTTAAATCACATTCATACACTGATGGGAGACACATCAGAGGCAGTGGGGGTTCACTGTCTCACCCAGGGACATTTCAACATGTAACTGAATAGGGGTGGAATCTAACCGCCAACTCTTTCAATGGAGGATGACTCATCTAACCACCCAGCTGCAGCTGCCCCAAAAATAGTGTGCAAGTATGCAAAATTGTATCTTATTTTATAATGGTATCTAATTGTATCTTTTTTTTGTTTTACATGCACAGAAACTTTTTTGCTCTTTTACTAACACATTAACTCATAAACATTACATTCACTCTGAAAAATGTTAAATGTATCTCATCTGCTTCCATCCATTTTCAACATCCTATGTCTTATATTTCTGTATACATGCCACCTTTTACTAACTCACCAAATAACTGGTTCTAGCTCAAAAGTTTTAGAAACGACACTTTTAAGTCTCCAAAACTTAGAAATGTCTCATTCTATGTCTTAAGACTTCACTCAATGTATCAGTCAGCAGCACTTTTTAATATTTAAAGTTATTTCAAGTTTTTCTTAGACTGGGTCAGGCAATGGCAACAGGGGGCACTGAGGCAGATGATGAATCATTTAGCGTGAAAAGGTTAAAAGTTTGCATCCTAAATGGCAGGATAGAGATAAGGTGGTGTGGCCTTCAACAGTTCTGAAGAAGAAAAGGGCAAGATGAATGTCAACCAAGTCAACCTGGAAATATAAACCACACTAAAAACCACAAACTTGAAAAAAAAATCTTTACAACTTTCAGCTCTACATCAAAAACCATCAATCTCACAACTCACTGGTGTTTAGCCAGATTATTTGATCACATCTGTGGATCTTTCATATAAATATGTTTGAAAAAAATCTCAGTGGGTTTGTGATATATTTGTGACTCGACCCAGCAATAAATCTGACCCTGATTTCTTTCTTAGAGGTACAAGATCAGTATTTTTTTCAGGCCAGACCTAGAACTGCTTGTTATGTTCTTTGGAAACAACAAATTCATTAACTGAGTAGAAAATTTTGCACACTTGTAAAAAAGACAAAATCTTAAAATGAAACAGCACTTTGTTATTCTACATGCTATTTTTATTTATCTTCTCTTAGTTGTTTTATTCCAAACTGCTTACAACCTCTCTCACTGCCTGCCTACCCCCCACCCCCCCACCCCCCTCCCTTCATTTTGACCAGAAATGTATTAAGATAAAAACCATTTCATGTTGATGTATTCCCTTCCTACTTATCTTGTCAGGGTGGACAAATATGGACGCCGTATGAAATGGCCTTGCCACAACTGAAGGTCAAAATGGATCTATCAGCGAGAGGGGAGAGCTGGGGATTATTGGCATAAGAGAAAGGGTGTGTGTGTGTGTGTGTGTGTATGTGTGTGTATGGAGGTGCAGGGTTTTACGTAAGAAGTGAATGCGGAGAGGGCGGGGTGACAGTTTTTTGCTAATAATAATGAACTGAAAAGATAACAGCTTAGCTACAGACTGTGGCTATCTGTTCCATGAAAACAGGACCTGCAAGAACCTGACCAGAAACTTTATGTAGCAGTGTGTGTGAAAATGTTTGGGTTAGATGTATTGCTGCATTACACACACACACACACACGTTTGTTCTTCTATCCTCATGGGGACTTTGCAATGACTTCCATTAATGCACTGCTCATTTCTATAGCCTACACCTAACCCCTTGTACTAACCTTAACCACCCCAGTACATACCTAACCCTAAACCTAGTCTAAACCTAATTCACAACTTAGTCCTGACCATAACCCCTGACCGCCCAAAAGTATTTCCCCCAATGGAGACTGTTTTTTTCCCCCCATAAGGAACAGTTGGTTCTTACAAGGCTGTGTATGCTGGAAAATTGTCAAAAATCAGAAGAACAAGATGATATCGCATTTATTATTTAAAAATAACAATGCACAACCTGAATGTGTTTTTTTACTAATTTATTATATCTAATGGCTACAGTTTGAGGTATCTTATTTAACTAGCAGTTTAGGTGAGTATAAACATGTTAAACGGCTTGACAAGGACATATGAAAAAAATAAGCCTTTTTAAACATTATCAGTAATACATTATTTTAACAAGTAGCTCCACCAGATGGGCTTGTTAGGTCAAAATTTTAGATAGACCTATACTTGCTGGTACAAGTTTCAACACTGCCCACATAATTCAGACATAAATGATACATGGAGTACTTAGCCGGTGGGCAGCACTAATTCAGATTTTAGTTGCGCACTTCCTAAAGCGCTTGTCAATTTCTTTAGGTCCGCAAGTTCTAAAGCACATACACTCAAATAAACTTAGCAGAAGCTAAACATAAACACAAGTCTGTCTCCACTCACCAGAAAACATTCCAGTAAAATCATGAGACATGTGAGTACAACACTGCAAACTAGTGGAATAATAGTTGTTTTTGACAGATTGACTGGTTTTGTTGCAGTTTGGGGAGATGATTTGTTGAAACAGATTTTGAGCCAAAGTGTTTTGGATTGCTAGTTCTGCTGCTTCTTGGTCATATTATGTTCATGGTAGGGCTTGGGTAAGAAAGCTTGCAAATACAATAATTATTTTAAACTGTGTATTGTAAAACTGAAGCAATGCATTCTGGGTAGGCTACAGGATGAAAAACAGGAACCTGTTCATTTCAAAATAAGCGTGAATTTAAACTGTTCCGTGTGCTTCAATATGACATGAGACAGTGGGCTGGTGGTGAAGATGCAGTGGGTACAGAACAACAAAGACAGGATGGAGGGCAATAAACAAGAATATGAAGCAGGAACTGATGACTCAAAAACAGGAACTGGTGACTTGGGATCAGGTGATAATAAAGATGTCTGAACATAAACTGGAACTGGTGACTTGAAAACTGGAACTGGAGAGACGGGAATTGATGACTCAGATGACTTGAAAACTGGAACAGATGACTTGAAGACTGAAACCAGAGAGACTGGAACTGGTGACTCAGGTGAAATAGGAGATGAAGGAGTTGAGACTGGAACCGATGATTTAGGAACTGGTGGCTCAGGTGAAACAGGAGATGAAGGAGTTGAAACTGGAACTGGAGCTGACTTGAAGCCTGGAACTGGCGATGGTTCTGGAACTGATGACTCAATGGCAGAAACAGGAGATGACGTAGTGACTGGAACTAAAAACTCGAGGACTGATGACTGAAGACTCGAGGACTGATGACTCTGAAGACTTGAGGACTGATTACTCTGAAGACTCGAGGACTGAAGATTCTGAAGGCCTGAGGACTGGAGTCTCTGAAGACTCAAGGACTGAAGACTTTGAAGACTGGAGAACTGAAGACTCGGAAAACTTGATGGCTGAAGACTCTGAAGACTCGATGACTGGAACTGATAATAGCTCAAGTACTGAAACTCATGATGGAGCAGAGACCAGAACTGATGATGGGGCAAAGACCAGAACTGGAGATGATACAGAGACATGAACTGGAACTGATTATGGTGGCAAGTATTCGGAGTACTCTGGACAGAAGGGGTCGTCTTCAGGATCATAGTCTGGGTCGTACTCCGGTTCACTCTCAGAGTCGTAATAAGACACGGGATACTCCTACTCTAGAGACTCGAACTCCAGATTCTCTGGAGATGGGAACTCTGGATACTCTGAAGATGCAGGAGACTGGAACGCTGAAGACCCTGATGGCTGAAATTCTGAAGACCCTGAACTGATGAGTCTGGATCTGGAACTGAAGGCTCGAGGACCAGAACAGGTGATGATAAAGATGGAGCTGACATGGAGGATGATGAAGGTGGCGCAGACGAAGATGATGAAGATGACGCTGGAACAGATGATGAAGATGGCAGAACTGGAGCCGCAGTGGGCTCAGACAACTCTGGAGTTGCAGCTAATGTGAACAAACCGGAGGCTGCAGCTGGCTCAGAGGACTCTGAAGCTGCAGTGGGCTCCGAGGACTCTGGAGGAACTGTCGAAGAACTGCTGCCGCTTTCCTCCCACGGCAGCGGCAGCGAGACGAAGCAGAGGAGGACTCAGGAGCAGCTGCAGCGGACTCTGGAAGAGCTGCAGCAGGCTCAGAGGACTCACAGGGAGGACAGGTAGTCGGGGAGAGAAGGATCTGACGGAGGAGCCAGCGGTCCCTCAAAGCCTCCCTAAACAGAGCCGACATGCCCGGGTGATCACTCACCCTGGCATGAGTGATCAACCAGGAGTACAGGGAAAACAGGCAGATAAAATTCTCTGTGGAGACCAACTTGTCCCACAAATTGACTGAGGGGTTGCTGGCATCAACAGGGAGTGGGTCCTTCTCTGGATAAGATGTTTCTCCTCTTGGGAGAAGTCCTCCAAAAATCAGATTTCTGTTGAGTCTTTGTGTGGTCCGATCATTCTCACACAAAGTGGAGACAGGTTAGACCCAAAAGCAGACAGACAGGCAGGCAGGTTTAAATACAAAAGATTTATTAAAACAAAAAGCCGACATAGCGGCAAAAATAGAAACAAAAACTGTAAGAATACAAAAGAGAGCCAGGACACGCAGGAGTAAGACAATGATCCGACGAAGGTGGAGAAAAAATGAGCAGAATATACACAGATGGGGCTGAGTGAACAATGGAGACAGCTGAAGTGATAATGAGTGACAACAGGTGTGAGAGCAAAGGCTGAAGACTGGAGAACTAAGGGCTGAGGTGAGAAATGACACAGAACACTAGAAGGAGACACACACACACACACACAAAACCACAGATTATCACAAGGGGTTGCTGTTTTCACACTGTGGAACTCCATGGTGTTGACAAGAGATGGCTTTCCCCTCCAATGTTGAAGAAGAAGAAGAAGTAGAAGAAGAAGAAGATGAAGCTTTAATGATATATGTGACTATAGAATGATGTGTTTAGATGGCTCTTTCTCTTTAATTTAGTCAATGTTGGCAATCAAACTTGAAACATTATTTGCGATTAGCCTCACTCAATTCTAAATTTAGAAAGCGCAAATCCGCTCTTTATTTGAAGAAATTAGTAAAACCCCTAAAGCGCAAAGCAGAAATTTAGGTCCGCAATTAGTGCTTTTGTGCTTTAGGGAACTAGTGCCCACCACTGCAACCAGGCTTTTTAAGCACCTAACTATCCAATCTATGTCCTCATTTACCCATCTACACACATTTTTACAGCTTTTATTGAGTGTGCTCAGTTAGCAATAAAATATGATACACTATGTTAATATAGAAATTTATGCAGAAGATTTATAACATACAGAATTTGGTTTTGCGTATTTTGTACTGTTATTTATAGTGAAGTAGGGCCCTGGATATACACTACTCAAAACATTAGAGATATTTGGCTTTTGAGTGAAATTTCAGGATGAGCCTAAAATGCATTAAAACCTTTACAGGTGAACTTAATGTGACTTTCTCTAAGTTTTTGAATGCACATGTCCAACTGTTAAATGTTTCAGTACGTTTTGCACAAGTTGCTGTTCTCTAATAAGGAGCTTAATGGCAAAAACAGCCGTGTTTGACACAACAGGTGTTTGATCCTCGAATCAACCAATAAATGTTCTGGTTCAATTAGAGCTGTTTAAACAGCTGTCCTCATCATGCTGTTCGCATTTTGACATCATAAGACCAAGACAACACCTAACAATGGATCAACAGTACCTTGCCATTGTGATGCTTCAAACAGGACGTTCTCAGACGGAAGTGGCCACTGAGCTTAGAGTGTCACAGAGTGTCATCAGCAGGTTGCAACAGAGATACTAAGAGACTGGAAGAATCACAGAAAGATGTACAAGTGGACGTCATTTGGCCACATCCCATGCTGATGGCCGCTACATTGTGAACAATGCCCCGAGAAACTGGATAATGAATGCCACTCAACTCCAGGCACGTTTAAGGGAGGTGAGAGGCACCCAAGTGTCACGTCAGACCATTCAAAACTGTTTACATCAGCATGGTTTGCGTGCTAGACAACCTGCAAGGGTACCTGACCACACCACCAGGCACAGACGTCATCGTCTTGCATGGGCCAGGGAGCATTTACGCCGGACGAAGGACCAGTGGGCCCCAGTGCTGTTCTCTGATGAAAGTCAATTCACGTTAAGCAGAAATGATGGCTGCCAACGATGTTAGAGACGTCAAGGAGAGCGCTATGCATCAGCCACTGTTGTCACCAGACGAGCTTTTGGTGGTGGAGATGTTACAGTGTGGGCAGGTGTGTCCAGTCGGTACAGAACTGCCCTACACTTTGTGAATGGTACAGTGACAAGCCCATACTACCTGAATAACAACATTAATCCTGTGATTGTGCCCCTACATGAACACAGACCAGATTTCATCTTCTTGGACAACAATGCTCCAGTTCATCAAGGTCACATCATCAGGGAACGGCTGTTGGAGACTGGTGTACTTCAAATGGAACAGCCTGCACTTTCTCCAGACCTGAATCCTTTTGAAAACCTGTGGGATCAGCTGAGTCGCCTTGTAGAGACTCTAAACTCTGCACCCCAGAACCTCAATGACCTGAGGGCTGCCCTTCAAGAAGAGTGGGATGCCATGACTCTGCAGACAACAAGTCTACTTGTAAACAGCATGAGACATCGTTGTCAAGCTGTAATTGATGCTCAAGGGCACAGGACAAGTTATTGAGACGTTGAAATTTTTTGTTGTGGTGTACCCACCATTGCTATTAACTTTTGTTTAAATAAATTGTTTGAGATGAGGAAATTACCAGTGCATCCTTCTACTTAAATGTCATACTTTCATGATATGATATCACTGTAGTGTGAACTTTTTACATTTTCCATAAGTTTCACCTGAAAGCCAAATATCCCTAACTTCTTGTGAGTAGTGTATATCCTGCTTGGTGCCCCTTAATGTTCAGGACTGTCCCTGTCCCCTACTAACATACATACACAATTCAACCCAATAAATCAACATCACTTGTCTGCACAAACATTAATAAAACAAGGGCTACTATTGCTATAGATTTAAAATATCACACTTTTGAATATAACTAAATCATATAAAGCCAAAATCATTCAGTGTCAAGCTTTAGGAGTTTTATCACTTTGACCAGTGAATAATCATATTGTGGTGACATTATATTTAAAAATTACAGCTTATGAACTTTATCATCATTTATGATCATTAAAAACAACATGATTAGTAATAATACAGGCAGAAAGAAGGCAAACAGAATCAATTTAAAACCTGTTGTTCATATTTCATATTTGATTATTACCAAAAATGCATTGATCAAAGCACAGTTATGGTACAATCTACTACCAAATTGAACAAATTTAGGTCATCCGAATCCCCAAAATTATTTCTATTTCTGATCAAATTTAAGCACATCTGTCCCATTTTCTCTTAGAACCCATGCAAACGTGGATCAATGTTTTTGTCCCTGTGACCGAGGTCAGTGTTTTAAAGGTGATCAGACTTGTCTACCCTTGCCTGGTACTGCTCCTCCTGCACTCCTCCCTTCTCCTCCACTTCACTTAACTGCTCCTCTCCTACTAATGTAGCATCCACCTGCATGGGCCATACCTGTCCTCTCAGGACGTTTTGAGGCAGCAAATATCCTGCAGGTTCATCTTTCCAGACAGCTGGCTCAAAAATTTCTGCCAGTTCTGGTAGTTTGATTTTCTTTTTCAAACTTATTCCGACAAGTTTTTTCACTTTATTAAGCACCATTCACAAACTTTTTGCCCTGACCTGACATGCTGGCAGCTGTCATTCATTTATCAAGGGACACACCCCAAAACTAACAATACACATTCTGATTGGTGGGACCATGTGAGCCCACGTGGGTTATTATAGTTTGGATCAATCAGCAGCCACAAATATGCATCTGTAATGATTGACAGAAAATCTGACAAGTTATAAAAATATGTAACTTTTTCATCATGTGTCTGAAAGAAATGCGTGTTATTTACCGTTTGTCCATCCACAAAATTAAGTTTGTATGGCTCTCTCTCAAACTCCGACCTCTTATTTTTTTTCCTTCAACAGAGTCATGTTTAGGGCTGCAGCTAACGATTATTTTAGTAATCGATTAATCTATCGATTATTCTGTCGATTATTCGAGTAATCGGA
>JARVJO010000111.1:11108179-11121909 GCA_031762555.1 Cynodonichthys magdalenae | reverse complement strand
TGTTAATTGTCTGAAATAAATTTAATTCATTCATTCATTCATTCATTCATTCATTCATTCATTCATTCATTCACATTGTTTATAATTCACACTGACAACACTGCATTTTCCACAATAATGCAAATTTAGATAAAATAGCTTCAATTTTATTTACACTAGCCTGTTTTTACATTTTCCTAAATTAATTGGCATTATACCAGTGTTAGTGATTCACTTTAGCTCATTCCGTTTTCACAAATGCAACAAAATGTTTAAAGTCCATCGAGATTGTATTTAAAGTTAATGTATTAAAGCTAAGTTTTCTATAAAGAAGTTTTTCAAAAACTAACAAATGTCTTCTCAAGATAAAGCTATTCTTTAGTAAGACAAGGCTCTCTGAGACTAATCCTGATAAAAAGTAAAAAATCATAGCCAAAAAGAACATGTTTTTTTATACAAATGTTATATTCTAGCTGAGTAAACAACATTAAAAAGGAAAGATGTGTGATCTCTTTTTATGCTAGTTGTTTTTGGTTTAAACACCAGTTTTTATTTGTCTTTCTGTTTTTGCTGTTTTTGGTCACAGCCTAAATGCATTTCAAAAGTTCAGTTGATGTTGCTCTTTGTTCCATTCTCAATAGGGATTTGGGAACCAAACTGCTAAAGTGCCCTTCATCAAAACATGTTTGCAAAAGTACCCCTTTGCACTGTATTATTTGATCTCTGTTGTGAGTGTTCTGTTTAATTCTTTATAACTCCCATTTCATAAACTGTAATTCTGTCAACTTTGCTAAAAGCTCCCTTTATTTAATTTCATTTCCTTGCACGCCCTTGGGTGAAGCGCTGTTATCTAACACAGCCAAGCTGTTTAATCATCTCACTTTGTTTTCGACTTTGAATCGCAGACTAAGCTACTGACCCTTCACGCTCCAAGGGCACTAGAACACTTCAATGCTGTAAAATGTAACAGTTATTTTAGGGACAAAAGTTTTCTAAAGAAAAATGAATAGATTGCCTCACATTGAAAGCAAAATGACTCAGACTTAAAAATGGATTGGTCTTCCAGCACAAAAAAATTCTGTCACACAGTTAGGTAAAGTGTGGTAGGTACTGTACTTCAAATGATAAGGCTGAAAGCACAATTGAGTTTATTCAAAACACTTTAAATAGTTTTGTTTAAAATGTAAGAGTTTCTAGAATTAAATTGCGTTTTGAATATATTAAAGTGGTAAACTAAAACTTGCAACACACAAACGGATAACCACACCTATCTGTTATCAGTTTAGATAATTAAATGTAATGACAATGTAAATACTTAAGTCATGACAATTTCATGAACCTGTAATGCAGTTTTAAGCTAGGATCTAGCTGGGCTGCAACTACTAAAGACTCAAAATCATGGTTAAAATGTAAGAAAGCTTTTTATCTCAGTCTCAATGAACTCTTAAGTGTTTGCAATCAAATAACCAACAGAACATATGTCTGTATTTTAAATGGCCAGTTTTGGAAAATCATGGATATTTTTTGTGGCACGGCTTACAAAACTGCACTTTTGGCTGTGCAAGTTATTTAATTTTCCCACATCATACCCACCTTGGCTCACTTTGCTCCCACCTTGGCAACCACCCCCGCAGTAAAGACTCCATCTGCTGGAGTCCATTTTTAAAATGAAGAGGCAGATTTTGAGCAGTTTTTAAATAGATATTATTCCTCAGAAGCATGGTTAGACCTGGACTTGGGTCTTGGTTGTTTTCTATCAGAAGATGGCTTTGACACGCATGTCAACATAGAGCAGTAGCACTCTTGAAACAGATATGAGACAACAGCAAGAAAATGTAGGTGGGTTGCAGATTACTCTAACTCCCCTCTCAGGCCAGTGAAAAGCATCCTTCTTGTCAGCTATGCAAATGCAGACTCTGACAACTCTTTATTGGGAAGGGAGTGAGCATAATGTGCATGTGAGTTTAACTGCATAAATGAAGCTTATACGAATATTAGAATATAAGTAGTTGTTTTGTAAATTTGTGTTTGTGTGTATGTGTGTCTGGGGTGTCATTCATTACTTGGATGACTGTGGATCTCATTCAGATTATTTTTGTGATAAAAAAGAAAGAAAACTGGATTAAAGGATGCAAATAACGGTTAAATAAAATAAAATAAATACATTTGAATTGGTTTTGTAAAAGTTTAAGGATGTATTAACTTCTGAATTCTGTTATTCTTTTGGCTGCTCTTTTCTAAAGGGGGCATCACAGCAAACAAGCATCAAATTTTGACAGTATTTCTACTCCAGATGCACTTGATGCAACCTGAGCTCAAACTGCAGCCTCAGGATTACAAAACCAAAGCACTGACACTGAGCTACTGCAGCCCCTTTCATAGAAAATAAAAAATATATCCAAGTAAACAACTTACCTAAACACCAACATGTGACTATTTATGGATAAAACCAATGAACTACTTCTTTTAAAGGTAAAACAACTAACACTGGGATATGCAGTACATTCATTTCTACACCAGTAAGGCAGACGAATCGATATCATAGAGAATCCACGGTGATCCTGACAAATCTTCTGTCTGGATAAAACTCAGAAATTACTGTGTTGCTGAAGTAAAAAAGGCAGAGTAAAGTCTCAGCCCAAGTTTAGGTGTTAGCTGAAATGTGTGGCTAAAACTGTTCATAATGCAAGTCGATGCTTGCAGCACCTATACTATCTTCTCTGCCTCTACTATAACAAGATTTTTTTAACGATTCTCAGGCTGGAATCCCCCACTCGGACCCTGACCCTGGAGGCTCCCAGAGGGGTGGAAGTCAGTGCTGGAGTGGGAGACTTCACAGCTTCTTGTAGGAAAGACCTCCTTTTGCAGTCCTCAGACGGAGAGGTCAGTGTGTGTTTATATTTTCCAGTTATTTCTGGATATGTGCTTTCCTGTGCAGCTGCCTGTGTCAGTTCAGTGATTGTTGTATGGCTTTAATATGAAAAAGCCATGCAGAGGAGGAGAAACTGACAATAATAGCAACGTTGATGTTGAAAATTAAAAAGAAAAAAAGTGAGATGTTTGTGTTATTGAATATGTGAGCTTTAGACATTGCAGCACTCTATTGTAGAGGGCCAGCTTCATTAAAGTACCTTATTAGGCTAATGAGCGTTATCAATCCAAGCGACCTTGTCCTCTTTTCCTCCTCTCCTCCTCTCATCACTACTTTCTTGCTCTCTTCAATTTAGGAGAAGTGACTTCATTAAAGCTGGTTTGATGAGGTTCCCTGTCAGTTGTTGCTGCCACTGTGTGTGTGCGAGTTTGTGTGTCATTGTTAGCCTGTTATTTCACTGTCAAGCTCTCTGCATAGCAACCTGCCACATTCGGTAAGCACCAAAGCAGACTTTGCCATTATCCTTGTGCGTGTTTGTAAGAGTCCGCATGTATGTGTGTGTCAGGCTGCCATATTGCTTGTCCGCTGGAGCATAGTGTGTCATTAACTTGGTAATTAACAGAAGAATGACCCCCTCCGCACCCTCCTCTAGTTCCACTTACTGTCATTGTCACTTACACAAGCTGGATTTTGTCACAAACACACTCCCACTGCTGTGTATGCATTGCTGCAGTGAAATAAAGTTAAATCATAAAATATCCATCTAGCCATCCATCCACCCAATTCTTATATAAATTGTTAAAAATGTGATAAATTAAGTAAACCATTTTTTGGCAAGAAACAAATAAGCTTCTACTATAACGACAGGTATCTGTTATGGTTACACAACCATTCAAGTTATTATCACTTATCCACAGTTATCTACCACTTATATAAGGCTAAGGGCCAATTGTGCTCCATCTGAAACTAAACCATTGACTACCAGTAACGTGGTTGCTCACTGTTTGTTTTCACACACATCTCTCAGGGTCCATGAGACAAACAGTGCTGGGCTCCTGGGAAACCCTTCTAGCTGCTGTACACATCACAGTATGGGTTTTTCCTGTTGGAGACAACAGTATGATATTGAATCTGCTACAAATAGAGCACCACATTTTTTGGTGTGCAGATTCCTCCATGCACAATGTTTGTTGCCTCTCCATCAATTATATTTTTGCCATTTGACTGCTTTTATAAGTGAGAGTAAAATAGATGGACATACATACAGCCTCAGATAACTTCTCCTCAAATCTATCCATGTTGTTTTGGCGCACAACAGTCAGCTTCAGGAAGCCATTGTTGCCTGAGCACTTTTTAGCATAAACTAATACACCCACAAACTTCTGACCCATCACATAATTTTGTATGGCAAGAGGGGCAAAAAGTTGTCAGAGGCTTGTGACAATAAGGGGTGGGCAACACAAAGCTGAGAGCAAAATTATGCAATTTTTGTCGCACAACTATGAAAATGAGAGGAGATTTAGAGGGCTTAAGTTGTACTGGCTGCATCTCCATACCATGGTTCTGTTCTTGATGGAGTACAGGAAAGGAGTAGGGGTTTCCGCTTGACAAAACACATGGCTCTGCTCAAGCAATATATTTCCCTACATGATGACGTAACTCGTTCAAATTGAACAGCTCTTTTGAACAGCTCTATGAAACAAATGGTGAACGATCCGTATCCCGTCAAAAAGCCATTTATCTTGTCTCAGAGCGAACTAAGGACGAAATGATCAGAGTATTTTCACTGCTGATCTGGAATCAATTTATTCATACTTGTTCTGGGTCACTTTAATTGAACCTGGTGCGACCTGTCAATGAGCTATTAAAAATGTGTTCATATCTAAGGGTGGTTAGGTTCATGTATAGGGTTTGTGTGCATTTGCATGAAGAGCATCTCTGTGTGATAACCCAGGAAACCTTTTACTGCCAGGTTTGAACACTGATACTTAGGGCTATCCACCTGGGATAGAATTAACAAAGGCACATTGTAGTAATTAGTCTGAAGGGGATCTTAATTACCACAACGGTACTACACTGTTAACCCAAATTTTCTTTTACATAATAAGTCAAGCTATTATTGCTAATCTTTTCATGTTTTTGCAAAAGGCGAGGCCATTACTTAACAAAATGTGTTTTGTAAACTACACAAAACAAGTTTTTGCTCTACTAATGGCTCTGAGCTAAGACAACTCATATTTACATGTTTTTACTAATTTTGGGAGGGGCTTGTCAGTGACCTGACTATTGAGCCAGTAGGTGGCAGTAATGCACCTTTAAGTTGTTTGCCAACACAAAGAAGAAGAGGAAAACTAGCAGAGCTCAATGCGTGTTTTATTGACTGTGTTGGCTGCATGGCTGCTGACTGCATTAATTCTGTTGCATTACAATGATTACTGGCCATGATTTTTGCTTGGTAGTTCAGCTGTGTTAGTTTGTTCAATTTGTTTCTTTTTTTCTAACCTCCTTTGATTGGTGCAGAGCATGTGAGGGATCATGGTTAATTTTCTTTTTTTTCCATTCCCTCACAATATTGTATATTATCTTGACATTTTGTAAAAGCGGCACACATGACAGCATAAATTGACTTATTCTTGTTCTGTCATTATTCAAGGCGATCTGTTGTAATTCAGTAATTTTGTTCACTAAAGGCCTGAATACCGTTAGTGAGGGTGCAGTTGTTTTGGAATAGCTGACGACTCTGGTACCTCCCTGTTCACTGAATTGTGTTAATGAATAAAGTTTTTCACATTGTGAAATGTTTATTTTGTTTAAAATTATATTCACATATAAAAAACAAATTAAGTAAGACTATACTTCACATTCAATAATTTCTAATAACATGAGAAATGAATGCTGAAAAATGTGAGTAACGATTACTGATAAACATGAGTAATGTTGAGTCAATTACTCGTAAACATTAGTTGTTAAAACTCAAGTTCTTTAGTAATTATCTTGGACACAACACTTTATGTAAACAGAGATTGATTTTTGAATTTGTAAAAACTACAGTGTATAGGTTCTAGGCTTTTTCCCAGTGGGAAGAAGATGCAAGGGACAGCACCCTTAGGTGCTCAAATAACCTCAAATGGTTCCTTTCTTTGTGGAAATGCAGCAACTCTCATCTCCTTACAAATAACCAAGTTTCTCTCCCGTTTCAAAAAGCCAGATTCCAGCCATACTCCAAAAGAGGCTGATTTTGAAGTCACGTAACTCTCTTGCTAATATACTCGGTCAGGTTTTGTGTTTTAAAATTAGGAGTTGTTGCTGCCTCTTTTTTTAACTAAGAATGGATAGACACTTGAAAGGTTTTTCTTTCAGTTGTAATAATTAACTTTTTTTCAGTATCAGTATAAGTATTTTTGTTAGAATGTTAGAGATTATTTCCAATTATTCAAGTTTAGAAAATTTTGATTGTTTTAGTGGTAATTTTCCTGATGAATTGTTTGATAGGTTGAAGAATTATTATTACAAAGCATGCTGCTTAAACATTATAAATCATTGCTTTTCTCACTTGTCTGACTCCTCAGCTTTCCTCCTTCAAAGTCCTCCTCTCTGCTCTTCACTCAGTTTTATAGTGTTTTTTTTCCACATCTTCTCATCTTTTTCCTCCTTCGCTCCTTGTCAGCCTTTCAGTCCTTCATCTCTCTATAACCCAGCTTTATCTAATTAACTTTCCACTGCCAGGGTTATACATCACTGTAGCTTTCACTTCACCAAGAGTGGGGAGGGGGATTTTAATTTTTACCCTTTTTTCCTGGCCTTTCTTTATTTCTTTCTTTCTCTCCATTTTTACGCTCTTTGTTTCCTTGGTCTTTGTTCATCCATTATCCTTCTTTGTTATCCTCTCTCTCTTTGTCATCTGTATATAAATAGATGGTCCTTTATTGATGATGAGCATTAGCATGAAGCACGGTGTAACAAGGGTTGTGATGTAGACCTTTAGCAAGGCTTGATAGCATGAAAGGCTAGAGAAAATTAAGGAATCATGATGCATTGCTTCTCAACCTCTGTGCTCTTTATTTTTTTATCAGCCAGAAGCAAAGAGAAAACCCTTGGTTTGCTAACATATGACTTCATAAATCCTAATAGTGGCATTATTGGAATAAATAAATGCATTCAGAAGACTTAAAGTACACACACACACGCATTAATATATATATATATACTGTATATATAAATTAGGTAAACCATTTGAATAAAAAATGCGATGTTCAAAATGGTATGTCCGAATAAATGCAGGAATCCACTGGATTCTCGTCTCTGACTCCAATCAGTTTTAGCAGTACACAGCACAGGCCTCAGTAACCTTGAGTCAAACTAAAACAAAACATCCCAGTCTGTCCTGACTGGATCTGAACAGAGACTCTGCAAAGACTCTTTCAAAACTAAAAACGTCAACATTATAACCTCTACAGTCTCTTCCTGGTTACACCCCTGAAGGTGGTAACTTTTACGTTAGACGTAGATAACTTATTTTTGTTTGTAGCCAGAAAGAACACATTGATAACAAACTGCCAAGAGTCCACAAGAGTGTTTGATTTCACCACTCCAGGTTTCTGTAGAGACACAATGGCACAAAATAGCTAGGAACTGGACCATCTCTCCTTTTAGATATCATGGGGGCTAAAAAAGACAAAAAGAACAACTTGCTGCTGCTATACTATCGCCAGATATGTCACAGCTAATGGGTTTCTTTGTGTTTGTGTTTAGTTTTATTTATCTTTCCTGTTTTGGATTTACCTTAGTTGTTTATGTTTCAGTGTTCTCTGTTTTACTTCTGCCAGTCTTTGTCTGTTTTTTTCAGCCGCCTGTGTTTAATTATCTGTTTAGCCTGGCTTTTTCTATCAGGTTTTTGTTTATCCATGTTCACAGTCAGTGTTTCTCAGCTTTCCTGTATGCTTTGACACACACACACCCAAGTTTCTATTTCTGCCTTTTTTAGGACTGTTCTTTGACTTCCATTCATTTCCAGTGGTTTCTATAGCCTAACCCTGACCCCTTACCCAAAACTTAACCCCACCAATAGATACCTAACCCTTAGCCAAACCTGAACTCAATTCACACCTTAGTCCTAAACCTAATATGAGTTCCATCATATTAGGACCAGTCTTCGGTCCTCATAAGGACTACTGGTCTTGACAAGGCAGGTGTGTAAACAGTCCTAAAATGGTAAGAAAAACAAGTATACACAAACACACACACACACACTCCTATCATTCATCTGTAACATTCAATCAGCATTCACTCTGTAATCAACTCTCCCCAGTTTCTCAGCTGTAAGTTTTTTGTATGGAAAACCTTGCCCTCACTCAGTCCTGCTTTTTGTGTTTGTTTTTCATTAATAAATATGTTTGCAGTTTTATCTGGCAGACTACTGCTTGGTTGCCTGCACTCTTGGGCCCTAAACAACCACTGCGCCACAGAATGTGACAAGATAATACACACTGCTTTCCTACACCTTGTAAAAGAAAAAAATATATATATATTTTTTTGTTGCTGCTGTTGACACATTGCATATTTATATGTAAAACATACCCAAACTGTCAAAATTATTGAAGACTTGGAGATAAATTGTCTTTTGAGCAAAATATATAAATATATTTTTTTTAACCAGTATGGTTGCAATTTATATCAAAAGTAATTTGGGGCTGAAAGGTGAACAGCTTAAATTAAAATCCAATTACTAGCTGATAATTTAGTCCAATTGCAATGTAATGTACAAGTACACAAATGATCACATTATTTTAGGATCGTTTAATGCAGGTGCATCAAAGACAGGTTCAGGATTTCAACAAGAGTTTTATAACAAAACTAAAACCAACAAAGCAACAAGCAGCATGATGGACATAAGCAGACAATTTAACTAAAACAGAAAAAAATTTTGAGTACAAACATGTATATCATGGAAGACAAGATGGTATAAGGAAACAGGTGTACTAATTACTAATAGAATAATGTCGGTCTGTGAGGAGCTGGAAACATCTAGTGTCAATTATGATGCAACAGTAAAAACAAGAATCTAACTGAACAAAATAACTAAACTCATAATAAATAAAGTACTTCTAAAATACTTAACAAAAATTCACAAATGAAAATGAGTTAAATTTACTCTAAAAGTACCCTTTTTCATAAAGAAAACAGTGTTGTCTAAGGAAACAAATAAATAGCATCAGACAATCACTCCATTTCAGTTGCTCTTCTTGCATACAGTGAAGAAAACTCAACTTTAGCAAGATGAGACCAATCTCAGAAAGAATGATGTTATGGAAAGACACAAACAAATACTAGACCAAAAAAAAAGACAGATAAAAGTAAAGCATAAACAGTTCATTCCAAATAAAACAACCTATTGGACATAGAGAATAAAGACAATATAGAAAGCACATAGGAGCAAAGTGCTGAAAACATCCAGAGATGTCCTCCAGCAGCCTACAGAGAACATCCAGATAGAACAATACTCCTGTTAGCTTGATAATAAAACATCATAATGTTCCATCATGTTACATCATTGTTATTTCTGTGTAAATGCCTGAGGGTTGTGCTGGGGCTGTTCTAAATGTCCTGCTATATATTTAAACCATTTTTACCCAATGATGTAATGTCTCACATAGTTTCTTCATTATAAAATCCATTTTAAAATGGTCCATTAAGATAGAATGTGTTACTTTAACACTCAGTAAAACATCTATCACCAAGTTTTAGTGTCAAGACTATAATCTGACATTCAGAATAAATGGCGTGTTAATTTTTGACATTTTCATATACACATGATTTTATTGTCTTTCTCTGCTTTATGTAAGACAAATATATTACAAATAGCTTGTGGAATTTATATAGCTTCTCCTTGTTTTCACATAACAGTCGTCTTTCTAAAAAATTATGTATCCAGGTTGCGAAATATTGACTAATGAGCCAAAACTATAGGATTTATGCTTAAAAACATAAGTAGCTGCTGTTTTTGTTGGTGATGGTAGCTATTTGTTTTTGTTTTGTTTTTGGGTTCTTTTTTTTATTTAATACAACAGCCTGACAATATCTAAAAGGATGTATGCCTTGAGCCATTATACTTTTATTTCTCTTGATGCAACATGAATTTCTTGGCATGCAAAACTGAAGAGAGAGAGAGAGAGAGAGAGAGAGAGAGAGAGAGAGAGAGAGAGAGAGAAAATAAAAATAACTGCAGATTTTGCAAAGGTCCATTTCCACAAACCCACTCTCTGAGTATAAAACACCTTATCCAAATAATATTCCTTTTTCATCTATTCTCATACACGCTTCGCTCCATCGCTGACACCATCAAATACACAGAAGAGAGCGGATGGAGGTAGGATAGAAGGAGGATCAGATTAGTGAGAGGTGGAGAAGGATGGCAGAAAATAGATGTTTCTGTCGATTTTGCAGGAGAAAATAAAGGCACGCAGGACAGCAAAGCTTAAAGCCAAATCAATGTTGTCAGCATCTGGCACTTAAGAAGGAGCCATTAAAGTTTAAAAAGTTTGGAAAGCAACGGTGAAATTAGGCTCAAATGGGTTAGAGGTAGGGTAGCGCTGGCTTCCATTAAAATCAAAGCCAACAAGAGCTGACAGATCCTCTTGAGTTTTTTTGTTTTTTCATTATCATCTACTCTCTTTCTCTCTTTGTCTCCTTGTATCCCTTTTTATTCAGCAGTCATCCTTGTTCTAGGTGTTTTCCATTCGCGTTTTAGTTTATTTCTCTCATCTTTGTGACCCAGAAATTGCTCTTCCCTTACCATCACTGAGGATGTTTTCATTCTGTTAATGTATCACAGATGGCATGAGTAGCTAGAGAACTCCTAGGGGGATTTTGAGTGAGAAAACACTAGTGTAACCTGTGCAAAAGGTTTCCCTTTTATTTTTTTTTACTGACAGACAAGATGGAAAAATACAGGAACGAGGTCAGAAACATTATTCTTGAGGAAGGCCTGAGTGCCAAAACATCCATTTAGTAAAGTTAAAGTAAGTGAAATACTTATGGAGGTACTTTAGTGCAAAACAAAATGCTGACATGCCCCTCTATTTCTAATTTTACAGGTATTAAAAGTTATATAATTTCTTCTGAGTCAGCTGGGTGATGGACAAGGGGGAGGGGCCTCATGGTGTCATTTAACAGCAGGCAACATAAATGTGCAAGAGAGAGCCTTTATTTATTGTATTCAGCTGATTCACTGACATTGTTTACTACATTCAAATTTTATAAGCTGAACAATGTTATTTTAAGTCAGATGGTTTTGTCATTTTAGCTGCTTGAGCTGAGCTAGGCATGTGGCCAATACACAGCTTGAAAAGTTGCTTTGTCACCTGGACTGCAAATGGTGTGCATTAGTTGGATAGTTTCTTACTGCTGCATTTCCACTTTCTACAGTCCAAGCATCATGTGGAGATTAGCCTTTTGCTATCCACCCTCCTGCAGGGAGCACAGTTTTTATCACTGCTTTCGCCATGTCGCCGTATCGCGCTGTGCGCTCATATTCCAAAACAAAAGCGGTGCTCTCCTTTCTTCTGTCAATCAATCCCAGAGCTAATCCACAGGCAGCATTCTGCTGATGTCAAAATCGTAAGCGTGCTGTACTCCCGTCTACCCGCTTAGAACCACCGGAGAGGAGGTTCTGAAACAGCGCCATGGAGACACATTCGGTTAAGGCCGAACCGCATACAACTGTTTGGGTGGAGATGGGGCTTTAGCTGCTGCCAGGGTGGGGAGTAGAGCCTGGTTGTCTCTCCAGTTTAAAACATACACTGTTCTATGCCCCCACGGAAAATTTGTGCATGAGAATTTTGCACTTAGCCGCAACTTTGTTTTTAGATGAAAATGAAAAGTACTGCCGACATCGCTCCTACTCCTTGCTACTTTGTTAGCGCAGCCTGTTGTGATCATATGGGCTCTGCACGCTAGATCAGTGTTGCCAACTCCTGAGCAAGAAAAGTCCCTATTGGCTATCGTAAAAGTCGCTAGATGAAGTCATCACCTGATTTGCATATTTGCATATTTGCCAATAATTATGATCTGAGCTATAGGAGAGATGATAAGAGAGAAAAAAAGTGAAGAAAAACACAAAATGTGTTTAGAACTATAGTAAACTTAATGAAATTAAAATAATTTTATGAATTCAATGCTTAGATCAACATTACATAAATTAAATTTGTGAGAATCTTAAATTTAATCTGCAGACTGTTAGCTGTCACTAGGCACAAACAGAGGACGAGGTGAAAAAGTGACTGATCTGTGAGTCAAATGCAGCTGGGTCCAGGGATTTATTTTAGAGACACAGCATCAGAGAAAAAAAACATTACAGTCAACTTTACATCCCGCTCTGTAAACCAGGCAGGAGCAGTGGCAGCTTTGTGCATGCGTGATTCATTTGCAGCGGTCTCCTCTCAGCTGATTGCAGCCGGGGGTGGGGGTGCTGCTGCTGCACGAGGCTTAAGTTAGTCGGACCGCGTTAGGAAGGGGGAGAGGCTCATCGCACCACTTGCTGCTCGCGGAGGAAAGGAGGAGAAATGTGCTTGGAAAGTGCTGTCACCAAAGCTTCTAAAAGTCTCCAAAAACCGGGGAAAGTCACTAGATTTGTCGCTAGTCGCGTTTTGGAAAAAATGTCACTAGAGGGGTCTGAAAAGTCGCTAGATCTAGTGACAAAGACGCTAAGTTGGCAACACTATGCTGGATCCAAGTGCTGCGGGATAGAAATGCTGTAGTGGACTACTGGAATAGACTGCTTCTATCTGAGTGCTTATTTATTGGAGATTTTAGATGCAGGCTGATATAATTCGATAATTGATTTTTGGCTGATATCAGACCAATATCCGATATCAATATCAGATCGGTACACCCCTGTAATAAACATTTGGTGTGAGGAATCACTTTTAAAAGCCGCGTCCTCCCCCAAAATATAAGGGACACTTATAGGCACTCTTATAACAAAAGTTATAAGGAATGTTATTTAGCAAGGGATCTCTTATTTTTGGTAAACATTCTTCTGAATGGATAAAACCCAATAAGTGAACCAACTCAGTGAATTAAATTTTATCCATCAATAAATGTGATCATTTATTTACATAATCAAACCAATCACGAGTGAACAACTTATTTATGAGCAATCAATTTCCTATAAAAAGCTAAGGATCAACAATAATCAAACACGCCTCCGAGCTTAATTACTTATTAAATCCGACAACTTAAAATAAAAACATCAAACGATAGGCGTGAATGTTAGATAACCCAGCATTTGAAGGTACTTAAAACTTAGGGTTTTGGCAAGGCAGGTAGTTTAAAATAAAAGGAGGAACAATAAGATATTAGTATTGCTACTTTTATCTTAATAAATGTAGGTAACCCGACTGGCACAACGTCTCTCGATCGATTTCAGCCAGACACAGGTACACTAACCACATCAGCCTTTACCTTAACGGTGACTTCTCATCAGCTTCAAGTATCAGGAAAAGTTCACCTGGTCAGCAAGTGGACTTGAAGTGGTTTGCATACTTCCACCGGTTATCTCAGGATATTAATTCAATTCAATTCAGTTTATTTATATAGCGCCAAATCACAACATATGTTGTCTCAGAACCCGCACCATGTTTACAAGAAACGACACATTATCACAAAAAATGACTAAATAAAAAACAAGAACAATGCTGTAACGTGAATTAATAAAGTTCCTTTTATATAACAGTGTTACGAGAGTTATGAGTGTTATGTTCCTCGTTCTGCTGGGGGACTTCAACCTTCACGTGGGCAATGACAGTGAGACCTGGAGGGGCGTGGTTGGGAGGAACGGCCCCCCTGATCTGAACCCGAGTGGTGTTTTGTTATTGGACTT
>JARVJO010000111.1:11028010-11039685 GCA_031762555.1 Cynodonichthys magdalenae | reverse complement strand
CTAACATGTACATTCAACTATGGAGACTAATCAGTGCCAATCACATTCATACACTGATGGGACACATCAGAGGCATCGGGGGTGAAGTGTCTTGCCCAAGGACACAACAACTGAGACAGCTGGAACGGGGGATCGAACCGGCGACCTTCTAGTTCCAGGGCAACTCCCCCAGAACACTCTGCCACAGCCACCCTTAAAGAAGAAGTTAAGATACATCATCAGGAAATCCCCCGTACCCACCACACACATATAATTCTCTGGTTCCATCACCTGTACAGCAACATGTTATGGCCATTGTTTTTGCTCGTTTTGCTAATTAGCTGTAAATTGGTGGTTCAGCTGAATAAAATCACAGCGGACCACGCCTACAGTTTACGTCACTGATACCAGGCAATTGATCAGTTACTCAGAATATGTTCTCCCATGTTTGGCTCTGTGTCATTTTTCTCCATATTCTTATGTTTTAATCCATTTTTTCCTACAATGGTGTTTACTTGCATTCTGCACAGCTGTGGCAAAATCCTGAGCTCCTCTGGTGGTTTTACACCGACTTAAACAAAGACACAAACTCAAAAGGCTAAGCTGATTGTGATCTTTTATTTTTAAAAATCAGTTTTCAATTAATCTGAATTCAGTTCTAAACGGTGTCTTTAACCTTTTTTGCATGACTCATTACACTGAAGGTAGATATCAGTGATGACTTCATTTTTATTCAGTGCTATACAGTGGATATTATTTTTTCAACGTCAAACCCTTTTTTTTCCCAAGGTAAACTCCACTAGTCCACATAGCTTCATTATTTATTTAGCTTTTTTAGTGCTGATGATGGATATATTAGTTTGAACAGGTATTGTTTCACAGCTGAGCCTGCAGCCTTGGGAGCTGAAGAATGAGGCAGTGTCACCTTCCTGCTCAAGGATACTACATTTTCATTCTTTAAAAAGCTGAAAAATGAAATGTTTCGCAGTAAGTCTTGATCTGCCAATACTAAGCATAGATACATCACTATAACACCTGTGGCAAAACTGCAAAAAAGATAAATCGTAAATGCTCTTTTTACACTTTTAATATGATTAGACTTTGAAGCAAATGCAATTTACTGACTGACATCATCGTCACCGTAGGTTTTGTTTCACATATTAAAACATGACGCCTTTTTTTATTTTAATTTTTGTTAACTGAAGCGTTCATAACTCTGAAGGCAGCAGTCAATTTAGATATTCTGTTCTTCGCAGCACAGGCCAATTCACCAGAAAGCATGAAACGTAGCTGTAGGAGCTGCTCATGTAATTGATTAAACCAGAGATTCACAAACTCCTCTCAGCCTTCCTTTCATGCACCAACATACAGTTTGTGCACTCATATGCAAAAATAATAATAGTAATAAATAAAGAAATAAATTAACAAAAAAAAGAATTTGTTTTTTAATTGCTGAAAATATAGTATATTCAAGGTCATTTTACTATCAGTCAAAAACAATCAGTCTAAAAAAGACAGCAGATTGTGTTGTATCACTTCAGTCTCTCATCCTGAGCAGCACATTTGTGACAGTGAGGAGATAAAACTACCTTTTTACAGGAAGAAAGTATGAGCGTCCATCTGCCTCGACCAGCTGGGTTAGGGAGGACAGGAAAGAGACACAGACAAACACAGAAGGACTGGTCCAGGTGTATTTTCCACTGGAAGAGAGACAAAGAAAACACATGTTGTTGATAGAAATAATGACAACAAACAAGTAGAGAAGAAAGACTAAAGACATCAGCAGAGTGAGGAAATGTGCTCAGTTTGTCCTCCAGTAAACCTATAGCAGCAGGACTCAGGAATAATCCTCAGTTTAACGTGAAGGGTCAACTATTTCACCATGAGAGGAAATGTGGGACACATCAGATGTTATGGGTGCAGTTCTTCTCCCTCACCAAGCTGAGTGGATAAATATCATTTTAACTACAGTGTGTCTATTATGATGGAGACAGAAAAACGTTTCACTGGTTATCTCTTTAATAAGAAGTTTATGTGTAAACGCTAGAAAAACTGAAATTATTTCACTTTAACAATGCATTAAGACAATCCACCAGATTTTTTTTTTCACTTTGAATCCGCTTGAAGACACAGGTATTCAGGTGTAGGAGACTTTTATCGTTTCTAATCTGATTTCACCTCGCTGATGCAGAATGCTTCAAATAGGGAATCACTGGCTTCAACAATTGCCCCCAAACTAATCTGTACAAACAACAAAAAACAAATGTCTTCATACATGATAAAAATCTATTGTTTGCATGGGAGCTTCAAGCCGATTCCATTAGTCTTTCACCATTTTACGAACAACTCAATCCTTACTGTAGCAGCAGAACAAACTTTTTACTGTAAATAATATTAATAATGGATGTAATTTGTTTGTTTGCTTCTTGTTCCAGTGCTTTCTTGTAAATTTTGCCCCAAATACAAGAAATGGGTCAGGAAAATGTCAGTTCAGTATAATATTTACTGTACATGCAAAACGGGGGCAATATAACTGCAAAAAAGGAATAATTTCAGCAGAGATTACTAATAGTAAGTATGGAAATGAGAAACAGTAGTAATTATTAGATTTTCATTAAAGGAAATATGATTATTAGCAAGAAAAGTATAAATATATGTGATGTAAGTAAGCAGTTAATTCTTAGCCTTGCAGCTTCAGTCTGGCAATGACCTCACTTTTTAAAATGTTCTTATTTGCTGCACTTGCTAAACAAGTTTATCCAGAAAAATATAAATTCTTGAAAAAAATCCTACACATTGATTCAAGACAATTTCACCATTAAACTAGATTTTCACTTTTTTTTAAGTAATGCTGTCTAAACTGATGCTTTAGGTTACTTTAACACTCACTCAAAGAACTCTAATACACTAAAATATTAACCCCTTAACAGTTGGTCTGAAATTTCTTAATCTACTGAAAAAAGACAGTAAAATTTTGTTCTCTCTTGAGTAGTGGGGTGGAAGGTAAGCACAGGTTGGATTGTGGTCATGTTAAATAAATGTAATTTAATGTCTGTGAATATACTAGAAACATTATCCTATTTGTTAGAGATAGCTCTTCCCTTGTTTGGAATAATAGTGTTTAATTTTAATCAGAATTGGAAGACAATTGTCCAGTTACCATCAAAATCCAATTAAAATGATGCTATGTGAAAATAACTCCAATCTTATACATTTTATAGCAGTTCATGTTTTATATTATGCAGTTATTCTGGCATAAATATCAAGATGTTTCTGGTGGAAGAGACCCGCTGCACCAGATATGCTAACTATAGTTAGCTGCTGCTACCAAAAAACAAGAAAAATCTAAGTAACCATGTAATGCAAAATTAAAATCAATGTAAAGATTTGTAAAATAGCAATCACACAAACATAATTAAGCTGACAGCAATGCACTTCTGATTTTGTCCCATTCTTTAAGCTTGTAAACCAGTTAGAACTAAACTCTGTTAACTTGAGGCTGTTCAAAGAGCCACAGTATCTACAGAAGGTAAAAAATTAACTGTTCTTAACCTTTAGACTAAACTCCACTTCAAAAGATCAGTTCTACCTGTTTAATTCTGCAGAAACACCTGCCTGATAAATACTCTTTAAATTCAGGCTATTTGTGACACTAAATGACACATCGTGTTTGTTGGGTGTGATTTTTTTCTGCAGAGCACGTGGGCATCAGCAGGCATAATTTAATGAAAGAGGTGTCCATCAACATTTTCTTCAGATTTACACACGAAGATTAAAGCTGCAGGTGCTGAACAACAGAGAGATGAAGCCGTTACTGTGGCATAACATCAGCATTTTTTGTGAATTATATGTTTCCGTCGCAGATTCGGTTGGGTAAGCACCAGTTGTCAATAGTATTTGTCAAATGCCTAATATGAAAAGCTGACACTGCAGCTAAGAGAGTTTCAGTGTCATCCCCTCCACTGCTGCTCATCTAAGCTGGCAAAATACCTTTGCAACTCCCTCCAGTGAAAGAAGGACCATGAAGAATTAGAATTTCACATGAAAATCACATGAAGCATGGACAAATTTCATCTGCAAGAGCCAAAAAATATGGAGGACTGAAACTGACAATTAAAAATAAAAACAGAAATATATAAATAGCCGAGAATCATACCTTATGTTTTATAATTTAGTTGACAATTTTTTTAATCCCTCAAGTCCTTTTATTTTCATGTGTTTTTACATTTTTCTGTCTCCTGTTTTTATTTTACCTTATGCATTTCTGCCTCATTATGCAAATAAGGTGAGCTGCTCTTCTTGGGTCAGCTCCTATTATTGGTCAATAGACAGGAAGGAGCAGGATCCATGTGCAGATTGATTGGGTATGCCTGGGCTGTCGGCCGTTTCAGGTGAACACACCTTATTTGAGAAGAAGTCTATTTGCAGCTTCTCTTAACTTCAAGACAGACATCTTTCTACTTCCTCTTTGGTTGCTAAACTGAGGCAGCGAAGGCATGCACAATCGCTCTCCACATGGAAACAGCACTAAAAAACAAACAAAAAAAATGTAAACATTTAAGAGACACAATTGCATCTACAAGTAAAACGAAAAACAGTAAAATTTTAATTATGTGCTAAAATTAGTTGGAACTAAGCTGGAAAAATAAACATTAAGATCAATTATTTTTTTTAAAATAAGGCAATAAGGTTGTCTTTTATTAAATTAATTGGTGCATTTTAAGTGTAGTTTTTAATTTTAATTATGTCATGTTACATTTTCTCAATCATCATCCAAATGTAAGTTTGATTTTTGTTTTCATATCATACAAAACACTATGATCTTTACAGTTTGAACCAGCAAAAAACTAACGTCAAACATTTTTTTTGCACAGTTTAAATCTTTGGTTTAATTTAATGCTTTATTTCTGAATTTGACTTTGTGTTTTACAGCTGAAGTCACTTATTGGCATGCTTTCCACTGATTCCAATGCACTGGTATTATAATAGAAATGTTTTTTTTCCAGTGAAGATAATTGGATTTTGCTAAAATAAGAGTCAGTGGCCGCACGAAAAACACAAATGAAGGACATGGAAAAGCCATAGGGAGACAGAAAGGACTGACTGACAAGCCAAGCGGCTTGATATTTGAGTTTGTGTTGCCACCTTGTGGTCATCAAAAGTACTGCAGCATGACAAAGCGAATGTGTCACTTGGTTTTGAGCTATTTGTAACTTTAAAAAAGAGGGACAGAAAAATAATGGGCCCAGAACACATAGTAACGAGCTCTCTCATCAAACAAATCCCTTTGAAAGTCAGAGAGCGATCAGACACTCTGCCATTATTGTAGTTGGACAAAACTGAAATAGTCAAACTGCACCCAGTGGGATTTGGGGTCTAATCCTTTGATTCAACTTGGTTCATACTGAAACAAACACAGAAAAGACTCTAAATACTGTTGCTTCAAATCTGGTCTCACTCAAAGAAAACAGCTTTAAAAAAATGTTTCTGAACAAATGATTCTTTTGTAAGGGACAACAAACATGCTGGACAAACACATATTTCAACTTTCTATTGGGAAATTTACAGAAGTACAGCCAAATTCAGCAGCTTTAACATGTTAAATGTTTGATGCAAACAAGTTTGTTTTGAAGATGAAAAAATTGTCTCCATAACAGTTTGAACATGGTGAAATAAAATTACTAGCACAAATAGATGTTTCAATGTCTTAGACTAAAGACCAGATTAGAAGATCTAAAATCCAAGCTGTGAAGAAAAATCATAGGCTCAACAATTCATCTAGAAAAGTGATCATACAGTAAGTGTTGCACTACGATGAAGTATAATGTTATGAATGTTGAGTTACATTTGTTGATATTCCATACCACCAGCTTCCTTTCTGATTCTGATACCAAGTAAAGTGCTGGTACCAGTGATACTGATCTGATACTGATTCTTTGTAAAAATACACCTAATGTGTCTGATAAATCTAAAGTATTACAGAAAAACAGAGGACACAGTTATACAAAATGTGTGAAAATGGAGTTTTAAACAAAATAAAATGAAGTAAAATAATAAAACCATTAAAATAAACTATTGTTCGATTATCAAGAACTACTTTAAAATTTTAAACTTGAGTCTTAAATTATATTACATGAACATGTTCTACATCTACAGACAGAGACTGACTGATGCATGTGCCTCTACTAGGTAGAAGAAAATGTAGTTCCCTCCAACAGTATATAAATTAGACAAAATTTCAATAGTTCTGCTACATTTCATTGTGTTCTTGTTAATGACATGCATTACCTGAAATGACTGAAGCATCAAAGTATTGATATTTTGATTTTAATTTCCACTCTTTAGCATAAAGTAATAGTATTTGTGGTATTGATATTTCAGTATCAATCCACACTACTAGTTTTAAAATCTTAGAGTTCTGCAGGAGAAACTCTCTCCCATTCAAGCCAAGCATTCATTCAACATCAGGAGCTTTATTTTTGAATATTTAGGCTAGAAAAGGCTTTCAAAAGTGCTTCCAACAAATTAATGGTGAGTAAACATTGCCTGATCCCAGATCCAAAGCCTCCAATTGAGGATCATTGAATTTATTGGCTCTGTTATTAGTTTTTTTTATCAGCTGCTTCAGTGCACAAACCATTAAAAAAAACATGAAGACAAGTTTCCAGAGATTGTTAAGGTGTGAAGCAAAAAAAAAATGCTGGCACAACTTTAAATGGCCTTTTAGATCTATACAAGTTCAAAGCTTTGGAAATAAAATCTCAGTTAATCTTGGCTGATCCAAACCACTTCCTTCTCTCTGCTGTTCCTGTCTGTCTGGTAGCATGGATGTCTGCCAAAGTACAGGACAAACAAAACAAACTCTGCCAGAGTTTAAAAAAAGTAAATATATATATATATATATATATATATATAATGATTGTAATGTTAGATAAAATAAAAATAATACATTACTAATTAATATGTTACTGCATAACGCATTACTATCTCGTAGCCACATAATAATTTTTGCAGTAATTTTCATGCAGATATCATGATGCATCTCAATAATTCAGGTAGAAAATTCTAAAGGAAAGTTGAATAGGTTCTCTGGATGAGTTATTCTTTGTTGAAAAAGTATTTGTTAGGATCATTGCATTATGCTGATGGTCCTCTTTTGAATGTGAACAAACAGTTATGACCGTCATCATTAACTTGCTTGTCCGCACGTGGAAGTACTGCTTTTAAAGCTGAGCCTACCCTAACTCCTCAGACTGAAAAAGTTTCTTTGGGAAGAGACAAAACGTTTTTTAAACAAAGAAGAGAGTCCAGAGGACTTACTCAACTTTTTTTAGATTTCCATGCAGAGACTTTTGATAGTTAACAAGAACACATTTTAATTAAGTTTATTTTTATTTAAATACAGGAATGAATTACAATGGAATACTTCAGTCACTTGTAGTTAAGCATGGAGTAATTCTTAGTTTTATATGTTGCAGTTATAAGACACAAAACTAGTTTTTTTAAGCTGAAGACTCAAAACGGGCTACTCTCGTTCTCAGTATCTTTGCTACGAAAGTAGGAGTTAAGTCATGTTCAGAAACAGTGAAAACACATTTTTGACATACATTTAGGGCATTCAATGTCATCTCGTAAATACAAGTACTATGAAAAATTAACTTGTTTAGATTAAATATACACAGAAAGCCACAATTTGTGTGAGGTACGTTTGAACAGGCACACACAAACCGCATATTCATATAAAATCTGACTCCAAAAATGTCTGTGTCTCTTATAAAGTGACATCTAATTTGGCTGCTCAAAAATATGTCATGGTCACGCATTATTATGTTGTGACCACGCATTAACTGTCTTGTTGCCACATAATATTTTGTGGTCTTGTGTTACAATCTTGTAGCCACACATTACAGTCTCATGGCCCAGTGTTACAGTATTGTGGCCACATGATAATGCATAGCCATATGCTATTGTCATGTGGAAAACGCATCCTAATCTTGGGGCCATGCTTTAAACTTCCTGTGGAAATGATTTATTACATCATGGCCATGCATTAAACATCCTGTGGAAATGCATTATTATCTTGTGGCCATGCATTAAACATCCTGTGGAAATGCATTATTTTATTGTGGCCATGCATTAAACATCCTGTGGAAATGCATTATTATATTGTGGCCATGCATTAAACATCCTGTGGAAATACATTATTATATTGTGGCCATGCATTAAACATACTGTGGAAATGCATTATTATATTGTGGCCATGCATTAAACATTCTGTGGAAATGCATTATTATATTGTGGCCATGCATTAAACATCCTGAGGAAATGCATTATTATATTGTGGCCATGCATTAAACGTCCTGTGGAAATGTATTATTATATTGTGGCCATGCATTAAACATCCTGTGGAAATGCATTATTATCTTGTGGCCATACATTAAACATCCTGTGGAAATGCATTATCTTGTGGCCATACATTAAACATTCTGTGGAAATGCATTATCTTGTGGCCATGCATTAAAGACTCTGTGGAAATACATTATTATCTTGTGGCCATACATTAAACTTCCTATGAAAAGGCATTATTATCTTGTGGCCATTCATTAAACACTCTGTGGAAATGCATTATTATATCATGGTCACACATTAACTATCTCAAAACCATGTACTACTATCTCATGTCCATACATATATTTTTGTTCTGCCTCACCAGACAGACTTTGTGTAAATGTAGTAGATGAACAACTATTCTTCATTTGAGTGGCTAAAGATATGTTCTTCTACTTCTGAAACAGTGACCACAGTTAATAACTTTTTGGGAATTTTTAAATTCAATTCAATCATAAATAAAAGCAATATAGTTAGAATGATCTAAGCACATCTATCAATGTTCATTAAACAGCTAGGGTCTGCCTTACTGTATCATCCGGACACAAGTTAATACTCACTGTTTTATTTCTAAACCAGTTTTTACAAGCCTATGCTGAAAGAGTTGTTGTAAATAATTCAGCCTGACATTTTTACACTGACCTCACTTTGGCCAAAAAAGCATCTGGGCTGATATTAACTACTGCATACATGCCTCCTCTTAACTCTCTGCTTTCAGCTCATGTTTTTAAGTATACTGAAGAGATGTTTAAAATTCTGAGGTGGTTTCTCTTCATTACACACATTCTTTTTTGTTCTGATAAATTGAAGCTGGATAAGAATACTTGAGGCAAACAGACATGTTCACACATGAACATTTGGTCTGAAATTTGCATCAATTTACCACAAGCTCCACTTTTATACCCACTGCTTATATTTGCATAGTTTTATCACTTACCTTTTTCTGATAGCTGAAAATGTCTCTCTCTACCTGAACAGCAGTTCAATCTGACTAAATAGCCATCAAATATATCCAATGATTAGTGATGGGAATCGAGAACCGGCTCTTGCAGAGAATCTGTTCTTAGTAGTTCAATTCCTTGGAATTGTCAGTTTATTGCCTAACAATTCTGCTTATCAATTCCACTTACTCATAGGAATGTACGTGCATGAAGACAACACGCTCAATATTTGATATCCAAGAAAGAAGTGGTCTAGTGCATGGTTATATTTCACCAAAAAAGACAAAAGTAGGGCCAGTTACAACACATGCAAAGCTTCAATCACAACATATGGCGGAAATACTTCCAACATGCAGACATTTTGTGTTTATTCTTGTTATTTAAACCAGTTGTTATTTTTCTGATTAAGACTGATTAAAGACTTTATGCACACAATGTTCTATTTTTTTTTTTTTGCCTAACCAATGAAAATTGATAACATAATTGATACGGAATTGAATCGTTAAGCAATATCGACAATAGAACTGGAATTGCTAAATTCTTATCAATTCCCATCCCTACCAATAATATTCTTTTTTTTCTCTCAAAAGCATTCTGTGAGCCAAAAAAAAAACACTTTCTATGAATCACCCAGTAAACTTCCTTCTTCATCTGGACTTCTTTCCTGCAAACACTTGATAAGAAACTATCTTTTTGAAAAGTTTATAAATTTATAATTAAAGATAAGCTTAAATATCCATTTCTTTTAAATAGATTGTTGCAGCCTTTTAGTTCTGAGGTGGGACAGATAAGAACCAAGTGTTTCACTTTTTAAATAGCACAAACACAATGACCATATTGGACAAATGGCCCATCAAAGAAGGGTTAGACTCCTGGGTCTTCCATGTCCTTTGAGTCCTTAATTATTGCATAAACTTCCAATTTGTTACCCTGTAGGAGCACCAACCTCACTAACTCATTATCTTATGTGCATGTGATGTACTGCAGTGTGTCTCTAACTCTCACTGCTGATGTCTGGATTTGTACCCTTTAGATTCTGTCAAGGTTTGGTGGAAAACGAGTTAAATAATTTATAAATCATTTCTTAATTTCAGTTCAGTTTTTTGTGACATGCATTGTGATCATTTTTCTTCTAAATTTATTTCGTGGCAACACTTAAAGCGCAGTGATCAAACATCCTGTGGGAATATGTATGTGAAATTAGTGTTTTTAAATTTATGCCACAGGAGGTGGTGGTCTGTGAGTCAAAACAGAAAAGAAAGTGACTAATTTAAAGCTGTGGGCATGAAGACAACCGCTTGGCCATATTGAGCAGCTTTCACAAGGGATATGATGAAGGAATAAACCTGCTTTTTATGTTGAAAGTTGCAATCAAGGTTAAAGTCTTTGCTTTTCATCCCAAAGGAGGTAGGGTTAAACATATTCAGTCTGCTAACTGATGTTCAGAAAAAAAAAAAAAGAAAAAAATCAAGGGACTTGTCTGTAATGACTGGCAGGCTTGCTTTCACCCCACATTTACAAAGGTTGATAGCTGGCCAGCAAGCTCTTCATGTGCCTGTCACTTTAGTTTGATCCGTGTTAGCTGTATGTGGTGAAATATTAAGTTCTTCACAGCTTCTTCCTTTCATAATCTTAGGAAGAATTTGTATTGGCAGTTGAAAACTTGAACATTAAAAAGAAGTCACAAATTGCAAAGACTTTGAATGTAATAAATTTTTATCTTTTGCTTCATTATTGTCAGAAAGAACCATTAATGGAAATGGGTGGGCCAAGCACAACACCTTTATAGTTTAGATCCACACCAGCTTTAAGAAATGTCTTCCTTACTTGTGCGTCAGTTGTCCACTACAAACAGTGTTGCCAGATATAGACAATTACTGTATTTATACAATAGTTATAGGGTCTATGTGAGAAACTGACATTTTTTAAAAGCCTAAATATACGATACTATGGTATTTCCATGTAATAAAGAAAAATGTTGTATATGTGAATCCACGTATATCAGAAAGTCTGATTCAACCAGTCAGACTGTGTGCTCGCCAGGCATTCCCCCCCCCCACACACACACACATACACGCACTCTCCTGTGTGCTTGTTCAAGCATCATCTTACACCCCACCGACCCCCACTTCCTCCTCAAATACAACACAACATACATCCACTACCAGTCAAAAGTTTAAACACACTCTCTCACTTACTAGCAATGTTTACATAGACGTTAGCCTGGTCATTGCCTTCCTGTGTAATTCCACGTTCTACCACTGACGTGGATTTCAATTCAATTCAATTCATTTCAATTCAGTTTATTTATATAGCGCCAAGTCACAACATACATTGTCTCAGGGCACTGTACATGAAAAAAGAACA
>JARVJO010000111.1:10997260-11016316 GCA_031762555.1 Cynodonichthys magdalenae | reverse complement strand
TCTACAAGAAAAATTTCAAGTAAAAAGACGAAGCAGCTGGACTTCTGTTTTGGAGCTGTAAACACATGGAGATACATGGAGCTCAGACAGAGACCACCCGCGGTGGGTGAGAAGGGAATTTTTTTTTTATGTGTGTGTGTGTATTATTGTACACGCAGTGTTCACATCTGAACCTGCCTCTGACCGGGATGCTCCTGTAAAGCATTTTATTTTTGGAACAAAGCAACAAACTGGAAATAAAGTATCGACCGAGTAACTTTAGGATCGATACGCTCTGCGACTGAGGCTGGACGTTACTATCTACAAGAAAAATTTCAAGTAAAAAGACGAAGCAGCTGGACTTCTGTTTTGGAGCTGTAAACACATGGAGATACATATTTAAACAGTGTGACTTGTTAGTGTCTTATCGTCTTCAACTTGTCCAGAACTCTGCAGCCAGGCTTTTACCTCGAACATCTAAGTTCAATCATATTACGCTGATCTTATCTGAACTACATTGGTTACCTGTTCCATTTAGGATTCAGTTTAAAATCCTGGTCCTAAACTTTAGAGCTCTAAAAGGCCAGGCACCTGCCTATATTCAGGACATGCTCTCTTCTTACAATCCTGTTTGTTACCATGCGATCTTGAGATCAGAATCTCTTAGTTGTTCCTCGTACTCGGTTCAAGACTAGTGGTGACCGGGCTTTTTCCGTCATGGCTCCGAGCCTTTGGAATGCTCTCCCCTCTCCACTGCGTTCTCTCACTGATATTGAGTCTTTTAAGAAAACAAGTATTCAACTAAATTAGGTCTTGTCTTGGGAGCCTAGTTACTTTAGTATTTTTTATATTTGAATTTTGTGTGTTTAGTGCTGTTACTGTCCATTTCTGAGATGGAAATTTCTGTCTTGTTTTATTCTGATGTTTTGATATTGTTTTATGTACGCTGATGATTGTACAGCACCTTATGAATCATTTCTATGAAAGGCGCTTTATAAATAAAATTTTAATTACTTACTTACTTACTTACTTATCGATCCTTCCCCCCCACCTCACTGATGAAAAAGTTGGATGGAATGTGACATGACCGTTCACACTGTCGCTTTGAAAAACATTAGATATGTATCAAATTTAGTACCACATATTGAAACGGCCTGGGTCAGATTTGAAAAAATCAGACTTGTCGTGTTCATAAAATCGTATATGGGTCACATGGGGCAACTGTGCAGTCTTGTAATTCTGAGGCTGCAGGTTCAAGCTTAGGTTCTATCAGGAAAAGCTTCCAGCATACAACAGTCCAAAAATCTTGTGTGCAACATTTCCTCAATGTAACAACTCCTGAAGAAGAAAGCAGCTGAAAATATTGTTTTTCTGATAAGTTATTTGTATTACATTTGTTTCAACCAAAATAAACTTGCCCACAATGACTAAGGACTACGTCATTAGAATCAAATGAGAGAAAGGAACAAGTTGTGTTCTAGTTTCAAATAAAAAATACAACCAATTTCTTGTCTGAATTGTTTCTCAGGATAAAAGTAACGCTTTGAAAGCAGGACAAGCAGCCAGGGAAAGTGCAAAATCTATCAGAAGAAGATGGGGAGAACAAGAGAGCTGAACTGATTAGGGAGAAAGTGGAAGAAAAAGAGAGCAAAGAGAAGGAATTCAGTCTGATGGCATTATTTCTCTGTGTGTTTGGACATGGTTGTCTAACTTCTAAACCCTCTGCAAAGTCAAAGTAGTTTTTCATTCACAAGATGAGTAAACATTGGCCCATGTTGTGTCATCATGACTGCTGCGCCTTCAACCAAAAACAAGCTGTTTGTTTTGCTGCCACCCCACCACGACATAATCCTGTTTTACAGAGAAACAGACTGGAAGAGGAAGAGCAGCGCTAAAAAAAAGTTAACACTCTTTAAAAATATAATTATATTTTCTATCTGCTTAATGAGAAAAAAAGAAGAGAGGATGTAAAAATAAAGCATAGTGTTACATCACATGCACACACACCAACTGTATGGAAAGAACACTTGAATGAATAATTGTGCTCACAGATGAAGATATTATTATAGCCACGCTTATGATTCTTCATTTTCATACTATTTATAAGCAGAGTTGTTGTTTGGTTAGTAAGTAGAGGACTCCATCATTCAGTGTTTCTTTGCCTTGTGGGGCTGAGATTTCTGCATTCATCTAAAGATAAGTTTATCACACCTCTTCCCTTTGCTGTTTTTTTTCCAGTAACTCCCCAAAGTCATTTGTGAACTCTGCTGCAGTGCTATCATATAAGGAATCATATGCACCAAATACATATATAGCAACTTTCTGCAAATGTATTCAGTGTTTACAAGTTATGTTGTTTGAATTTCTTATCCACACGGAAAACAGTGTGACACTGCATAAATCAATTTAGGCTCTGTGATGTTTAGTGCTTTTTTCTTTAAATGTAGTTTTTATAATGTCATGAAGACCAATTTCAATAAAAACAAAGAAACACAATCCTCATTTTTTCATATCAATGGTAATTCTGCCTTTAAATTTGCAAATGGATGCTAATTACCTCGTGTGTTTGTTTAATTACAAAAACAGCCAAAGTGACTGAAAACTGTTCAACAAAAAATAGATCAACCAAAGAGCTGAGAGAAGAGTCAAGAGGACAACCAACTAGAGGTCCTATGCGTTTTTAAAACAATATCACTTTTCTGAATATTTTTTCATTAATTTTAGATTTATTTATTTATCTTAGTTTGTTGTTTTATTTATTTGCTGGGCAACGATATGGAGAAAGGAAGCAAGCTCAAGTCGAATCAATTCATTCTTTCTTTGCTTTTCCATATGCTCCTTGTCTCGTTCTGGACCTTTGGAGTGTGGGTCCAGGGGGGCATCACTGCCATCTAAAAGGTCACTTTCAAACAAACAACAATGCATGTATAAAATGATTTGTATTAATTTAAAATAAACTATTTACTACTTATTAATTAACTATGTATTTTGGGGCTGTGGGCAAAAAAAGTTTCTGGTAAATCTAACTCTGGCACAAATATGTCAATTACACAGGTCTGTAAAGCCAAGATTAGAACCAAGAACCTTTTTCCTGCAAAGCAACAGTGATAACTATCACAACCACCAGGCTCCCTTTTTGCTCATTTTTGCTACATTTCTGAGTTCCTGTAGGATTGTCATTATCTAGTGTAATTTATGAAACACTTTGCAAGCAAGCCAAGATAACCACAATCTGCTGCCTGACTCAACCAAACTTCACTAATTAAATAAATTATCTGTCCTAAGGTATTTTTTGCTTACTTTACTTAGTAAGAAACAAAATCCCTTTAATGCAAATGCACTCTTTAACATTGTAAAGATTGAAACTCATTAGTTTAAAAATAATTACCCATGTGCACCAAGCCTCTCCTGTGACTGCTCGAAGCTTTCTGGTTTGATCCATCTCACATTATTAAAACTTTGGTTCATGTTCATCGGCTCTATTTTTCCAACTTTCTCCAAAACTCATAAAGAGTTAGGTCTGAGTTGGTGGATTTGCAAATATTTGCAGGTTAAATCTGAAAAAGAAGTTTGCCTTTACATAAAACTTATTTTTAATATATGTATATGTGGGCCTAAAGTGCTCAATATCAGTCACTGCTGGAAGGTGAAGGATGGTGATACTGATTTTGCCGGTGTGTGTGTTTGTGTTCGTTCATAAGCCTGTCTGATAATAAAAAATCTCTGTGGACCAAAGGCCAAATTTTAATAACATTTTCAAAAGGAAATTATTGGATGTGGATCTACAAATAAACTTGGAGTCAACCAGATTCATGATGGCCGCCACGGCCAACTAACACAAAAAAGAAACATAAAGGGGAGCAGTCTGTCCTACAGTTAAGTATGTAGTAGCTGAGACTGCTTTTCTGGTCTACAACAGCTTCAACAGAATTATTTTGGGAGCAAATTCAAGATGGCTCCTCGCAATCAATTGACCTTACAAAACACAGAAATTGATATAATTCTGTCAGTTTTACAGATGTTATGCTAAAATTCAGTGTGTTGGTAGATTAGATTCCTTTACAAAACCTGCAAGTACTGATTTCTGTTTAAGACCTTAGATGCCAACTGCTATAGCCAACCCTGCTGGTCTGTGCAAAATATCTCAGGAACCAGCTTGTGGATTTGAAAGAAACATTCAGAAAATAATCACTTGATGTACATTTAAAACAAACTTTTTTAGTTAATCAAGATGACCCCCACAGCCAATCAACATGAGCCAACACAGTGTAATGCCTTCATATTTATAGGAGTTTTATTAAAATGTGATTTGTTCACAACACACTTTCTTAGCATGGAGTCTTGTAATCTCGCATGAGATTGTTCCTGTTATTTCCTAGGTTTGACCAAAACAACTATAACTCACACACTGCACAGCTCTGTGGAGTCGTGGTTAGCACTGTGGCTTCACAGCAAGGGTGTCCTGGGCTTGTTTTTGTGTGAAGTTTACCAGTTTTCTTTGTGTTTGCATGGATTTTCAATAGGTACCATGGTTTTCTACCACAGATGCATGTTTAGGTTGCCTTCAGGTTCAGGTTTTCCTTTAAAATTTGCCTTGTTAAATAAAGAGAAGTAAATGTATATTTGAAGTCATTTATAATGTGGGGGGAGTGACAGGAGGTAAGGGAGTCATTCTTTAACTGGTGGGTTGCTGGTTTGTATCCCCACTACATCCGTCTCAGCCATTGTGTCCTGGGGCAAGACACTTCACCCCTGCTGGTGGTGGTCCGAAGGTCTGGTGGCGCCAGTGCATGGCAGCCTCGCTTCTTTTCAGTCTGCCTCAGGGAAGTTGTGGCTACAATGTAGCTTAACCCCATCAGTGTGTGAATGTGTGTATTTATGGGTGAACATAAGTGTAAAGAGCTTTGGAGACTTGATAAAGCACTACATAAATTCAGACCATTTACCATTTTACAAGAGCCTGCTTACTGTTTTTACATGTGGAGTTTGATAATGTTAGTATCATGGTCTGTGTTCTGGTTTGTTTACTTCAGTAGTTTTTATATTTACTGTATTAGTTAGTTTATTCTTTTTTCTAGTTTCTGTGATCTGTTTTCTTATTCAGACACTTTTCATTTATGTAGATCTTTGTTACTTTTGTGTTAATATTCCTGTCAATTCTCATCTACCCTCAGTCAGCTTCCAATTTGTTCACAGTCAACCAACCACCCTCACCTGCTCTCGGCCCCCAATTAGGTCAGCTCTTTCCAAAACCTTGTTACCTCTGTTCCATTTAACCAGTTTCCAGTTGTCACCACCTCAGCAGATCATTGTATGGTTGTTGCCATCAAGTCTCCTCCTCATTGTTTCCTAGCTCTCCTGTTTATTTTCTGTACATTTTGCCACCTTTTCAGCTTATTGTTTTGTTTTTAATAAAGTATTTTTAATAAAGTGTATATATATATATATGTAAGTATATATTTTATTATAGAGGTCATTGTGTCTGCCTGCACTGTGTTCAAACCACCACAACTCTGACATTTAGACCTTATATCTAAAATAAAATAAACTGACATCAAAGCCTAAGGTTTAGACTAAAATTCATGATATTGTATACTGTTAAATATATTTTATGAAGTTCATGTCTGTAAGCTTCAGCTGTGACACTTGGCTCGTTTCAACATGCTTCATGATATTCAGTATCTTCAGCAGCCCACACCAGGACTGGGTCTTGAGCGAGCAGCATTCAGCAGCATGTTGGGTCACTGCACACTACAGCACTGTGGGTCCAACGGGACAACTGAGAAACGGAGCTCTGACACAAATCTGCTTTGTATAATTGGACTCTGAGGCTGCATCAGTGGGAGCAGAGCTTTCCACCTGCCTCCCAGGGGTCTTCTGCTGCTGCTGAATCCACCAATCCAAAAGTATTACTCAAACACGTCATTGTAAAGCACATAGAAAACAACTAGAGTTGACAAAAGTATTGCATATTGTTGCAAAGGTCTAATTATACATGGATGTGGATGTGCACACAGACAAGTAGGGCACCTCTAACAAATTGTTCTTATTATAAGACCAACATGAGGTCCACACACACACAGCAAATCACATCTTAAAAAAGTTAGAGACCCAACAGATCAGGTCAGCAAACAGCAAGCACCCAGGACCCCTTTTTTCCCCTTTGTTCTAGGTTGAATTGTGGCCTGCCACTGAAAGGTGGATGATAGTATAATAGACCTTGTACACATTCCAAAGCACACATGAAACATATGTTTTCATTGGATGGCGAAATGCCACGTTTCTGCAAAAATTGGAAGTTGGGGGAATGTAATTCGAAAGAGTGATGTGATGATGGCGAGTTGTAATGTTAATGCGTGGTTTTGGAAAATTGTTGACAACCACTGGACAAAATCCCTGAAAAGTGTGCTGTGGATCTGAGAGGATGTCATTGTGAAGCAACTGTGGAGGGGGACTACCATGTTAAAGAAGACAATCGCCGAAACAAGGACTTTAAACTGAGAGCTATTGCGTTTACTGGTGTTTACTGTTTAGCTATCATGTTATCTATGTTTAGAGATACACATTCATGATTGGTTAATTTCACAAACACACATACACAAATGTGTTTTAATGACATTTAACTCACATAGTATTTCTTCACATCTGTCCAGTAGCAAGCTCTTTTGCTGCAGGAGGTTGTTCTCGCTTTTGTCTGTTTTGCGTATCCAAGATTTAGCGCAGGAACATAATCCACAGAGTTTGGATCATGATTTGCCATGCCAGAAACAAAATGCCGATTACACACTTTACTGTTTTTGTCAGAGTGAAGTCATGAAGGCGAAGTGCACTGAGCCACCGCTTTCTTCTTGTAGCAGCTTTGCTCGACTTTCCTAAAGGAATTTGATAAAAGGAGCAAGTTTGTCCTTTATATTTTACTCGGTCACGTTGCCTCGAACAATTATACACACTATAAAAGTCACTTTTTCTCAAATTGTTATCTTTGGAAAAAATGTAAACACTCAACTCACACGGCGAATGACCCCCCCTCCTTCTGGTGAATGGGCGAAAACCCCGTGTGCGCTTGCGTTATAACCGAAATGTGCAAAAGGTCAATTGTGTGTGCACACATTTGTATAGCTCTTATGTTAGCAAAATATCATGTAAACCAGTAGGCAAAACTCACAGAATGTAATTATTGTAGGGCACCAAGTGTAAAATGAAAAGTTATAAAAGTCACTCACACATTTTGATAATTTAGCTCGTTTTCTGAGTGCAAAATCCTAAATGTTAAATTTTATGTAAGTTTTATGTAAATATTAAATCCTGAATCTAAATGTGGAATTATAAATATAAAAATTAAATCTTACATATCGCAGCTAAATATTCAAGTTTACATTTTTGAATTTCGGAATGGAACACAGCCTTTTGCATTGGTACACAACTTTTGTTGTGATCTGATCTTGGCAAACTTGTGTTTTACTCCAAACTTTTTTTTTTTTACCTGAAAACATTTTATAATTTTTAGCAATAAGATGAAAACTGACTTTTTAGGTGTTAAAACTGTGTTACATGTTTTTATTTCTGACTACATACACTCAAAAAAATGTAATGTTGGATTTACTAAACCATGTTATGTCAACTGGTTCCACTTAACTGAGTTGAGTAAATTCAAACCAATAAACCAGTTTTTTAACCAAAGAACATGAGTATATTGCTTTGAATTTACTTAACTCAGTTAAGTAGAACCCTTTGATATAACATGGTTAAGTAAATCCAACATTTCCTTTTTTGAGTGTATCAGGCCGAAGAAAAAATTAACTTTAAGTGATGTTATGCTAATTAGGAGCACAAGTTAACGTGTTTTAAAGAAGGGGAAAGTTTTTATCTTTATGCTTTATACTGACCTCTGCCCAAGAATATATGTTTGTGTTTGTAGGCTGAGCAGATGTCTTGGCAAAAATTGGACTAAATATGAATCAGTTTCATCCATTTCATTATAGCTTGTTCAAAAGGAAACATCCTTTGAATAGGGGACTTAAGCTCCCCTGCATGAAGAACACTGCAAAATCCTTCACAAAACGTACACCTTTTAAAAAAGGGACACTTAAAATCTCAAAAGGTTTTAATTTTCTGAATAAAGTCCAATTGTTTAAGCAGTCTACAGATTCACAGGACTAGAAAATCATCTTTATGCACATTTGTCTATAATGAGCAGCAGTGGTGGTACTTGAGCAATTTGAGGATACGATTACAGCGCTGGCAGTGTCACTCAAACTAACTCTTCACTTCAACTTTTGGCTGAGCTAATGTGAATTCAAACTGATGGCTGACATTATATTCTCTAAAATGATTTATGCAGACATTGTGTGCATTTCCAGACTAATGATGCAAATATTTTGTGTATCAAAAATCCATCTTTAATAATCCAGAATGTTTGCTCGATAAAATGTGTGAAAAGGAGAAAACAATTTGTATCACTGTTTTCATCTCACCTTCATTTCAGGAGAACAAGTCGCTAATAAATCATCAGGCCTTATTCTGCACTGAGGGGAACCTCTTCATGTCACCGTGGATATCTCAGTCGTCACAAACCATTTTAAGGCCCCAGCTTTGACTTTCCAGCTCATTTCATGAAGGTGAAACCATCCAGCATCCTGTCTACTTATGTACTTAGATTCAACAGAGAGTTTGTGTTCTGTTACTGTGTAATTAATTAACTTGACCTGGAAAGGTTGAGGTGTTTGTGTTGGCCTTTGTCCTCTCCCTCTGGGTTTGTGAAACACTGAGACCTCTGCTGAGAGAAAAGGATACTGCATCAAATAAACAATGTATAGTTTACGTCTGATTCTTTAAGAGATGAACACGTTTGACCTCAAAAAAACATTTTTTCAAGATCAAATAAAGCTGTAATTTGATGGTATATAGTGCACACAAAAAGAGGAAATTCAGTGAAAAGAAGTGTAGAGGCTGTTGGGACATATTGACCTTTTGCCTCCTTTTATTCTAAAGATCCATGGATTGTAATTTTTGGAACTAAATAAATGATACTGAAATGTAAATAGATGGCAGGTTTTGGTAATGATTCAGTGTTTTATATTAAAATGCTACTAGATATCATTTGGCTCCAACAATAGTTTTGATGTTGAAGAATTATTATGCCTTTCTACTGCAAACAATGACATCACTGTCCTTTTTTGACAGCGTTCTGTCTCCAAATAAAACATTTTTAAAATCTACATCTATAAACAATAAATAAGCTGCCGTTTCTCAGTTTTATAGAAATTTGTGTAGAGAAATCAGGAGTGTGTGTGTATACTACGTTTCTCCTACAGAGTGAGGACCCTTTGCGCCATTGTTACTATCAAAGTGAGGTATTTGATGTAAAGTGAGGATCTCTTCAATATCCTCACTTTTTTTTGCAGCTCTGCTGTGCTTTACTAGTTAGATTTCAAGGTATGGTGTGAATTAAAGTTTTGGTTAAGGTTGGTGTTAGCTGTAGACCAGTAATGGTTAGTTTAAGGGAAAATGTCTGGTTTAAGCATAAATACTGTTAAAAAAATGAATGGAAGTCAATACAATGTCCTCAGTTTGATGCATGTACAAGGATATGTGTGTGTATGTGCGTGTGTGTAAAAAAATGGTTTAATGTACTTTGTGTTACATAGTGTTATATCTTATAATGGAGAAGGTCACATCTTAATAAAAACCTTACAGATATGTTTTAATGTGTTATGTAGATTACTCAGTAAACTCATGGCATCGTCAGTATCTATTTTAATAAATGTCCTGCTTTGCTCATTCACTTTGTCCAGGTAAGTGGAAGAGGATAGTTGGCACATAAAAACTTGTTTTCTGAAAAATGTTAACTTTTTTACCCTTTTTCCCCTCTTGAATCAGCAGCAGTAGATTTCCAAATATGCTTCAAATAATTTGTGCAAATTAGTTTCACCTGTAGGCAATTTCTTCTTGTAATTATTTATTTTCTAAATCCTAGAGGCCTTCCTTGTTGACTTTATTACCGTGCTTCACGTCAAGTTTGTTTTCTTGTATGCAATTGCTGATTTTATAAGTAGTGTTTATTTCTCTGTCAGTAGGATCAAGTCTAAAAATACTTTAGTTATTCACAACAGAACTAAATCTGCTATTTATTCAAGCATCTCACGTGTTTGAAACAATCAAAACTGAAGTGTTATGGTAATAATTTGGGGCAACAAGTGGAACTTTTTTAAACGTCCTTTCATTTTTTAGCTCACTTTCTGAGTGTAAAAGCCTAGTTAAATATTTTCCACTAACATTTAATTGTTATTTAGCTCACTCTTACATTTTGCTAATTGTTACGAAATGTTTAATTTAAATGTCTTTTTACGTAAATATTAAATCCTAAATGTAAAAACTAAATGCAAATGTTTTGGCTAGTTGTTAAAGTTTACATTTAAATAACTCAGAATTATATGCAGCATTTGCATGTTTTTAGTCTGCTTTTCTCACATTACTATTCTTGTTAAATCATGTGTTGTAATTTTTCCTAGCCAAATTTTAGTGCACCAGATAAATACTCTTGGAAAATTAAGAAATTTAGGTATGTTGTATGAAACATCCTAAAAATGTAAAATATTTGTTACAGTTGGTAAAAATGGGAGAAAAAAATAAGCCTTTTTCTTAATTGTTGAACGGATGTGGAACAAAGTGCAGAGTTAAGTACAAAGAAAAAAAGAAAGTTAAGTAAATCACAGTCAAAGCATTGAAATGTATTTTAACCCCAAAATATACTGAATCATTTTACAAAAGTAAATGAGTCAATAAATAAATAAAAAGGCAGAGAGCATAACTCCCTAATGGTAGACCTACAGTTAAACCCTTGGCAATGACAATAAATCTTCTTATTTTATCTTATCACTCAGAAAGCAATTTGAATTTGTAAATGTAAATTTCAAAATGTGAGTAACACATTTTTATTATTACTTACATTATTAAATTTTAATTTTACACTTAGCTGTCCATATAATAAGCTAAATATTTATGGACAGGGAAAGAAACTTTCTTTCTAGCTGCAGCTGATTTTATTCTGCTCAAACTGAGCCACACTTGTCACATCAGGCCAACATTAATCTATACAGAGGTCAGACATTCGAGCACCAATATGTAATTTTAGAATCTCTGATGTTTGCGGAGTGGTCAAATCCGGATAAACCAGAGAAAACTGAAGGAGGTTTGAGTAAATGTTTAAACACAGAAAGGCCTGAACAGCCGAAATACAAACCAGAGAGCTACGAGCTGACACCTGCTGGTGTCGTTTATCTGCAACAAAAGGAAATGTGTTTTTCCTTTTGTGGGAAAATGTATATAGTGAAACTTTGCTGTATCATCTCTTTCTTTGGGTTTACAATTTTTTTATGGATTATTTTAGCAGTAAAAACAGTTCTTCGGACAAATACTTTACAAATCTCAGATGGGGTGCAGAAAACTACCAGCTATAAGACAGATCATTTTGTTTTAAGAGCTGCAAGAAAATGAAGACTTTACTTTTACTGCTTGCAGTTCATCCTCATCTGTCTATTAAATAGTTATTGGTTATTGACAGAATACATATGTTTGGACTTTTGAAAGAAACTGGAGGAAACTCATGCAGGCTCCAGGAGAAGTACAAGTTAGACTCAAACCAGTTTTTTGCTGCTCGGTGACACCTGGTGGTGTGATTTCACCTGCACTGTAAAATATTATTTTTTATATGTAGCAAAGCTTTGCTGCATCGCCTGTTTTTAATATGACATCACTGTTTTACTGTTGATAATTTAAGCTGTAAAAACTGTTCTTTGTGCAGCATATAAAAAAGACCTCAGATGAGTCAACTCTGCCAGTCATATCAGCTGTTTTTGAGAGCTGCAAGAAAACAGATTAGTGTCCTTTTTACTGCCTGTAATTGATTATCTTCAGTCAGGCTCAGAGTTATTGTTTAATTACAGCTTCAGTGTCAGAGTAAACACAAGCTAAACATTCCAATAAAAATAGATTTCTGCTGGGTTGTTGTATTGAACTTGTATTAAAGTTTAGGAGCTGACAATCCAGTGCATCAAATAAAAACATAAAAAACTTATATTACTTCTGAACTGTTTTGATTCAAAGGGATGATCTTTGATATGAAGCTATATTTCTTTTAACTGCAACACGACAGAGTTATGTCATACAGTTTATTTTATGTTTGTTTTCAGATTAAATTAGTCATTAGCTAACCTGACATATTCAAATGTTTCTAGTGTCTAGCTGGTTAGCATAGTCCCAGAGTTGTAAAGTAACTGAAAAAAAACTTTGCTACTTTACTTAAGTAGAAATTTTGGTTATCTCTACTTTACTTTTTACTTCTACTCCTTTGTCTATTTACTCATTCACACAACACTCTGTTATCTCCTACAAAGCTAACGTACAAATCATGTATGGAGATTAATCAGTACTAATCACATTCATACACTGATGGGACACACATCAGAGGCATTGGGTGTGAAGTGTCTTGCCCAAGGACACAACAACTGAGACGGCTGGAATAGGGGATTGAACCAGCAACCTACCTATTCCAGGATGACTCCCCTAATCACTCTGCCACAGCCGCCCCACACCACTACACGAACACAGGCCCGTTTTTTTATGGGTGTGGTCCAATCAAACATTACACCCTCTAAGATTACACCACCCTAAGATAATCAGTTATGATCGATCGTAATCTACCACACTACAGAAATGCAGTCCAATTTTAGGGTGTGTGTGGCCTAATTAGACACCGCGCCATTGATTTATGGTTACTATAAATTCAACATTTTTCCACCAACCTGCACTCAATTCACTATGGTCGATCCTAATCCACCTCACTACAGGAATCCGGTCCAATTTTTGGGTGGCATGGCCTAATTCCTCTACAGCACCCCCTACAATTATTTAAAAAGTAGCTCTAAACCCTGCTTACCTGGAATCATGAAATTTGAAATTTAGTATACATGTGTAATGTCTCAGGACCTACAAAAAGTCTCTTGGAGTCATGGTCCAAACCCCACCTTTTGAATCAAAGCTGCACATTTGTCTTTGTTCTTGCTCACGTATCTGAGCTAACTCCTCCTACAGCTTTGAACATGCAGACTTCACATGTTGCATGCTTCTCTCAACACTGACTGGTGGTGGGATGGTGAGGGTTTGGCAAAGTGGCGAATGCTGATGCCTCACTGTTTGCACACGGTTAGCTTAAATCACACATACCATGGTCAGATGTGCACCAAATTTTGTGTGCATCATCAAGGACTAAACACATTAGTGTTTTAGTTTGATGAGATCACTTTAGCCCCACCCACTTTGCACACGGTTGGCTCTTAATCACACAATCATGATCCAATCTGCAAATTCTGTGTGCATCATCAGAGACACCTGTTCAACATGCTAGTTTGACAAGATCACTTTAACCCCACCCACTTTGCACAAGGTTGGCTATAAATCACACAATTATGATCCGATCTGCGCACAATTTTGTGTGCATCATTAGGGAAACCAGTCAAACACACTAGTGTTAGTTTGACGATATAACTTTAACCCCGCCCACTTTGCACATGGTTATGAATCACATACATGATCCGATCTGAACCAAATTTTGTGTGCATCATAAGGAAGACCTGCTCAACACGTTTGTGTAGTAGTTTGACAAGATCATTTTAGCCCCCCGTCAGTCCATTCTTCCATCTGTCTGTTCACCTTATGAGATGATTTAAATAATGAAGGCCTGTGATGATTGACAATTTTTTTGCATTTAAATTTTTGCCCGATAATTATCTGGGGACCCTCACTTAATGGTTCATGACTCACAGAGAGGTTTGGGAACTTTGGGAATTGCTGCAATGACCAATATGAAAGCACCTTCCTTTAAAGTGAACATACCATGCTTTTAAATCCTTCTTTTTCACATGTAAATCATTATTTTATCTTATTTGAACTTTACCAGCCCTTCTTCAGCAATTTTCTGAGGTCTCTTTAAATCCAAACAAGGTGCATCACACACACGCAGCTTTCACAGCAGTCCATTCTAGTTTGATAGAGGGGTTTACGACTATCTAGTGACACAGAAACGTTTTATTTATTTAAAGTTGTCAACAAGGGAAGTTTTGTCCATCCAGTGTTACAATGTTGGAGCAAGAGTCTGACCCAGAGCCAGAGGAGAATGAAATTGTAGTTGGTAAATCCAGACCTTATTTGGCAATTCTGTCACAAATAATTTGACATAATAGAAAATATCATAGAAAATAGAGAAAACTGGACTAAAACTGACCCAAACAGATAATAAAGATATCTATGCAGCATCCGAAGAAACTAAAGTTTCTGCACTCCTAGAGTACACAACTAATTGCACAAAAAGTAGATTTTGCATGATATGTCCTCTTTAAGACAACATGGCAATGAAAAAGTTGAATAAACTCATGAATTAACATTTTCATTCAAAGTGGGATCAGTGGTGGAATAGAGTTACTTAATACTCAGACCCACACTTTTTTCCTGTCAGTCAATAAAATTAAAGTTCGATTTTTACAATCCTAACCTGCTACATTAAGGTTTAAAGGTCTGAGTGAAGGAAAAGCGCTTTACCCACTTTTGACCCTAAATTCATAACGATGGCCACCAAATAAAAACCAACACATTTGTTTGCAGAAAATATATATGAAGTGGAATAAACACAAATTAACTTGTGAAATAAAAGAAAGTCTGTATATTACCAAGTTAGAAAATTAAAGAGTTGAAAATGCAATTTGCATTTCAGACATGCTTTTCCTTAGACAGAACACTAGGTGGTGGTGGAGACCAAATTACTGAGGCTGCTGAGAACAAAGCTGGATGGAAGAACATACTGCACAAGACTGATAAACTGAACTGTGAGCCTGACCTCCACAGAGTGAAACTTAAAAGTCCCTCTGAGACTGAAAAAATGCACAGACCTTACAAAGGCACTGTGGTTCTAAACAATTCGGAAAAATGCTACAAGAGCAACAATGTCATAAAAAATATGTTTTTTACAAGGAGTGCAGAAATAAGACATAAAGAAAGTTTTTATCAAAGGGTATTTTAGTCAACTTTTTTTTTCCTTGATGAATTTTCTTTGTATTCTGTTTTATCTTTAACAGTCGGATGATTCATGGGTGCATGTTATGCTTATTGTTAGGATGCAAATTCAATAACTGACATAAAAGAAAAACAATTGCAAAAGAAAAAAATAATGCAGCAGGCAAATGGTGGAAAAAAATCTGCACAGGCAGACAGATTTGTGTTATTGAATCAACAGAAAATTGGCTTAATAGGTTTTTAGCATGGACAATAACTGTGATTTATTTATTTTTATTTGAATAGCAGTGTGTCAATATAGATAAAGTGAAACCTGGTAATCAAGAGGCTCATGTTAAAAAAAGGTCATTTGGTTTATTAAAAGAACAAGACAAAAACCAAGAAGTCAGGAATCTCTGAGACGATTATGGTGAGACAAGACACACTAATGCTCTGCTCCTATAGCCACAAGGGAGACAAACATTTAAAAGAAGACACTGATGACCTGAATGACAAACACCTGGGGACAGACAAGGAAGGACAAGTGGGCGGAGCAAGAGCAGAACCACACAGGGATAGAAACAACTGCGGCACACACACTGACACGGGTCCTCACACAGTGTTCATACCAGCATTAGTTTCATTTGAATGTTTATTTGCAAAGGAACTGCTGATGAAAATTAGCATTTTGGCCACTTCTACAGCTCATTTAACTTATTTATTTATTCTCCCCATTTAAAAAAATATGTGCATCAAATTAGACTAAATTCTTGGAGGTAAACGCAGATTCATTTTGTTTGTGTGTGTAGTTTCCATCCAAAACTGAATCAGAAACCCTAATAATAATTTTAAAAAATCTGTTTAGAAAAGAGTGAAAAAGAAGAGGAACTCCAGCTACATATTCAGTTTGAAATCTGAAGACAAGTAATGTCTTCTACATGTAACTTTAATATCAAACCTTTTATTTTACATGGAGGTTTAGCTTGAAAGGAATATTTGCAATCTCTTAAATGCACAGAATCTTTCAAGTTTAGGACCAGTTTATTGTGGTGAATATGCTTGAATGGCTCCTGAGGTTTTCAGTTACATTCTGAACCTTCTGCTGACCCAAACCTCTTCCTGTGATTCAGCCTGGGTCACTTATGATGCATCTTCATAGCATTCATTTGAATCCAGTATGTTAAAATAAAACAAATATAAAAAAACTTTTTATGCTACTTAGTTTACACTTGAAATGATGTTATCGAGTTGAATATGAATCCATGTGATGTTTCATTGTATTTGATTCTTTTTCAGTAGAATCCTCACAATGACCACCACTATAAATGGTTTCTCCAGTTTTTTAGAGATTAGTTGACTAAATCACATTGGGCTACTGTGGCTGATTTCCCCAGGCGGAGGCCGTCACATAAGAGATTTATTTCTGTCCCTAAGTCATTACATCTGAAAATCACCCAAACCAGCTCACTCTGGATGTCGATAAAAACCCTGAGTCAGCACACGTGTGTCTTGATGAGGGTATTTCGGAGGGTTTTTCTGTGACGCATGTGTAAATGTGTGCTTGTTTCTACATATTTATCATGATAAATATTATTATTTATCTGTTCCTGATAATCCTAACTTCTGTTTTTGTAAAATGTATCAAATGATTTAAAAAAAACTATTGACAAAAGTTTCAATATTTTTTCAAATCCAGATGTAAATGTTAAGCCAAACATTTTGCAAACAGCAGATGTTGGATTTTTGGTCAAAGCAAAGTGCTGTCTTGCCATGCAGCAGTGTTCTGTTTAGTAGTCCTCTCCTTTCCTCTCCCCAACATCCTGCCTCCTCCCTTTGAGCTCACGTGGATGCAGCAGGAGCAGCATGAGGGGGGAACATAAAAAAAGACTTCTTTACTAGGACAGCTGTGCTGGTTTTTATCGCCGCTTTGGACTTTTCTTTCCTCATCTTTCTTAAAAATCACCTTTTGTCATATTTATTCTTTTATTATTTCATCCTGTTTTTTTATATGTGATTTTTTTCTCATTGCTGAATTAACTCTCAGATTGTTTTTTTTTATTATTATTTTCATTTTACTTCTCATTTGATCCAATAGATATCAAGTTTTGCAATTATAATTTATTTTCCTTTTTCCTTTCTAATTTCAAAAAAAAATCCAAGACTCATTTTGCTAAATCAACTGTTGTGTTGCTCTTGATACCTAAAGACGATCTCAGGTGTTATTCAATCCCTCTTTTTCTCTCATCCAGCATTCAGCCCTTCACACTTCCCTAAATAGACTCTGGGTTCTCCTTTGGGAGCTTACAACTGAGCTGTGCTGTAATATGTGTGTGTCTGTGTGCATGTCTGAATGCTTTTGCAAAACTTTTTATCACCAGTTTTTTCAGCTGTCAAAGCTAAAGTAAATGATTTAATGTAACAATAAGGATGGAGGAAAAGAGAATAATCGTTGGTTTGAAGGCTCACCTCCCTGACATTTGAAGATAAATTCATCAATCTGTCTTGTCTTTACGGTTACACAAGAATCAGTACTTAGCAGTGTTTCAGCAACAGCCCAGAAAAAAATGTCAGACAGAGATGAAATCTTAAAATGTTGTGAAACTCTTGGTTTTGTCATTTTTAGGGTTGGCACAGTGGAGCAGAGGGACAATCACATGTGGGTTCTTCCCACAAACCAAAACATGCATGCTTGGTAACTCTACTAGGTGTGTATGAGTGGTTGTCTGAACCTGTGATGGACTTGCAACCAGTCCAGTGTGTACCCTGCCTCCAGTGACCACTGGAGATAGTCACCAGCTCCCCATGGGCCGGAAAGAAGAATTGAGGAAAAGAACAGAAATAGACGGGTGTCATTTTCAGTGGGTGATTTGTGGGCAGGTTAATGAGTATTCCAGCATCCTCATGGTGTGCATGAATAACTTGCTTGAGACATAACATGTTGCAGTTTTAGCAGAGGTCACAGCAGAAAGAACAACCCCAGCAGGAGAAAGAAGAAGCAAAACAATGAGACGACTGTTGCAATGAGGGGTTGGAGAGGTGAAAAACAGGGCAAAAACATGAAATACAGCATGTATTGGGGTGGTTAGGTTTAGGGCACACACACAGGCCAAATGTGTTTCACTTCCATTTGGGCCGCCAAAAGCCCCCCCCCCCCCCCCCCCCCATTTAACAAAATAAACACATTCAAAGTTGAAAGGTAACAATACTTGTCCTGCCCCAGAGCTGTTAGATTTGAGTAACTGTAGCCTCCTGATTGGTTGAATAGTACTGTATGCATGTTTCAATAAGCTGCTTTAAAGCCAGCATTAACCATACTTTCCCAAGAATCATGGTGATTAAGCATGGGAATTACCTGTCAGAAAGTAGGGGAGTGCAGAATTCAAGACTTATCCAAAATTCAACAGTTAGTAAAACTCTTGCTTTTACTTTATAATAGTATTTCTGTATTATTTATTCCCCTTTTAGTCAGGTGTACTCATAGTAATTTATCAAAGTTTATAGGAGGATGTGTTAAAACACAGTTTCTATGCAGAAAATACCATGTAGAGCTAGTCATTGTTAGTGGTGCTCAGCCTCAGTTGAGGAGTGTGTTTTCTGTTTAGTCAAAATTAAACACGAAAAATCAAAGTTAATTACAATTGGCCCTTTGAGGGCCACCATAAAGCTCACATGGCCCTTGTAGGATTCTGTGTTTCTTGTATGTTTACCTGCATTTCCCTGAGGTGGTGTTTACTTGATTGGCTGGCAGTCCTGATTGAGCACAGCTGCAGCTGATTATCCTGAGGAGTTTCTGTGGGTATTTTTAGGTTTAAGGTAAAAGCTCAGGGTTGGGCTATAGAAATGATTGGAAATTGAATGGAAGTCAATGCAAATTTCCCATGAGGATATAAAAACTTATGTGTGTGTGTGTGTGTGTGTGTGTGTGTGTGCGTGTGCGTGTGCGTGTGCGTGTGCTGGCTGGTATTCCCTACAATGTGGGACAGTGTTTTTGGCATACACACCTACTTGTGGGGACCTAATGTTACCTATGGG